>JAJJWX010001338.1:0-516408 GCA_023529315.1 Papaver bracteatum
GCTCAAGACACTCGTGTGATATAGTGTTGTACAGCTGTGAGACTACATATTTATATGCACTCTGAGAGAAAGTATTCTCAACCAGAGAATTCGATGAGAGACCTGTGTCTCGATAATCACGTCTGATTGCTGGTTCAGAGAATTGTATAATTATGGGTTTACTATTTTAGCCTTCGTCGAAAATCCACCATCTACAATATCTTTCAAGATATGAATTCAACAAGAACAAGTCTTGTTTTTATATCAATTAATAAGGACTTGAACTATCCATACTGATTACGTACTACTTATGTTATTCTTATTATAAAGATAAAACAATATAATGCAGAAAAGAAACATAAGACACCAGAAGTTTTGTTAACGAGAAAAACTGCACCTGCAAAGAAACCCCGGGAACTCGTCCATCTATAAACACCTCCAAGTATTGAACCACTATAGACACACTAGCCTACTATCAAACATCGGACTGGAATATAGTTGATACCTAATTGACCCTACGAGCAATTCAGTTGCAGTCTTGTTCATTACGTCTCTTAAACCTCATAAATATTTTACGCACTTATTGATTCCCTTAGTTGACGTCCTTTATATCTTAAGATTTGCTTCAACCTTATTGAATACTTTTGATACCTATATTTCTAAAATAGATTAGCCTATATGACTTCCCTTTTGATTTTGTAATATAGGTTTGGAAATATGTTTTCAATAGACAAAGACCAGCAAACCTCACGAATTCGGAAGACTTACACTCAGTTAGCTGATAAGAGTTTAGATATTTATTTTGAGGAATCACAAAATCTTGAACAAAGAGAACTTTGTGATTTCTATCCATCTCTTTCTTGATCTGAGATTACTTAAATCCTCAATTAGATCACAAAGATCCAGCTAAAAGAACCATCATGTAAAGATAGTCTTATCGGGCTTTACAAATCCCTAAGTGAATTCTTCAAATTCGTAATCTAGTTATGTTTCTCAGAGGAAACCTAGGTTATACATGACGACTCTAGCAAGCAACTAGGACACAAGAGTTTTAGGGATTATGAAATCTTGTTGCATGAGTCTCTATATTTATAGATTTTCAAGGCTACATGTAGCTTTGAATTCGGGATAAGGTTTCTTGGAATTGAGTCCGAATTTTTGCACCCCATGTTAACCGGGGTGCACATTCCTCCCTTATTTATTGATACCAAAACTGACGGAAACTATTGCCTTTTTATTTTTCTATTTTTAATGTCTAAATTAAAATGTATCTATGTTAATTTTTTCGAACTTGCCTCTTATATTCATAGATAATTTAAACGCATACAAGTGCATTCTCAGATGAAATCGAAGCATAAATCACAAACTCAAAATATTTGTGATTGAAAGTAAAATCACAAACTTTTGATTTAGGTGGAAACCTCAAAAGATATTTACTATTCGATTTTTCATTCTACAAAGTTTGGACATAAATTTGACCACATGCATTTTTCCTTTTAACAATTAGCAAAGGCTAGAGTTGATGCAGATGAACTGATTCCAAACGGGTCTCTGGATAACCGGGAGGGTCGACCTAACTATTTATTTTTTCTAAAATAGAACTCAAGATTCATAATGGGAATACTTTTGATTGTTAATGAAGAATGTTCACTGGTCCCTTTTTAAGAAAACTTAATAGCTCTTTGACATGGAACTCAAGATCCATTCTTAATAAAAAAATTGACATGGAAGTATGGAGCTCAAGACCCGTTCTGATCAAAACAAAAAAAACAAAAAAATCAAAATTCATTTCAACAAAATTTCAGTTTTACTTGATCTTCATTTCTTTTCATTCTTAAAGGGAAGGTTCATCAGCGATACATACAAAAAACTAAAAAAGTAGAGAAAAAAAAAAGAGAGAGAGAATATAGCCTCGAGACTTGGGTATATCTGTTTTTTAACCAAAACTATGAAAGTAAATAAAATTCAAAATCCATGTTAAGTCCGACCAACGAGGAAGGGAGGAATGTGCACCCACTGGTGCACAAAGTCGCACTCCTTGGAATTCAAGAAAATAGTTTCTCAGTTTATATGAAATTCTTATTAGAAATCCATGTAAAAATATGAGAAGTCTTCCTTAAAATTACACTGAAGAATATACACTATGGTCCAGGGTTATGGAACCGTGCGCAATGATAGTCGTGATGGAAAATATGCCTTTTGAACTTACAAGCATAAGTGGTGTTTAATAACACTCAAGGCTTAAACCATGATCCACAAGCTCAAGAGATTTTGTGGATAGAGGTTGTCTTAGAAGTGTCTATAAGATTGTAGCATAGATAAACATGCTTGTAAAACATTTCGTGAGATTTTTATTAAATCAGAACTGGGTAGGCACACGTCTGGGTATACATACCTATGGTTAGTTCACGAACTCATGATCCATGGGTAAGTGTACCAGGTATCCATACCTTATCCAGTTCGCAAATTTAGAACCCAGGAGTACGTGTACTGGGTGTGCGTATCTCTCCAAATTCCTGAACTCGGAGCCATGGGGTATGCGTACTGGGTATGCGCATCTCCTAATTCCCAAACTTTGACCAATGGCGTACGCATACTGGGTATGCGTACCTATCATGTTCGCGGAATTCAGATTCTGAAAACTCTCTTTAAAGAATTTGAAACATTCCCAATAGCCATAGACAATAAATATCATTGCTTGGGGAATTTTCATATAATTAACTTGAAACAAAAATAATTCATGAAGAATAAACTGTTCTTAACCAAAATTGTTAAGGATCTAAGAACATCCATTGCTTGAATCGTATTTCGAGAGATTTCTCAAGACAAGCTTGGCTCGAAATTTCTTCTTTGCAATATGAAATCTACTAAAATCTTGTCTCACAAAGATTGAATGGTAATGCCGTGAGTAAATAGGATGGTTCAGTCTTCACATACCTCTTTGTTGTTGAAGTTCTCAAAATGTCTTTGTTTGTTTTCTAGTCTACAATCTTCGAGGGTGATTTAATGATGTCTGATACTCAACTACCATACTCTAACCCTAATTCGAGACTTGACTTTAGTAGACTAGAAATCAAGATATATATAGTTTTTTTTCATTCAACGTTGACAACAAGCTTGAGATAGCAAAACTTGTGAGTTCGACTGAACAGTGCTCTAACGAAAGCCCAAAACATTTAATTCATTTGTAAAGTCCCATACCAAGTCTCTAAATTAAATGCTTATGGTGAGCCTTTGATATATTCCTTCTCTACTTTTATGTTCTTCTTTTATTTTTATTTTTTCCTCGAGGATTTTGACTTTACGTCCATTTACTTGTTTTATATTTTATCTTTTGTTAATATATTCTCATTGAGTTTCTCTAAAGTAAAAAAAAAACAATTATTTGTGTGTATGATTTAGCTTAGATATACTTAATTTTGATTTAAGTTAATCTTGATTGACAAAAATACTAAAATAATTAGTGGAAACAGAGATTAAAAGTTATTTGCTCATAGCGTTGACCAATGTCTTTGCGTGGTGGGACTGTGCGGTGAAAAACTAAAAACCTTCCCGTATACGGGAAGCAGAATAACATTGTGCCGGCTAGAAAAACAAGTTCTTATTTTTTTCTTTTGGGTTTTTTTTTAGTTTACCCCCTAAATAGATTAGTGATTGAGCTTTCACCCCTAAATTACTAATACTAGCAACTTTCCTCCTAAAACTTAGTTTTTGAGAAAAAAGTCCTTCATTTGGGGGTGCGACATGCACATGTGTAAGATTTCCAAACTTTTCGTTTTTGCCCCATCCATCCTGTCGTTCATCAGATTCAGCAATAATGAAATGGATGGCCTATATTGTACCATGATATCATAACTTAAACGAAAAAAACAAAGTTCTTAGATCTGCCAGCACCAAACAGTCCTCTTAGTTTTTGAGTTCTTCCGTGAGTTATATTTTTGTTAAAGGACAGCCATGAAAACCAGATTTCTGTAATCAAGTTAGGTTTTTCCTGATTTTTTGTGGTATTCCAAAAATTGGAAGAGTTGATCGCGATTGGTAAAGTTTGATATCCTCCGTATTAAGGTTGATTTAATCCTTAGGTTTTGAACAGTGGGTTATGTTGGATATTTTCGTCAAACCCTTGAATTCAGTCATTTATGCAGCTTTCGGGATTTTCCGTTTAAGGGTTTGTAGTGACAGTTACAAAACCTGAACAGAAACATCGTTTCTCCAATGGACGCATTGATGAAGAGACATGTCTATTTGCACTGAAAGGTCATCTTCAAAGGGTGTTATTCCTCTTTAAATATCAGACTTGTTTTCATCCAAAACATCATATCTCAATCTTCTCTGTTTTTCTTCTAACAAGCATCATCAGTTTCAAAACCAGTGTGTTCTTGGTTGGATCAAAGTTGTACAAGCTTTGAATCCAACATCCGTTGTGGGGCTTCAAGTATCCTGACGGCGATATTCTTTGACCTGTTTGTACACTTCTTCCCAATTGGGAAAGGGTCGAATAATTGTCGAAAAGAATCTTTCACAAGAGCCTTGAACCCTAAATACAACGTTCTTTTCTTCACCTTGTTTAGTGTCTATTTTCCAACAGGTTATATATGATTATTTGTAATTAATCGTCATTAATTTGGGTTGATCGTGATTTGATTGTAAAAGATGAAGACGAAAGAAATAAAGAAATATCTTATGTTTTTCTTAAGATTTACTATGAAGATGTATATACAGTACCTACAAATAGATCGATTAAATCACGGTGGTGCAATAAAGATGTTCTGTTTTTTTCAAGATTTGATGAGGGAAAGAAAAACAATTAGGCGTCAACTGGGCGCAATCTTTTCTCGAGTGATGTTACAAGCAGAATACATGGGGAAAAATAGGTAAAACTGGGATAAATTACAAACCAAATGCGCATGCGCATGTCACAAGTGCAAACTTAAGGATAATTTGGACATAAATTAACTTTTAAGGGAAAAGTTGCTAACATTAATAATTTAGGAGGAAAGTTTAATCACTAATTTATTTAGGGGGTAAACTAAGAAATCCCTATTTTTTGTGGTAATTGAACTATTGTCCTTACTTTGGATGGTCTATACAAATATCCTTATCACACAAAATGTCCCTCTTCACCCCTAAGCCCATCAGGGGTCCAATAAGGTTTTTTTCTTCTTCCAAATTTACCCTCTTATCTATCGTTTTTATTTCTTCTTCTCCCCTAATAAAGAAGCGAACATCAAATCTCCATTGCTCCACCACCACCAGCATCTCCATCGTCACCACCTCTGTAAATTATCCTACTTTCGCCGCCGACGATTGAGATGCATCATCAACATATAAACTCCACCACCATCATCTCCAGCACCATCATCTACATATTCCAATAATTGGCTCCATCACTACTTAACAAAACTTAAATATGGTGATGAATCAACGAGAAAATAATCTTCAAAACCTAATTTAGGGAATTAGATCACTAGATTCATTTTGATTTCAAATCGATCCGGCTTGAAGAACGTAAAACGATGATAACAATGTTAGTTCTGTGTATTAATTGGGAAGAGATGACGAAAATCATCACCAGTAATTGGATATTTAGATTCGATCGTCAAAACGAATTAAAAGGTAACTTTTATCTATGTTTTCTTTGTAATTAGTTTCGATTGTTAATCTTCAAATTTCAAAATGTAAAGAAGACAAATTAGATATAACTCTCCAATCTAATATATACGGGGATAATTTTTTATGGTTAATTTGATGATTTACACAAGAATTTTGCAACTCGTGCTTGATAATCTCTATATAAGGTGGTGGCGTTGGCAGTGTTGTGGTGGTGGTTGTCGGGAGATGGTGGTAGTGGTGATATCTTAATTAAACAAGAATATGTACTATTTGTTTGGAAATCTGGATCTATAATTTTCTGGGATTCGTTAATTTTCTGTCTATCAAATTGGAATCTTGGTACTTGATTCAATAAATTGACCAAATTGGTGGTTTTTCTGGGATTAGTTAATTTTTTGTTTTTCAAAGTATGAAATGATATTTATCTTGGTGGCATGGTAGTTAAGCTATCTGTTATCTGAATAAAATATGGTGGTTATCTGGGTTGAAGCAGGCAGTGATATTGGATCAACTATGGTTGTTGATCCATATATGTTGGATCAACTATGGTTGTTGATCCATATATTTTGGATCAACTACTGTTGTTGACCCAATTTTTTATAGGATCAACTATGGTGGTTTTGGTTGGAATGATGAAATTGGTGTTGGATTTTGGTTCTGGTTGTTTTGATGGTAGTAGTGGTGGTGGAGATGTGTGATTTGTTGGTGGCGGTAATGGTGGAGAGGTACGAATGAGAAATTAGTCATGCAAATAGTAGTAGAATGGTGGTTCCGGTTGTTGTAGTTGTCTAGATTGGTTTTGAAGCTGGTCTTGGAGTTGTTGGTGTTTATGAAGCTACAGGTAATGATAAGGTAATGAAATATGGTGGTTATCTGGGTTGAAGCAGGCAGTGATATTGGATCAACTATGGGTGTTGATCCATATATTTTGGATCAACTATGGTTGTTGATCCATCTATATGGGATCAACTACTATTGTTGATCCTTTGAACTCATGCTTTTGTAGTTTAAATCATGTAAATTTGTCCCAATGTTGAACTTGTGGTGCAATGGTAGCATGACTGACTCCATGTCAGATGATGCGTGTTCTACTCATTCCAAGTTAACTCCATTTTACATGGATCGACTATCATTATTGATCCAATTTTACATGGATCAACTTCCATTGTTGATCCATTAAAATTGGATCAATTTCTACTGTTGATCCTTTTTTCTTGGATAAACTATATAAACTTCTACTGTTGATCCTTTTTTCTTGGATAAACTAGATAAACTTCTACTGTTGGTTCTATTTTTATTTGGATCAACTATTGTTGTTGATACAAAAATATTTGAACCAGTGGCGGCGGCGACGGTGGTGGTGACGGCGACGAACTTGTGGTGGTGGTGTAATGGTGGCGGTGAAGGAGTGGTGGTGGAATATTAGTGGTGGTGGCGGTTGGTAGGTGGTGGTGGAATGGTAGTTGAATGTTTGGTGGTGGTGGTACTAGTGGTGGTGGTGAAGTGGTAGGGGAAGAAATTTGTTATATTTTGAAATAAAGAAAAAATATTATATGGGTAAGGGTATTAAGGTAATCTAATATTTAATGGATAAAATTATTAAAAATGAGAGACATATTTATTATTGCATAAGGATATATTTGTAGGGAGTTAAAAGTAGGGACATATAATTTATATACCTTTTTTTTGAAGCATAAACAAATTCTTATAACGAAAAGTAGTTTTCTGTTTTATTATATTTTTTATGTCAACCAAAACAAACACTCCCATTCATTTTGGAAAATCCAAAGCTGAGAGGGAGCCATGAACGCCATATCGGACGATCATGTCAATGTTATCCACCACCACATCAGCATTATTGAAAACCGTCTCTCACTTTCATGGTACCACAATACAAATAGGTGCACAAGTTCTCGACTATTCCTTTATTTGCTTATTACCTTCTCGACTAGTTCCTTCCTTTGCTTATTAGAGCTAGCACTGTGGTGCTAGCTATCCCTTCCCTATCCCTCAAATAAAGGGAAGGGATGGAACACGAAAGGCAACTCTGCTATGTTGCCTAGCTATCCCTTCCCTGTCCGCGTATGAATAGTGCAGGACGGGAACCGAGTCCGCGTATTAGTCAACTCGTTGACTTGACCAAGTACGCGGACTAAGTCCCCGTTTGATAGGTTTAAGTTCACATAACCCGGTTCTTCCTCCCATTTCATCTTCTTCACTAATTTTCCTCCTCTCAAAACCCCATTTACCCCCTTTCCATTTTCATGTCGATTCAAGGCGATTCGTGAGCTTAGATTAAAAGGGTTTGATGGTTAGCACAAGGTGAAGCAAATCCGTTCTTCAATTTCGAATTTCATCCAAAAAATCATATAAGGTGAGTGATTCTAATGTTTGGGTTTTTAAGTTAATTTGATTTCATTTTTGATGAAATTATTGATGCTAGGTTGGTTGGATATGTAGTATGCAATTCAATAACGTTATGAACACATATATTAAGTGAAAAATGTATGATTAATTGTTGTGTGTCTTGATTTATGTAGAATTTAATGTTCCATGTAAATGCATATTAATGTAGAAGTTTTATATACTTGTGTTTATGTATGCTATACCCAAATTGATAGTGTATTTTTGGTTTGCTAGGGTGCACAATGAGTCTAATGCGTTCTTATGAGAGACACAAATATGGAATGTATTTGGATACCTCTAGTGATAGTGATGAAGAAGAGAAAGCTTTGATTATGTTTACACAACTATGTTTGGATGAACGGTTGCGTATTATTAGACAACCTGTACCACAGGAGGTACATATACGTAGTGTAATAACGCGTGACCGAGTGTGGCATGATGCAAAAATGATGAATGATTATTTTACGCATGGAACCGGTTATACCTCCAGACAATTCAAACAACGTCTAGGCATGAGGGAAGAGTTATTCGAGAAATTGTTAGGAAAATTGCTTGAAGTTGATCCGGAATGGCATCAACGTCCGGATGCAACTGGTACTATGGGTCATTCTCTGCATATGAAATTAGTTGTCGTGATGAAATATTTATGCAAAAGTACGCCTGCTGATAGTATTTATGATTATACTCGTATGGGTGCAACTACAATATACAAGTATCTAAAAAGTTTTTGCCACACCATTTGCATGAATTTTGGAGACTGATATTTGCGTGAACCCACTCCTGAAGATGTTCAGAGGTTGCTAGATGAGAATGCCGACCGAGGTTTTCCTGGAATGCTTGGTAGTGTTGATTGTATGCAATGGCCATGGAAGAATTATCCGGTAGCTTGGCAAGGAACTTACAGGGGTAAATATAAAGAGAGTAGTTTTGTATTAGAGGCGGTGGCATCATATGATTTGTGGTTTTGGCATGCCTGTATGGAAAAACTATATGGAAAAACCTGTATGGAAAAACATTAGGTTTATTACTATTATCACAACCTGTATGGGAAAACTTACAAATTTAATAAACTTACCAAATCTTCGTGGCTTGCACCGCTTTTGGTTTGGCGATATATAGCGTTCAGAATGGACACGAATTCTTTGACATCCTTTTTAATAGCTCTTATCTTGCTCTTTAAAGCATCCCAATATCTTCCGTATGGATTGCCATTTCGTTGTACAAAAATTTCGTGAATGCGTTTCCAAAACAAAGTGGTTTTTTGCCCCGAACCCACAATTTCGTCCATACTCACATAAATAAAAGCAGTGGTAAGATCAACCTCTTCTTGTGTGACAAAATTAAGTACCATTTTTAATGAAACTAAGATAACAAATAAATAACTACTACAATAAATCTAAATCTAAATACAAAAAACGAATTGTAATAAAGATGCAGAGAAAGAAGAAATCAATTGATGTAAGAGGAAGAGGAGAATAAAAAAAATCAATTGATTTGGTGTGGTTTGAGTAGAGAATTAGATTGGTATTTATAGGGGATTTTGAAAAAATGGCCGTTGGGATCCGACGGCGTACAAAATAGAGCCGTTATTAGTGATGGATGGTTAGGATCGGGTGTGAGAGAGGTGTAAACCAAAAAGGTCAAACAAATATTATTTGTCGAAACGGGAACTGAGTCCGCGTACATAATGCTATGCGTACTCAGTCCGCGTATCAACGGCTTTACGCGGACTCAGTCCACGTAAAGTGAAAAAGAATACGCGGACTGAGTCCCCGTGTGATTTCCCTTCCCTACAAGGCTGAACAGATCTGTTCACCCGTGTAGGGATGGTGGTCTCTATCCCTACTCGTGTAGGGATATGGGAGACCATAGTGGTTGGATTTTTGGCATTTTAAGGGAAATGGAGGGATAGGGAAGGGAAATGATGCACCATAGTGCTATCTCTTACTACAACAAGAAGACGAAGGAAAAAAAACACAAAATTGGTCTAAAAGACCAAAACAGAAAATTCCTGGGTGAAATATATTCTTAGCTTTAGATACTGTTTATATAGCCAAAAAAGATAAAAAAAAAATACTGTTCATTTGGCCAAAATGGATATTTGACCCAGAATATTTTTTATTTATTAACCTGAAGAGACAAATATGTCCCTATCTTCTACAAATGTTTACTTTGTTGGAGATGAACAGATAAATGAACAGAAAAACCTACAAAAAAACAGAGTACAACAACAACAACAACAACAAAAAAGAACATAATTAATTTGCTCTGTTATGCTCTGTTTTTTACGAGTTGATTGCAAGCAAAACCGAATTAATTTGCTCTGTTTTGCTCCGTTTTTACGAGTTAATTGCAAGAAAAACAGAGTACTAAAACAGAGCATAAAACATAATACTAAAACAGAGTAAAAAATAGAGCTTGTACAACCAAAAACAGAGTACTTAAAACAGAGCTTGTACAACATTCCACCACTGTAACTACAAAATCCTTCCAGCTTCCCTGTAAGCAGTTACAAGACCACCTGCAATTCCACAACCTTCTTAACACCTTCCAACTCTTCTTAACACCAGACTTGCTGACCCCAACAAGTAAATACAAATTCCGCAACTTGCAAAATTGGCGAAGATGATAGACGCAAGGCATTAAACTTTGAAATTGAAACAAAAACAGTACTATAATGCATTAACATTTACCAAGGGAAGTATTCGAGAAATACACAAGTGATAACAAATAGTAAATGAGGACGCATAACACACCACAAAATAAACACTGAGAAACATGGGAAGACCATGAATGGCATAGGTGGAAAGATATAAATGCAAATGGCATCATCCATATGACATAAATTCAGTTAATAATGACGAGGAAGGGGTGATTCTGGTTAGAGTTTTAGGAAACAAAGGAAGAAGTTCTACACAAAATAAAAACGTACAAATGCATGGCAAGTGAAAACTAACAAATAGCATCCAGCAAAGTAATGTTTTCTAGTTGAATAGTGCGACATCACCGAGCAGTCACCCCAAAGGTTTCAGAGGTCACGAGAGTTTGTGTAACTCGAGTACTAAGCATGTTAAGCTTTCAAGGATGGATTTGAAGAGATTGGCAGCAGTGAAACACAATTTGCTTGTCAAGGTACTATTCTGAAGGGTGAGCAAATTAGTGTACCAAAATCATCCCCTGCATTCTTACCTACAAAGGGCCTACTAAGAAGCCTTCCCTAGCAATATTGTTGACGAGTTAATAAAGGACAAGGGCTGCAAATACAAGTGACTTATATACTAGTTACATTTGTTCATTCCTTGTCTCTTTGCCTTCTACAACGTAAGTACCAAAAAAGTGCATGTTACTCTTCTTAACACCAGACTTGCTGACCCCAACAAGTAAAACTGGATGAAACCAAAACAGTGCGTGGGCGAAACCAAATTCCAGCAAACATAAAACTGGATGAAACCAGTTTCATCTGAGTTTAAAAATGAGTGAAACTAAACTCAACCCGATCTAATACACAATGAAACCAGTTTCATCCTAGTGTAAATGTGGATGGAATGAAATTCAGTTTCATCCTAATCAGTGGAATGAAACCCAGTTTAGTATAGGATGAAACCCAGTTTCATCCTTGTTTACAATGAGTGATACCTAATTCAAAAATCATAGATTCATCCTACCTATAGATGAAACCCGTTTTCATCCTAGTGTAAAATGGGTGAAAGCAAATTCAAACCAAATTAGTATAGGATGAAACCAGTTGCATGGTAGTTTAAAATGGGTGAAACCAAATTCAACCCAATTTAGTATAGGATGAAACCCATTTTATCCATGTATGTTCAACTCAATCTAGCACAGAATCAAACCAGTTTCATGTAATTAAGATGTATAAATTTGAAATCAATTGCAATCAAAACACAATTAAGGTTAAGAAACTTACCAATTGCCATCAATCCATCAATCTCAAAGCAACATAGATATCGCCTTGTTCTTCAATGTTTTATCTGATTTATCCCCAAATTCTTCATTCCTGTGTTGAATCACTCAATTTCTTCAAACCCTAATAGTCAATTCGATTTCAGAAGAACCTTCGTCAATTTCTGTTCAAACCCATCTCGATCTCTCTCATCTAAATCGCCGCAACCATCAAACACCACAAACCCATCCGCATCGATCCATAGCAACACCATCTTCTCAATCTTCTTTTCTCTGATCTCAAAAGCTTGTTTCTGTTTGAGGGAGACGATGAAAGATGATGGAAAACGAGATCTGGTTTATGTTTGAGTGACGGAGAAGACGAAAAGAAGATAAGTCTGTGATTTAAAGGGTAGTAACGTAAACTCCTCACCATTGGTTATTTGACCTAAGCCGGATCCTAACTGTCTATTTGGCCTAGAAAAAGTATATTTTTGGCTATATAGCCCATTTTCTGGGAAAAAAAAAATACATACGTGTCATTCTCTTTGTTGATATTTTATCAATTGGAGAATATGATGTAGATATTGATATTGGCATATAAAACTTCATCCAAGACTAAGTCCAATTAACGTGCACTTGTATAGTTGCATTTGCATATACTGATGGAAGTTAACTAGTTAAGTTGTTTATCGATTACAACGTTTTTCAAGCAGGAACTAAGCCGGTGTCGGTTTTGCGAATCTCAAATTGCACTTTGTGCACCATTTTATGTGGAAAGTCCTTATCCGTTGGATAGATAATTTATTGGGATGATTCTTAGTTGGATATTTTCAATTGTTCAAGAAATTTTTATCAAAAAAAAAAAATGTTCAGGAAATAACAACGTTATTGCATTTTAATTATTTGGTGCCATGAAGGGTTAGCAGCCCTCTTAGGGTGCGTTTTGTACGGAAAGAGTTGATGGTGAAGTTCAATTAACAGGAGAAGGCAAATGTTAATTTCAAATCCTAGCGTATTTGGGGTGGTTGAAATTAAAACTCCAGAGAGTTTAAACTCCATCTTTCGGTGGAAAATGAAATGACATCCCTCCCCATAAAAGTTAGAACTCCATCCGTTGATCATATTAATATTTAAATATTTTATTAATATTTTTTTCTTTGAAGAATATTCAATAATTACAATATTTTCTTTTTGTTGAGAAATCACTTTCAATTTATTAAAACAAAATAAGAGGGTTTATAAAAAGTTGTTGGAAAGCCTAACCACCAGCTGAGCTCCCACGCTTTTCTGACTTATAATCACTAATTTATGAAAGATAAAAAATGTTATTCTTTTCATTAACATCATACCTAAATAAATAATTTTCCGCTTCAAGAAGTTAATAGTTTCTTCTCCGAGTTCGTGTAGTATCGAAAAAGTGAAAGTGCGAAAACCATACCCATGTGACTTGCGGGTATCAAGGTAGTTGGTTCGTTTACGAGCAACCGCATTTGATATAACAAGACCGGGAAAAAAGTGCGAACACCACCACTAGTGAAGGGGGAGACACCTGTAACATCTAAGCATATACCCCGACCGTTGTCCCGGTTTTATACTATAATATCCGTAGGTCTCAATGCACCACGGCTGCTAGATAAGAAACCCATAACAACCTCCTTTCTCACTGTGATACCTGAACGAAAACAAATTTTGCTAAGATATAATAATCCTTTGATTAATTATTTGTATTCAAAATATCAACATGCTTCTTTGATTTAGTCATTTAGATCCAAGACGTCTTCTTCGCATATGGTTTTGACGTGACTATCTATCCTGCCACTTTTCTCGCAAATAGTTTCTAAACGATCACACCTTGAACGACAACCTAAAAGTAATGCAAATTTGATTTTTATTTTTTTGTCCACAAACCATTGATTTTCCTCGTCCATTTTTTCCCATATCTACATGGAGCACATAATATAAGACTTAGAAGACTAAGCTATACGCTTGAAAATACACCAGAAAATGAAGGAACTGAAAAAACGGGGTATAACAACCACACCCAATAATTTGTTCGGCAATATGTATGGACTAAACTCCAATATGATTCCGAGAACACCAACTTAAAAGTGAGACTCAATCTAGAAATATACCAAAGAGCTTTATCTCCATTTCTCAATACAATTAGCAAATCCAACAGATAGAAATACGTGAGCCTGATTGATATGAGAAATAATTTGGGCGGTACCAAAGACCAATGCCCAAGTGTCAATCAAGTTATATCCAACAAACAAGGTCGGATTTATCAACTGATTGAACTACGCACAACCTGTGATATTTCAATTATATAAACAAATATAATGTGGAAAAGAAATAACACAGACACCAGAAATTTTGTTAACGAGGAAATCGCAAATGCAGAAAAACCCCGGGACCTTGTCTAGCTTTGAACACCACACTGTATTAAGCCGCTACATATACTAGCCTACTTTTTGTAGGTGAAAATGGTTTCTGCTGATTTTGGTAATTTCGGGTGTACGGGTGAGAAATAATTTAAACCCTAAACAATTTACTGCAAGGGAGTACTTTAGATTCGAGAGATCAATCTGTACAAATCCAGCCTAAACCAAGAAATGGCCGTTCCGGACTTGCTTCGGTCACAAAGTGGAGAAGAATGGGTTGGTTTTGGGGAGGGAAGCAAGGAAAGTGATGAGACCAAAATAGTTGATTCTGGAAGAGTAGTTGTGTTACTACGACTTGTTATCAGAAAAGTGGGAAGGATAACAAATGGTAAGCTAGCAAGTATTTTCTGAGTGTTGTATATTCCCAAATGAACTTGTTGTTCTGTGGAAATAGGTAAGACCTATTCATACAAGTCAGAGTGAAATTTACTCTGGTCTCATTAAGGAATAGGGAAGTAAATGGGAGGAGGTGGTAACCGTATGCATGGAATCGATGTTCCATAAAAATTTTAACGCATGGAATTGATGTTCCATAAAACTGTTAACGTATGGAATTGATGTCCCGTGAACGTTTCACCTTTAACTTCTTGTATTTACTAACCGCCTCACCCTTATGACATTTCCTTATGACGGGCGTAGTGTACGCCGCATGCTGTAAACCGCCAAACCAGTACCCAAAGAAGATCCCCCAGTTTGTGATATGTGTTTGATATCTCGAATGTTTTGTGGAAAACATGTGGCATGTCGTTGTTTCCTGGCAAGTCGAGTTTGGGAGACTTGGTAGCTCGGTGACCTTCGACGGTCGAGATTTTGCATCTTAAGAGGAAAGGTAGCCGTTGATCATTGCACGCGTTCACTTGTTGGTGGCCGCACAGGGAAGGCCAGCATGGTGGCGCGGCTGGGTTGGCATGCTGTTGGCATGGCATGGTTACCATGCATTGTATGATAACCTTGGATGGCTAGGATTTTCTCCTGGGATTAAAGGGAATCCGTTGATTATTGCATGCCTTTGTTTTGGTATCCGCGTGAGGAAGGCCAGCTAGGTGGCATGTCTAGGTTAGCATGGCATGCCTTGGCGCGGTTTGGCGTGGCCAAACTAGGGTTTCGGGCTAAAGGTTACCATGTGTTGTCTGGTAACCCTGAATGGATAGGATTTGCTCCTGGGATTGAAGGGGGACCGTTGATTGTCGCACACCTTCGTTTTGGGTAGCCGTGAAGGGAAGGCCATCATGGTGGCACGGCTAGGCTAGCATGGCATGCCTTGGCGTGGTTTGGCTTAGCATGTGGGGCCAAGGGTTTTCCATGGGTGCATGGCGTGGATAGCTTTGGCTAGGTGCGGTTTTGGCTTGGTGTGTGGGGCCAAGGGTTTTCCATGGGCGCATGGCGTGGATAGCTTTGGCTAGGTGCGGTTTTGGCTTGACGTGTGGGGCCTAGGGTTTGCCATGGGCGCATGACGTGTCTAGCTTTGGCTAGGTGCAGTTTTGGATTGGCATGTGGGGCCAAGGGTTTGTCATGGGCGCATGGCATGGCTAGCTTTGGCTAGGTGCGGTTTTGGCTTGGCACGTGGGGCCAAGGGTTTTCCATGGGCGCATAGCGTGGCTAGGTGAGGTTTTGCCTTGGCGTGTGGGTCCAAGGGTTTGCCATAGGCGCATGGCGTGGCTAGCTTTGGCTAGGTGCGTGATCAAGCTATGGTTTTGGTCCAAAGGTCGTTTGGTAACCTTAGACGACAAGGATTTTCTCTTGGGATTGAAGGGCAACCGTTGATTGTTGCACGCCTTTGTTTTGGTAACCGCGTAGGGAAGGCCAACATGGTGGCACGACGAAGTTGGCATGGGGCCATGGCGAGTTACGTTTGGCATGGCGCGGTAGGTGTGGCTGGCATGGTTTTTCGTTGGCACAGGGGTGCGGTTAGCATGGTCGGCATGCTTTGGCGCGGTTAGTGTGGGTGGCATGGTTTTCCATTGGCACAGAGGTGCGGCTAGCATGGTTGGCATGTTTTGGTGCGGTTCGTGTGGCTGACATGGTTTGCCATTGGCACAGAGGTGCGGCTAGCATGGTTGGCATGCTTTGGCACGGTTAGTATGGCTGACATGGTTTGCCATTGGCATAGAGGTGCGGTTAGCATGGTTGGCATGCTTTGGCGCGGTTAGTGTGGATGACATGGTTTTCCATTGACACACGTTGGAATTAGGGTTTGGCTTGTCGTAACCCTAATTGAAAAAGATACCCCGGTAATTATTTACATACACATTAAAGATTTTAATAAATGCGCCTAATAAATGCTTATTACTTAAATGTTGTGACGTCACTGTCTAATAGGGTTTAGGTTTTTATGATTATAACCCTAGGCTAAAAACCACCATCAACATTAAGTCCCCTGCTTAGCTCGGAACAGGTGCCTTATTGCTTGGTAAGCATATGATGGTGACAAATAAGGACGAAATCGAGACGTAAATTATTGCAAAGATGGTCAGGAAAATTCGACTACCCTTTTTGAAGGGTGAAAAGAGTTTTTGCTTACCGTATTGGAATCCTTGCATAAGTTGTGCTGGGGATATAGACCGTGGAGTGATGAGACGAAAATTGATGGCTTGGTCTGGCCGTACATCACCGAGGCAAAGCGAGCGTGGTCTTGGAAGGCAAAGCAAGCGGACGGCTTGTCTCGTGGGGCCAAGGGGGTAGAAAATGGTGACAGACGAGGACAGAACTGAGACAGTAAGTCATGAAAGAGGACCGGGGAGATTTGTCTGACTTTTTTCGAGATGTAAGTAGAATCCACAATCCTTGCATCATGTAACTTTGAACAAATCCCAGTATGACTAGGTGTCTTTGGGGCCAGGATTTGGAATGATAGGTGGAGCTGCTAGCATAAACTTGGAATGAAAGGGATTTGTTAGCACCAATGGGCTTGGAATGGGCATGTGCCACTTGGCAAAGCATGGCGTCATAATGGAAGCGCGGCAAGAGGAAACGCAGGTTGTTGGAAAGGCTCTGACATGGTCCACTTGCAAGGCATTGGCATGGAAAATGCGGATTGTCCTGACTGGCGCGGAGCGTTGGTGTTGGCTGGAATTAGCATGAAATGCGCTGATTGTTGCAAAAACTGAACCTGGAGCGCTGGAAAGACTAGCAATGACAAGGAAAGTACGGATGTCTTGGGAGTGGCAAGGCTTGATCTTGTGGGACCAATTATCTTTATTCATGCGTAGCTTTAACATGGAATTATTTCCTTATTCAAAAATCTTTTTCGAGAGGTAGGTAGCATCCGCAATCCTTTCATCTGGTAGCTTTGCGCAAATCCCGGTATGATTGGGTGTCTTCAGGGCTAGGATTTGGAATGCGAGGCGGAGCTGCTAGCATGGACTTGGCATGAAGAGGAACCATTAACACTGACGGACATGGAACGGTGTGGGTCGCTCTGTAAAGCGCTTGGCAAGGCATGACGCTAGTAAGGGAAGCACTTGCAAGGGAAGCGCTTGCGGTTTAGGGTTTGACACGCCGAAACCCTAATTAGCGCCCTTTCGCTGGCTGGAAACGCCTAATTTCTTGATGCAATGCGGTTGAGGGATGCAAATATGTTTTGACGCTACGCCTTGGATAAATATAGAATCACACATAACTATTTCATCATAGACTATACGACTTTGTGGGAGAAGTTCCCATCATGCAGGTCCTGACGGGAAGAGGATCTATGTGAACTCATAAGGGTTGATGATTTCCTTTGATTTTCGATTTTGGAGAAATTGTTCCTGATCTTTACGTATGATGTAATTGGATTGCTGACCCCCCCTTCTACTGGTCGTTCAAGAGCAACGCGAGCCTTTTCATCTATAAACGCACGTCCTGCTGAAGTGCCTTTTGTCTTTTAATCAAATCAATAGTGGTAAAAGGAGGTCAGCTTCTCCCGACTCTTCCAGTATCTTGCCCTGATGGTGGAGTAGCGCGTCTGGTGACGGTTGGAGCTGTCATGCTTGAAGAAACATTGGGGCGGCGGAAGCGGCTCTGGTTCTGGAAAGTATATCGTGCAGAGACGACATTGTTCTGATCACGAAGTATTGGAGCCATGGTGCTACTTTGGCTGGTTGTAGAGCGGAGAGGATGGCGCTGGAAGGGCGCAAGATTTTAGCGCTGGAAGGATGCAGGGTGTGGTATTATAGATGGCATCCGCGTGTGGCATGTGTGCCTGGCATGCTTGTCTGGTAAGCACGTCTAGTATACGCGTCTGGTAAGTTTGTCTGGTAAGCTCGTCTGGTAAGCACGTATGGATTTGCGCATCTGGTAAGCGCGTCTGGTATTGGATTTGGTATGGAGCGGACTGTTGACTGGGAATGGCGCACACTGTTAGCTTGGCACAATGCTGTATTGGCATGGCATGTACTTGTTCTTGCGGGCCCAGTTTCCTCTCGTATCTTTGTTATCACGTCCTGGTGTTAGCGGTAACGCAGTAGTGATAAAGTGGGCAAGCATATTCTAGCTATGTACTCTAGAGTTTCTCTTTCAATTTGTTTTCTTGTGTTGGTGCAAACCATAGCCATATGCATGCCTTCCATAAATCTGTAGAAATATTTTTCTTCTGAACTGGTGTAAACCCTAGCCATGGGCATGCCTTTCATAAACTTGTGGAAATACTTCATCATAAACAATTCTTCGAATGTCACTGTAGTAACGTTTGCTAATAATGACAGGTAATCATTGTTGTGCAAAGTAGGCACATACAGATAGGTGAATGTTTTCTTTTTTAAACGACAAACAAAGCGCATGGTTTATGGTTTTTGATTTCCTGGATTTCTTGGGTTTATAGATAAATGTTACCTTGACGGTTTTGGGTTATTATTTTTGGAATGAATTGTTTAGGAATTGATTATTTTGGTTATGATTAAAAGCGACACAGACATCCCAGGAAAACCATGGAAACGTGTGTTGGTAGATGACATGTGGGTGAAACATAACATGGCTATTGGTTTTATCATTCTCGTGAAAAATTGAGAAAGCAAACCACGTATCTTGTCTAGGTAGGACTTACTTGGTTTTTTAGGTCTCTTGACGAATAGGGAACCTTCCGGGTGTAAGAACAAGTTTTATGAGAAGCACCGCCGCGATTGTGGAAAGTCCCCAGTTGTTACTGAGTTGTCTAATTAACCGAGCCGTTGACCCTCGGGCGGATCGTTTTTCTTTTAACCTCTGGGAAGTCCCCAGTCATCCCTTGTCGTGTCATGCCTAATAATCGATTCGTCGGGTAACTGAGTCAGAGTGGATCGTCTTCCTCTACCATCTTGACGGCTAGGGTCAAAGAACGAGATTGACGGTCGAAAATTGACATTGTAACCGAAAGATCGAACCTCCCCATGTGGTCGCCAATTGTTTGTAGGTGAAAATGGTTTCTGTTGATTTCGGTAATTTCGGGTGTACGAGTGAGAAACAATTTAAACCCTAAACAATGTACTGCAAGGGAGTACTTTAGATTCGAGAGATCAATTTGTACAAATCCAGCCTAAACCAAGAAATGGTCGTTCCGGACTTGCTTTGGTCACAAAGTGGAGGAGAATGGGTTGGTTTTGGGGAGGGAAGCAAGGAAAGTGATGAGACCAGAATAGTTGATTTTGGAAGAGTAGTTGTGTTACTACGACTTGTTATCAGAAAAGTGGGAAGGATAACAAACGGTAAGATAACAAGTATTTTCTGAGTGTTGTATATTCCCAAATAAACTTGTTGTTATGTAGAAATAGGTAAGACCTATTTATACAAGTCGGAATGAAACGTACTATGGTCTCATTAAGGAATGGGGAAGTAAATGGGAGGAGGTGGTAACCGTATGCATGGAATTGATGTTCCATAAAATTGTTAACGCATGTAATTGATGTTCCATAAAACTATTAACGTATGGAATTGATGTCCCGTGAACGTTTCACCTTTAAATCCCTGTATTTACTAACCGCCTCACCCTTATGACATTTCCTTATGACGGGCGTAGTATATGCCGCACGATGTAAACCGCCAAACCAATACCCAAAGAGGATCCCCCAGTTTGTGATATGTGTTTGATATCTCGAATGTTTTGTGGAAAACATGTGGCATGTCATTGTTTCCTGGAAAGTCGAGTTTGGGAGACTTGGTAGCTCAGTGACCTTCGACGATCGAGATTTTTCATCTTAATAGGAAAGGTATCCATTGATCATTGCACGCTTTCGCTTGTTGGTGGTCACACAAGGAAGGCCAGCATTGTAGCACGGCTGGGTTGGCATGCCGTTGGCATGGCATGGTTTGGCGTGGGCAAACTTAGGTTTTTGGGCCAAAGGTTACCATGAATTGTCTGGTAACCTTGGATGGCTAGGATTTTTTCCTGGGATTGAAGGGAAACCATTGATTGTTGCATGCCTTTGTTTTGGTAGATGAGTGAGGAAGGCTAGCAAGGTGGCACGGCTAGGTTAGCATGGCATGCCTTGGCGCGGTTTGGCGTGGCCAAACTAGGGTTTCGTGCTAAAGATTACCATGTGTCGTTGGTAACCCTAAATGGCTAGGATTTGCTCATGGGATTGAAGGGGGCCGTTGATTGTCGCACGCCTTCGTTTTGGGTAGCCATGTTGGGAAGGCCAGCATGGTGGCACGGCTAGGCTATCATGGCATGCCTTGGCGCAATTAGGTTGGCATGGCATGCCTTGGTGTGGTTTGGCTTGGAATATGGCTAGATGCGGTTTTGGCTTGGCATGTGGGGCCAAAGGTTTGCCATGGGCATATGGCGTGGCTATCTTTGGCTAGGTGCGATTTTGGATTGGCATGTGGGGCCAAGGGTTTGCCATGGGCGCATGACGTGGCTAGCTTTGGCTAGGTGAGGTTTTGGCTTGGCGTGTGGGGCCAAGGGTTTTCCATGGGCGCATGGCGTGTCTAGCTTTGGCTAGGTGCGTGACCAAGCTAGGGTTTTGGGCCAAAGGTCGTTTGGTAACCTTAGACGTCCAGGATTTGCTCCAGGGATTGAAGGGCAACCGTTGATTGTTGCACGCCTTCATTTTGGTAGCAGCGTAGGGAAGGCCAGCATGGTGGCGCGGCTAAGTTGGCATGGGGCCATGGCGAGGTGAATTTGGCATGGCGCAGTAGGTGTGGATGGCATGGTTTGTTGTTGGCACAGGGGTGCGGTTAGCATGGTCGGGATGCTTTGGCGCGGGTAGTGTGGGTGGCATGGTTTGCCATTGGCACAAAGGTGCGGCTAGCATGGTTGGCATGCTTTGGCGCGGTTAGTATGGATGGCATGGTTTGCCATTGGCACAGAGGTGCGGCTAGCATGGTTGGCATGTTTTGGCACGGTTAGTGTGGCTGGCATGGTTTTCCATTGGCACAGAGGTGCGGTTAGCATGGTTGGCATGCTTTGGCGCGGTTAGTGTGGCTGGCATGGTTTGCCATTGGCACACATGGGAATTAGGTTTTGGCTTGTCGTAACCCTAATTGAAAAAGATACCCCGATAATTATTTACAGACACATTAAAGATTTCAATAAATGCGCCTAGTAAATGCATATTACTTAAATGTTGTGACGTCACTGTCTACTAGGGTTTAGGGTTTTACAATTTTAACCCTAGGCTAAAAACCACCATCAATACCTACTACAAGTTAACTTAGAACTGGAATGTAGTTGAGCCCTAACCAAGTCTCACACGGAGTAAGGTACAGTTTCGTTTCTTATGCCTCTAGAACCACGTCGTATTCTGCGCCACTTGATTTCCTTAACTGATCTCACCCACAACTAAGAGTTTCTACGACCCAAAGTCGAAGACTTATAAACAAATATGTCTCCCACATATATGTTTATTCTTTATTCGGCTTTTGTTCTGTTTTGTGATAAATCAAGGTGAACATGAACCAATTGATAATCCGGTCATATACTCCAGAAGAGCAGCCTAGAAATATGAATCACCTTATAATAACCCAACTGATTAACAAAAAAAGTTATTGTGAAATCACAAGAGTCTGAGACGAAGAACTGTTGTGATTTATTTTTATATCTTACCTATCGGAGATAAATCTCGAGTAAATCTTAGATAAGATAAAACTCAATACGATAGAAAAATAAGATCAGAATACGCAACTATAGAGAAAATAATTGGACTTGGCTTCACGAATCCCAAATGAAGTCTTCAAGTCGTTAACCTATAATGGTTTTGGAAAAACCTATTAAAGGAGAATCGACTCTAGTTTACAACTAGGACACAGGAAAGTGCCGGGATTAGGTTTTCATGTTGCTAGAGTTCTCCATTATATAGTCTTTCAAATCAGGGTTTCTTCAAATCAAAGCTAAGATAGCTTAGTAACAAAGAATTCAATATTCACCGTTAGATGAAATCCTGATTTAAGATTCAAGCTAAGTCTGCTTAGAAATTAAGCAATCAATCTCCACCTTTAGATGGTCTTAGCTTGTTACACACAAATGAAATATACTTATATTTATATATGGGTAACCGTACCTAAACGTGTATATTGAGTTGGCTCAATAATAGTTACTGAAGTTATCCATATGACCATTTTTGTCTTACCCTTATTCATCTAACACTTCTAGATCAACTATGATGATCAATCAATAATGAAGATAATCAAATGAATCTAATTATGTTTCAAATAGAGTTCAATTGTTCACTATCTCATAGAAATATATACGAACAAGTTGAATCAAAATCGGATTGATTCGTAATCGTACAAAGTACTTATACAAGAATCAATTCATGAACATTAAGCCACGATTTGCAATGTTAATTTGCATTCCTTAAATCATAAATGTTTTAATTCATGAGTATGAAAATCATACATGGCCGAATTTAGAACTTAACCACTGTGTTCGCAAAATAGGTATGCGAACAACAGCTCCGGACCTTGGCCTAGTCAAGCCATTTGCAAACAACCGTCCAGGACCCAACTCCGGTAAACTCGTTCGCATACTAGGTACGCAAAAAATAGTTCCGGACATTCTCAGGTAAATTTGTTCGCATACTAGGTATGCAAACAAGAGTTCTGGACCTCAATCTTAACATAACAATTCGCATACTAGGTATCCATACCGTGTTGCATCCAGACATAGGTAATTTTTTTCAACTCTTATTTCAATCATTAAAACATCCTTAGAATATGAAAATGGTAATCTCACACATACCATTAGCTTCAAGTAATTTTCAAATGATCGAATGATCAATATAAAACTTCTCAAGTTAACATTAAATGACTGTCTCACACAAATCATGTTAGATGTTCAAGGTAATTTTCACATGATCATCTTTTGACTTAATATTTATTTTCCTACAAATGAATTGTCTCCAACTAAACTCGTCAAGAATATGATGAACGTATCTAAAGAAAAAATCTTCCAACACATATTTCGAGAAATAGATAAGCGAGATAAACTCAGCTCGAAATATCAAATGTGTATAATGTAACAATTTATATATCTATACGACTTAGTTTCATTAGAAGATAGAATATAACATACTTCTGAGTGATAGATAAGTTTTAGTCTCCACATACATTTTCTTGATGAAGTTTCTCCAAGCTCCTCAGTAGATATTTTTCTTCAATTGGTGAACGTTGTGAAGTCTAAAGCTAAACTACACATTTTATCCTTGTCCGAGACATAGCTATAAGTAGTCTAGAAATCAAGTATATACTTTTGATCAACTAAACTTGACAAAAAAGCTTGACATAGAAACACTTGCGAATTCGACCGAGCAGTGCTCTAACAGTTACATATCTTACCAAAAGGGGAAAAGTATCTTCCCCGGATGAGACGCGATTTTAGATTAATCATCGCCGAAAATTTTAACAATCTATAACATATATCAACAAGTTAGGTTAAAAAAATCTGCGGATATGAAAGAGTCGTGCCTGCCGATTGGACACAATTGGCTTGTATATACATAAACATGTGTTAATTCCTCATTTTCTGTTTTTTTTAGACTTTTTTTTTGCAAGTACCAGAATCAACACACATGAATGTCTTCTTTCTCGATTCTAATATTCAACAAATTTACTAGTTTCTTGCCACCTTTTCATCTAAAATTGTCTTATATAACAATATAATCAGCCAACTACATACTTAGTGTTTCTTGTGGGAAACCATTAAGTGTTAGAATCGTTGAATATGTGAATCTGTGACTGCCGTTTTTTCCAGCTACCAATCCCTCCAAAACTCAACCACAATCAGCGATTGTTCTTCACCATACTAATTGATTATGGTTCATAAAATCTTGGAATAATAGATAACCGACTGGGGTGGTTTCATCATGCTCGCCAATTTGGGGTAATCCGTAGGCCAAAAGCATGCAAATTTTGATTTTTTTTGTTCTTTTATTTGGTGATTAATAACTACAAATACATGTTTCGAGATCTTTCGCGCTTATAGGTCAACAATATAAGTGTAGGTGTAGATTATCCACAGGGATAGGTGGCAACATCTTAAGTTATGATGTACCCAAGGAGGAAGAATCGAGAAGCATGGGACAGAGGCTGGCAGGCGCGAAGATTAAGGAATCACGTGGATCATACATGATCACTCTACAGCTGTCGGACAAGACTTGACCCCAGACCTTTGACAAAGATGACAGACGAGACATATTGGGTCAAACAAGGGGCGGTAGTCAAAGGGATAAGAAGGTACATGCCATATCGGCCAACTAAAAGGGAGACAGGATTGGAGGGGCGACATCGCACCAAGAGAGCACCTAAAAGGATCGACTCGGATAAGAGGCTGCCGAAGAACCAAATTACATCGGCCAGATCTGTGGAAGAAGAGACGATGCGAGCTGGCCCGACATAGGACTTCAAGATTGATATATTGTCACCAACACATAGTTTGGTTGTATGTAATCTCCCCTATAAATAGAAGAACTTGTATCCAAGAGAGGGTGGTGGTAATTTTTGGGGAGAGAGGGACTTGTAAACGCACAAAAGAGAAAGAGAGTGGAGAATTAGTTCATTTTGTAAGGAAGAGAGTTCAACTCGGAGAGTGACACCATTGTAACACCTTAAAGCAATAAGATTCATCCTTTCACCCCCATGGACATAGGTAATCATACCAAACCACGTATATCCTTGTGTCTATTGTTAATCTCTTACTTTCACTTGCATGAGAAGAAGATTTCTATCCTTTGGATAATTTGTAGTAAAATGCATCTACATTCTGGCACCGACTAAGGGGACCCGACTAAGATCTCCGGATACCTTGCCCAAAATGCCTTTAGAGACGATCAAAAGCTCCTAAATACACGTTTAAGTGTTGAAGTTGAAGCTAGGATGAACTCTGTTGGTCGAGACCGCCTATTTATTGTTGTTTTGAGTCGTTTAGTGTACATGCAAAGTTGATGCAGTAGCTACGTCTTTACAAGGTGTAGTAGAGTTCTCGTTTCTTATCCCCCAAACGGTTTGATCGGCATAAAATCTCCATAAGCTCACTGGCGATCCACATCATAGGTTAGGAGCTAGGTTGAGGATCTGCTGATAGGAGGAATGTTTTTTCACGATGTCTGAGTGAATTTTAGTGGTAAATAAGTTGTTTTCTTGTTGCAGTACAAAGTCTGCATGCTTAGAACCACAAAAGGTTAAGTTTAAGGTGTCTTTTGCATGATAAGCTGCCAATTTTGAGCTTCCCCTCATGGAAGTCGTGTTCTAGATGTTTCCTTAGTAATGAGAATTTTTTTCCAAGTTCCTTTTTGCGTTTGTACCCTCGCTTCGTCGATCGACAACAACCCATGTCGTCTGGTCAAAAAAAAGAGGGAGAAAAATCTTTTCTGGAGATGTTGTCTAGCCGTAGGAAAATTCATCGTGAGGATCCAGGGAAGACGTCCATGATGATATCTTGAGGAAATAACAATAGTAGAAACTTGATTTGATTTTTGAACCTAGGCGCCGTACCATTCAATCATCACGTGCATGAGTTTAATGATTTGGAGCATATAGAATGAAGGACAAACTAGCTTAAATGCGGAGGTCAAGTACTGAAGGCGACGTCGTACGGAATGATAGTGACGTAGCGTAAAATCTGCCACAAAGTCAGCATAGAGTCAAAATAGGGTAGATAGGCAGAACCCATTTGATAACCGGAGTTGGATTTGTATCTGCAAGCTCTGACGTAGTAACAATTTTTGTGTCAGTCGAATATTTTTCACCCTGTTGAATTTTTATTTACAATATCAGGTCAAAGTAAGGTATTTTTTGTATTTGCTGACGTAGGTAGGGATGATACTCGGCTCAACACGCGCCACACACGAAACCTAGAACTTCAGGGATGGGAAGGACGTTAAGGAATCATACAGTTATTAGGATCAGCATGCAGGCATGGGTAACTGGGCCGAGGCAAGAATACAGTCGACAATCACCGCCCGAGGAATCTCATGCAGCTGCACGAGGCATGCCAACTGTTGATGAGGAAGTGGATCTTGGGAGAGATAATGACACCCTACCCTTAGACCAGGTTATCTTGACCCAGAGGAGAGTTGACCAAGTCGATGGATTTACAGCTTCAGATACGGAGGACGTTGAGGAAGCGCTTGCAGCACAAACCCAGATACAAAGAGAAAGGCAACAAGATGAGTACCAGGAAGCCTTAGGAAGAGAGCATGAGCGTCTCAGGCAGATTCAGTTAAGGCGAGGAGCATCCAGCAACGTCGGACATGCACATGTCCATGCAACTGGTCATGTAACTGGTCCGATACTACCCCCACCACAACCGTCGATACCATTACAGTCTCGGCCGCACCACCCTAATGGACATTCTAGTCATGAAAGCACAGACTCGACGTTATTGGCCATCTTAGAAAGTCAAAGGAGACAAGAAGCGGCATTAAGAGAACTCCAGCAACGAAATCTCGCCCTGGAGTTTGAGAATTATCAGTTGAGGAATCAGCGAACCAGATCAAGAGGATCTTCCAGCTGAGGAACGTCGAGTAATCATGACCGAACAGGTCAACCACCTATGAATGGCCCGAGACGACCCCCCATACCCTCCCCACAGGGATATGGACCACCCGAGGACTCGTCTACTGATGAAGAAAGGAAAGGAAGGGGTGGACGATAGGACGGGGTGACAGAAGCTAAACTCAAAGAGTTGGAGGCAAAGATTAAGGAGCTATCGGGAAGCAGCGAAGAGAACAAACTGGCAGAGATTATGAGCGAGGCTGAGAAGACACCTTTCTACCAAGAACTTGAACAAATGCCATTTCCACCAAAGTGTACCTTACCTACATTTCCTTCCAGATTCGACGGAACAGGAGATGCGGTTGAGCATCTAAAAATGTATACCATGTCATTGATCCAATGGAAAAACAACACGGTAGTCATGTGTAAATTCTTTCCGGCCATCTTGGAGGGCGAGGCGAGAGATTTGTTTTATTCACTTCCACCTAGATCGATTGACGGTTACGATGCACTAATCGAGGCCTTTCTTGAAACCTATATGCATAACATCCGACCTCGGCCTAGAATGAACAAACTGTTCACCCTCGCCCGGAGGTTCAGGGAGCCCTTGAGAACCTTGACCGATAGGTGGAGGAAACTGTGTACTGAAATTGGAAAAGTACCGGTGGATCAAGCTATCTTCGGATTCGAAAACGCATTGGGAAGATCGGACCCCATATGGATAGCTATGTTCTCTGAAAATCCAAAAACCTTAAAGGAGATGCGAAGAATGCAAGAACATTTTATCGCCCTAGAAGAAATTCAAGCTGAATCGAGAGATAGGGGGTACAAGAAGCTAGTGTTGAGGCTAATACAGTTCTGGACGATCCTATTAGGCGTCCCGAGAAGAGATCAGACCCTCCACCAAGGAGCAGTGAGAAGAAAGAATTGGTGGCCAAAGGAAAAAGGCCGAGGCATGAAGCCCGATCATATACCCCTTTGAACGCTCCTTTGGAGGAAGTATTCAAGGAAGTCGAGAAGAGGAACGATATCAATTACCTAGCGTCAAGGGGAGTCTAGTTCCAAGAAACCAAGAATCACCCCGAGTATTGTCACTACCATCAGTATAGGGGCCACTCCACTAATAATTGCCGGGAAGTGAAGGATATCGTTTAACACCTCATCCGAGATGGATACCTGAGATGGTTCGTCCGACATCCAGCTCAGCCGAAAGCAACACCCGATGTACCGGTTCATCAAGTTCGCATTAATAGGTCAACTCAATTTGTGAATACCATTTCATAATCAGCTATGCAAGACTACACTCTCGGACTAGTAATCACTTCAAGAATTCACAAAAGGGATCGCGATGGCAAGGAAATATTTAGCGTAGCCAAGACCTTACCGATGGAACCGTGGATGATGCATCATATTTCTTTCTCGGCCAAGGATGTCCCAGAAAATGGGCAAGCACACAGTGATCCCTTGGTCATCACACTACTAATTGAGGAGTGGGGAGTAAGAAGGATTCTCGTGGATAGCGGAAGTTCAGTCGAGGTGCTATTCTACGACACGTTCAAGAGAATGGAGCTGTCGGACGACATCCTCATCCCCTCAACATATCGCATTTACGGATTTAATGGGACAGTAACCATCCATAAGGGAGAGTTAACTTTGAGGGTTTCGGATGGTGGGGGCTACCTTGACACACTAACCACTTTTTGTGTGGTCGACGTCGCCTCGCCTTATGAAGCAATTATCGGACGTCCATGGATCGCTGGGATTAAATGGGTGGCATCGGCATATCATCAGAGATTAATGTTCCCGACCTACAAAGGAATAGCTGAAGTTGTAAGTGACTCCCAAGCAGCACGAAAATGCATGCAGGTCAACGCCGAAATTAATGAAAATCGGCGAGCTCGACAAAGGCGAGGGAAAAACAAGGCCAAAGAAGTTAAGGCTGCAGAAGAATTGGAGAAGGCTATTTCACAAGCGGTCATGGCGTATGACACCCAATAGAAATACCCTTTATAGCAATTAAAGGAAGCGGCTCCATTCAGGGAACCTAAGTCTAATTTCTCGACAGTTGAGCCGACTCGGGAAGTGAATTTGGGAACGATTGAGGAGCCAAAAATAGTAAGGATCGGGACATTACTCTAGGATGAACAAGTAAGTCAACTCATAACAGTGTTGAAGGAAAACTTAGACGCATTCGCTTAGGAAATACACAATTTAGAGGGCATTGACCCGGAGGTATGTGGCCACCACTTGAAGATTGATCCGAGGTTCAAACCCGTTAGACAGAAAATGAGGCGAGTCGCACCATAGTTACAGGCAGCGGTTGAGGCCGAGATAAAAAAAAAAGCTACAGGAATCCGGGATAATCAGGAAATCCCATTACCCGCATTGGATATCTAATATGGTCGTGGTACCAAAGAAAAAAGGAGGAGTTAGAATATGTATTGATTTTAGTGACTTGAACAAGGCCTTCCCGAAGGACAGCTTCCCTCTCCCAAGCATAGACCAACTAGTAGAATCAATAGTTGGGTATGAGGCGATGATATTGATGGATGGATACATGGGCTATAACCAAACACCGTTGGCACCCGAGGATCAGGAGCATACTTCCTTCTTCACACCAAGAGGGTTGTATTGTTATACCAAGATGCCATTTGGACTTAGGAACGCTGGTGCTACATATCAGAAACTGGTAGGAGACATGTTCGAAGATAAGATCCACGACACCATAGAAGTTTACGTGGACGACATGTTGGTCAA
The DNA here is from genome assembly GCA_023529315.1 of Papaver bracteatum. NCBI lineage: Eukaryota > Viridiplantae > Streptophyta > Magnoliopsida > Ranunculales > Papaveraceae > Papaver > Papaver bracteatum. Next base: position 29,985 of record JAJJWX010001338.1, read on the forward strand.
GAGCCGCCGAGCTAAGGATCATGTCTGAGACCTTAGCGAGATTTTTCAAATGATGAGGAAACACAAGATGAGGATTAATCCCGCCAAGTGCGACTTTTGGGTTATATCGGGGAAATTTCTAGGATACATCATCACCCCAAGATGGATAGAAGCAGATCCCGAGAAGGTTAGGGCTGTTTTAGAGATGTCATCTCCCGCGACAGTAAAGGATGTGAAGAAGCTAAATGGTTGTATAGAAGCATTGGGGCGATTTGTGTCGCGGTCATCGGACAAATGTGAAACCTTTTATAACATTCTGAATAAATGGGAAAAGTTTCAATGGACGGATGCTAGCGAAGAAGCCTTTCAAAATATCAAGTTACACCTAGCCAGCCTCCCGGTTCTGCAGAGGTCCGAGCCGTCATAAATTCTCAACCTATACTTAGGAGCGACACCATATGACATTAGTGTAGTGTTGGTTAGGACGGAGGGTAATGTGGAGAAGCCGGTGTATTTCATTAGCAAAACACTAAGTCCGGCTGAGAAAAACTATACCAGAATGGAGCAGATAGTACTTGCACTAGCTTTTGCCGCTTCTAAACTCCGAACATACTTTCAAGCTCATCACATATGAGTGATCACCAAATCGCATATCGAAGCAGTTTTGGATAATGCAGGGAGATCAGGGAGAATCTCTAAATGGGGAGCTTTAATCAAACAATATGATGTGGTGTACGAGACGAGGACGGCGATCAAAGGACAGGTAGTGGCCAACTTCCTAGCAGATTTCCCACTAAGCGATGAAGACGAGGTTGAAGATATACCCGGGATGATGGAAGAACGGGAAGAGCCTGCTGACCTATTAGAAACCAGTAGTCCTACACGGTGGGAAGTCTTCGTCGATGGGGCATCAAACAAAGAGGGTTCATGCCTTGGGTTAGTATTCACCACGCCGAAAGGAAGAAAGATAGTGCACTCGTTCAGGCTGGAATTTAAAGCAATAAACAATGTCACCAAGTACGAAGCGATAATCCACGCCTTACGGATAATTGTAGAAATGGGGCTACAGGAGGTTCGCTTAACTAGTGATTCACAGTTGGTGATTCGACAGATTATGGGAAAATATGCGACACACGACCTTGTGTTGCAAAAGTATTGGGAGCTCGCCCAATTTTACATCAGCCAAATACCAAGCATTAAGTTCCGTCACATTTGTAGAAAATATAATAGGCACTCGGATGCTCTATCATACATTTCCTCACATCTGGTAGACCCGAGCATAGAGGGCATTCGTGTTATGAGGCTCCTTACTCCCTCAATCCCAGAAACACCGGACGTACGGATCGATGTGGCTATTAACACATCCGATCGATATAAAGAGGGCGATTGGAGAAATCCAATACACCAATACTTGGAAACAGGCGAGCTACCCAAGGGTCGGCCCGAGATAAATAAAATCAAGAGTAAGTCGGGCGCCTACGAGCTAAGAGAAGGGATATTATATATGAAATACTACTTGGGGCCACTTTTACGATACCTAAGTAAGGAGAAAGGCCACACAATCTTGCATGAGTTACACTATGGAGCCGCCGGAAACCACATCTCAGGGATATTATCGGCCAAGGAAAAGACAATGGGCTATTTTTGGATGTACATGAACGAAGATGCAAAGGAAATGGCGAAAACTTGTGAAGAATGCCAGCGGTTTGGAAAGAAAATACAAGCACCAGGAGTACCTTTAAACTCGTTATAAACCCATGTCCCTTTGCCAAATATGGGGTAGACATTGTCGGACCGTTACATGTAGGAACAGGGCAGAGGAAATACTTGATCGTGGCCACGGATTAGTTTACTAAATGGGTAGAGGCGGCACCACTAAGGCACATCTGAGACAAAGATGTCTTCAAGTTTATTTGCGAGCATATCATTTGCCGCTTTGGGGTCCCAGCATCTATCGTCTCCGATAATGGAAAACAACTCCAAGGGAAGAATATTGATCTTTTGTTCAACACGTACAACATCAGGAAGAGTAAGGCTACCCCCATTTACCCCCGGAGTAATGGGCAGGCTGATATCACCAACAAAATAATCGGCGATAACATGAAGAATAAGTTGGATGGGGAATGTGGTGATTGGTGCGAGGAGATATACAATGTTTTATGGGCATACAGAACCACACGGAGGGAAGCTATAGGGTTCTCGCCGTTCATGCTTACTTACGGAACCGAGGCGATTCTACCAACGTAAGGAATGATCCCTACTACTAGACCAGAAGCTTGGATGCAAAACGTCTCGTCCGACCTAATTTTGGCAAAAATCGACGATTTGGAAGAAACAAGGGAGATGGCGCTACAAAAAATGGAAAACTATCAAAGGAGGTTACAGCGAGAGTACAACAAGCGTGTTCACCCAAGATAATTCCAACCAGGGAAGTAAGTGCTGAAGTTTATGGTCGAATGGGAGCAAGACAAAAAGGGCGTAAACCTAGCACCAAAGTGGGGTGTGCCGTATATAATTATGTCCAAGGCAAGCGAGGGATTGTATCAACTACTGAGACTCGATGGAACAAAAGAGCCCAAACCCTGGAACGTCAAGTATTTGAAGCTCTACCACCCCTAAACGGAGGTGCGGAGAAAAGGTGAGCATACTTGTCTTCTATTTCTGTAAAACTGTGAGGTGTATGAGATAGGGAATGAGCGACTAATAGTCATTCGTACTCGGGGAAACGCCAGTGAGGAAGTGCCGAGGTGACTTACACTCGAATGGTCATTCGTACTCGGGGAAAAGCCAGTGTGGAAGTGCCGAGGTTACTTACACTCGAATGGGCATTCATACTCGGGGCAAAGCCAGTGTGGAAGTGCCGAGGTGCCTAACAGTTGCCTGACTATTCGTACTCGGGGCAATGGCAGTGTGAAAGTTCCGAGGTATCCTAAGGGTTCTGGTGGTTGGAAACCAGTTCCACAGGCTGATAAGACACAAGATCTTCTCAGCTAGGTGGCCTACTTATGATAGGTGTCTAAAACACCTTATTATTTATCTATTGTTTATGCTTTTTCTGCTAGTTTTCTTGTAAAGTATGTATCTTATGTTTTGTTTTTGAGTATTTAGGTACTTTGGAGTCATTTGGGACAAAAGAAGAGGAAACATGGAAAAAGCGTTGGAGGCGGATTGTGTCTCATTATTTGCTTTTATTTCTTCAATTCTGTCTGAAAAGTATGTCGGCTTTAGTGATGCGAATTCTGTCTGAAAAGCACGACAACTTTAGTGATGACTCTCATTGAAGAGTATAAGTGAATATGAGAAATAAAGGACGGTTGATGTTAGCAGAGAAACTCGAAAGAAGGAGAAGCATTCAATTGGAGCATACCGGCGCAGGCGAGATATACTTGGAGAAGGCCAGGTTGCGCAAGAAGGAGTGAAAAATGTACTGTCAGTTTATCACAACTGATAGTTGAGCAAGGAAGCAGATAGGCGATCAGTTGCCTGGAACTGACGGGCCAAATGGAATTTGAACACCCCTTATCCCATCAGCTAGGGTGGACATATCCATCCTTCTTCTTACACAACCCTAAATTTGAGAAAAGCATATCTCAATCATTTTTGTACCTAAAATTAATATAAATGGCTGCTATTATTGCCGAGAGAGATCGAGAAGCAACTCAGAAAAAGGGTATGAAATTGAAACTGTGATTGAAGTTTGGATCGAATAAAGAGAGAAGAACTCGATGCTGATGTCATTTGATTCCTGCCATTGCTTAGTGGAGAAACTCAGGTGGGGTTGAGGTTGAAATTGTTTCAAGAACAATGAAGATGAAACAAGTTGTTGCTGCTGGTGATTTGAGGTTGAATGAAGGCACCTGATATGAATTAGGGTTTGAGGAATGAAGAACTCCGGTTCTATGTTGATTGAGTAGATGGGTTTTATTCTGGGAATCTGATACTATTGATTGTTGAGTCTTCTCTGAGTTGAAATGAGGTTTAGGTTATGGTGGTGATATGATTGGTCCTGTTTCTGAAGCTGAATGAGAGAAGATTGTGGTGATTACTTTGAGTTATTACTGAAGCTCAATGGGTTTTGTTGGATTTGTTTTGAATTTCAGTTCAGAAATAACAAGAAGGAAGAAGCTGAAATGGCTAGGCATTGGTACTGGAGAATTGCAGTTGATGCTGCTATGGGATTCCAGAGAAGAAGGTGTTGGTGGCAGGACTGAGATGTTGTTGATAGAAGTATGAGATGCAGCTGTGTTGGTATTACTGCTGAGAAGCATGGACTTGTGCAACTGTGTTTGGATGTAATTTTTAGCTATGTTGCAAGGAAGACAATGATATTGCAGGTGTTGGTTGGACAGAGTTGGTGGCTCATTTACAGATGTAGTTGTGGATTGGTTACAATGGGGATTGAATTGGTTGCAGAGCTGTAGTGCTATGGCAGCAGCTGAAATTGAAGCAGTTACAGGTGCTCATGGGGGAGCTGGTATGGGATTGCACTGGTGGTTAAATTATGTTGGAATGGAGGAGTTGAAATCCTTAGATGTATGCTTAAGAAGATTATAGGTGCTGGTAAGAGTAAGAGAAGCAAGGAGTGTTGCTGGTAGCTGGAATTGCAGTGCTATGAAGAGATGATGTTGTTGTGTTGCAGGGAAGTGAACTGCAGGTGGTGAGGTATTAGCAGGTCAGCTGAATGAAATGGAGTTTGATTTCAAGATGGAAGGCTACTACAGATATGAGACTGCAGTGAAAGCATGGAATAGTTGGAGCAATGGTTAGGCTTGAAGTGTTGCAGAGAAGAATATGAATATTGGCTTCAGGTGTAAGCTAGTAATGGAGTTGATATTGTGGAAAATGGTGATTTTGATAAGAGGGAATCTGTAATGGATGAGTTCAGTTATGTTGCTGCATTTGGTGAGCTATAGAAAATGCAACTGGTGATTCTTTGGTGCTGAGATAGTTGTTGCAGCAGTGAGTTGCGAATGATTTGGAGAGTGCAGGTCAGTTGAGCTGAACAGCAGGTGGTATTATAGGGAGAAGATGGTGTGTTGGTGCTGTTGTGTTACTGCTATGGAGTTGAATGAAGCATTGGATTCTGATATTGTTGTTACGGATTGGAGATTGGTAAGAATGCAAGGTAATGGAGTTGGTCAGACTATCATGCAAGAATTGGAGCTATATGCAACTGAGCTGAGTTGCAGGTGATGGAAATGGAGTTTGAAGGCAAGTTTGAATGGAGTTTGGTAGCAAAGCAGCTGCATGAAATGAACTTATGATGACAGATGATGGTGGTGTTGAATCTGTGACTAAACTGGGGCAATGAAGTTGCAGGTATAGCTCAAGGGAGGTGTTTGAAGTGGCAGTGGAAGTTGCAGCTGTAATCTGGTGGAATGGAATGTCCATCCATCATGGATGGACATGATGCACAACAGAGTTTGGCATGTACAACAACTGACTGAATCACACCATGACTCGCCTAACTCGGTCTGTTTGACCCGAGTTGATTCAGTTGACTCATTTGACCAGTGACCGGGCGGACTCAGCCGGTCACCTGAGCTATTTTCCGGCCAATTTCCGGCTTGTGGCCCATTTTTTCGGCGACTCGTTTTTGGCACACTTTTACATGGGTTTTTCTCACACATGGTTCATGGGCTTGGTGGACTTTTTGGTGATGGACTTTGGAGAATTAGACCTAGTTTTGGCAAGTTGAAAAACTATAAAAGAAAGAAGTTTCTATTCTTTTGGGGACTGATCACATCACGTATTATCTTTCTACTGGAGTTTTTGGAGGAGAGCGATTCTACTACGGTTTGCTTTCGTTTATTTTTCATCTTTTTCATTTTATAATTGATTATTATAATTATGATGAACTCAAAAACTATGAGTAACTAAATACCTTTTATTGGTTATGGGATAATAAGTGGATTTCACAAATAAGATTTGATTCAATGTATTAGTTTTGTCTCAATAAATTACTGTTTATAATTCATGGTTCATATTGTTTATGATTTGATTGTTTGTTTGGTTGAGTCCGGAATCAATCCGATTTACTTTCATATCTAGAGCTATATTAGGGTTTTCAATACGAAAACGTTGTTTATCCCTGATTCTAAGTAGCATAAATGTGGGTAGTGCTTGTAGTGATATATCCTACTAGTCACATATGAATCATAACTTGGGTTAAATCAATTTAGTGCTTTTACACATTTTGATTTCCTTGATTAGTCTTATTCCATAGAACTTATTGCTTTTAGGGAGTTAAATCTAATTGTGCTTTTACACTTTAGGTTGCTTTCTAGGAAGAATTCACATATGCATCTTTTAATGTGGTTGTGATGAAATCGGGGAATTAGCGGGATACTCTTGCAATCAAGGTATCCTAGGACTTTTAGTAAATGAGAGATTAAAATTTCAATTCTAGTCATTGTTGAGAATTCGAGTTTGTGAATGAAACTATCCCGTGACCAATATCTTCTCCTTATTGATTACTTTTATTTTACTTTGCTTTCAATTTATCTTTTATTGCTTTGAAATATCAAAACCCCCCCTTTGGTTACTAAGAATCTGAAAATTTGCATAACAACAAAAGCCTCTCTGTGGATACGAACTCTTTCTTATCGCATACTACTTTATTTTAGTTAAGTAAGAAAGTGAATTATTTTTGCTCGGCTGACAACCGACCAACTTACATTTGAAAGGTCGCCCCCATCGCAAGTGGTTGTGACCACTTGCCCGAGATTGGTTGATCGATAACCGCTCGGGGCAATCGAACCTAGAATTAGGTTGACTAGTACCCTTCCACTGAATCCAAGAGATATTGATGAGATACCCCAATAAGGACATGGCATTGGGACCGATGACCCTCCTTGTTGGGTGTATTCGACAGAAAAGGTTAAAATACTAACATACATGATCAAAATTGCAGGAATGATATAAGAAACAAAAGTTAAAGCGACATCTTCATACGCCAATTGAGGAAGCACGAAAGGCGTCATAAAACCCCACGAAGTGAAAAGTATAACAAGAATAAAAGGAACAACATCGGCGACGCAGCACCCCCTTTTAAAACAAACAAGCAGTGTATCAGAAGTAAAAAGGGAAGAGGTGTTCAAAGCGATTTACAACCCAGGACAAAGGGAAAATTAGTGGCGCAATACTACAAAAAGAGAATTCAAGCCTTGGGAGGAACAACACCGGCCCTCCTTTGCGCGATCTTGCGCCGCTTATTCTCCACATACTCAGTAATACCTAACTGGACCTTCTCGTCTATCTCCTCTTCATGGGCGACACGTTCATCCTCAAATTGGCTGCCTCGACATTGGTCAACTTGGTACCCAAATGGGCCTCGACCCGCTTCAACCGTCGAACCTCCAGATCCAATTCTTGAGAACGTTTTTGCTCGGCTACAAGATCACAACAACACGGGATTATTCATTGAATATGGTTTAGTAATTTCACAAGTACAAAAAATAATCTAATCCTAAGGAACTGCCTCAACACATCGCCTACGAGACCTGAAAGGGCTGGTAACACTAACTGAAGCGATTCTACCGACTTGGAAAACTCATCCTAGGCCTTGGACAATTTCATGGTTAGCTCGTTATAGCATTGTTCATTGAATTCATTGTTGGGGCAGTACTTTTTATGTTCACTCCACTCGTCCATTAAACGATTGCGCGACACATGAAGCACTGACAGCTGCGACCTGCTCCATTCTAGTTCACCCACCATTTTGTCAAGTTCACCCAATTTTCCCAGCAGATCCCTATTAGCTCGCTCCAATACATCTTTATCCCTCAAAATTTGTCGGCGATCCTCGTGAAGGTCTCGGTTCTATAATTGTAAAGAGTCTACCTGTTGTTCTAATTCCGTGTCCAAAGCAATTTTCTCAGCAGCAAGGCATTGAGAAGATCCCAAATGATCCCACAAATTGTCTATTTCTTAAGGGGCATACTCAAACTGACGATATCGGTCTAATTCACCTTATAGTTCTTCGATCTCATCAGCTTGGCGATCTATTTTCCCATCCTTGTTTGCCATTCGCCGACGAAGATTCTCCACTAAATACTTTTCAATATCCCACATCCTCTTCATGATCCTAAACTCCAAAGAAGCATCTAAACCTACACTAGCTATCTCGGCTAGCAGAAGGATACCCGACTCAGGATACTGGCACGATAAACTCAATCAACATAAGTTAAGGTTTATAGAATTGTATCACACCTTGAGCATCGGCGAGCTTAATTTCTAACTCGCGCGCACGATTCTTCTCGTTATGCAATTGAAGTTGGAGAGATTCCACCAACTGCCTTTCCCTACGATAATTGGCGGCATCTAACCGTACCCGATTAAGGATCTGATACAAGTAAACAAGTTAAAATGGAAAGTGACAATCAGGAAAATATTAAGGGGTGGGGCATCGCCCAGACATACAGATTCACTCACCACCGTATCAAGAGTCTGAGCCATACCGTTGTAAAGCGGCACTACACCGAGCATTTGTTCATCAGTATACGCTCCAAAGTCGGGGGAAGTGAGCGCTCCAAGAGAGTTCAGGATAGGGCCGGAGACGGTAAAGGAGGTTTTGGCACTAGACATAGATCCATCAGTGATCCGGGGCAGACGAGGGAGTACTTCCGGTTCAGCACTAACAACCTTTTCCAACTCGGGCGTCTTCATGGGCTCTTGTTTGTCGCCCACCAAATCAGACGGTACGACCACCTCAGGACCACCCTTCCCGCCCATCTCCTTCCCATCTCCCTTGTCATCCGAGAAATCCTCGCCGAAGATGTCATCTTCATCGGGAATATCGATGATTGGCTTCTTCCTCGACTGCGTCTTAGTAACAACACTCTTGCCTCTAGCAGGATTACGCCTAAGAGGCTGAGCATCAATCTCATGCACATCGCACCCACCGGCTTCATCATCATCGTGCTTAGGAAATTTCTGCACAAGGCTTCTCGTCAGAACATGTGAAGGCAAAAAACAGGGGCAAGTACATGTACTTATAATAAATCATGGTGTTTATTACCTTCCCATGGTCTTCCTCAACCCTTGTGCCAGCACCCCTTTTTATTAACGATGCGGCGGCCTTGGTAGAATCGCCTAGAGACTTAGATGACAACAAATAACCAATTGGTGTCAAAGCTAACAAGCTATAAATGAAGTAAAGCAGAAGGAGACACATACCTTATCAGCCTTGTCGTCATTAACCACCCAGAAAGGATAGGGCTCAGCGGGAAATGGAGGCGTCGGGAAGCTACCATGTAAAATGGGCCCTCGGACAAGAAGTGGAACTCAGGGATAAATTGGATCATTAGTATGACGGGGTCGCCTGTTAGAACCTTGGACGATGGGATCGGCATCCAGCATCATCCTTTCAACATTCTTAGGCATAGTTCTGTGACGATGAGGACTAGCAGCAAAACCGGCAAGGTCACCATTGGTTGAAGTACCGGCTCGATAGTTGGCAAGGAAATTGGAAACGGTATATTCTGGAGCAACCTCGGGCTTATAGGTCGACCAGTCGGAGGTGGAGCCATGACCATCCAGGCGATCTCTCCACTCATCCATAATCCGAAAAGTGTTGCCAGTAAATTGAGCCAGAGCACGATAAGGCTTGAGATGGGAGAGAATCTCGTAGTAGAAAGGGTTATCAGGATTGTACAAAGGGAGACGGAGGCCTAGCTCCAGCTGGACATGAGTGATAACCACGCATTCAGCCGACTGCTCGTACTTCTCCATGTCGGACTTCCTAAATGTGATGTTTTGGCCCTAGATCAGGGTAACTTCGTAGTCTTGAAGATCATACTTCTCTTTCAACTGCTCAATGGATTCTTCATCAGAGAGATCTTTCACCTTTTTCTCGGAACTGCACGAAATAGAAGGAGAATCGTCAGGAAAGATAGATTTTATGGCACGATCATCGTACTTAGAAGGGCTATCAAACGAAAATAGGTAAGCAATGGAAAAAGCATCAATCTCGGAAAAAACGTCATCAACACACCTTTTCTCAGTCATTGAGGGAGAAGAAGCCATGCACGTGAGTAGTGCAAAACTCAAAAGTTGGCGAAGAAGGTTGGGACGACGGAAACGTAACCACAACAACTATAGCGCTCGGTGATGAAAATGTGAAGGAGGAGAATCAAAAAGACAAGGGCTTACAGAGGCAGAAAGTGATGAAGAATCTCAGAGAAAATGGTTGCAGCGGCTGGAAGTTGAGAAAATGGTGAAGTAGAAAAAAGAGAATAGGAAAATGGGGTATTTAAAGGAAGAAATAAGCGTGACCGACTCCGATAGTTACAGGTCATAAAGGGAAGTTAAAGGGGGACTGCATGGTGGAAATCGTGACATGAACGGGGACGTGGGAAGATGGGATGATTTTCTTCCACTAGTGTCCACCACACGAGCGAAACAAGGGGCATAAATGTAGGTGTAGATTATCCACATGGCTAGGTGGAAACATCTTAAGCTATGATGTACCCAAGGAGGAAGAAGCGAGAAGCATGGGACAGAGGCTGGCTGGCGCGAAGATTAAGGAATCACGTGGATCGTACATGATCACTCTATCGCTGTCGGACAAGAATTGACCCCAGACCTCTGACAAAGCTGACAGACGAGACATATTGGGTCAAACAAGGGGCGGTAGTCAAAGGGATAAGAAGGTACATGCCATATCGGCCAACTAAAAGGGAAACAAGATTGGAGGGGTGACATCGCACCTAAAAGGATCGGCTCGGATAAGAGGCTGCCGAAGAACCAAATTACATCGGCCAGATCTGTGGAAGAAGAGACGATGCGAGCTGGCCCGACACAAGACTTCAAGATAGATATATTGTGACCAACACATAGTTTGGTTGTATGTAGTCTCCCCTATAAATAGAAGAACTTGTATCCAAGAGAGGGTGGTGGTAATTTTGGGGGAGAGGGAGACTTGTAACCGAACAAAAGAGAAAGAGAGTGGAGAATTAGTTCATTTTGTAAGGAAAAGAGTTCAACTCGGAGAGTGACACCATTGTAACACTTTGAAGCAATAAGATTCATCCTTTCACCCTCGTGGACGTAGGTAATCATACCGAACCACGTATATCCTTGTGTCTATTGTTAAGCTCTTACTTTCACTTGCATGAGAGGAAAATTTCTATCCTTTGGATGTAGTTTGTAGAAAAATGCATCTACAATAAGTATTAAAATATTCATTTTCTCGGTATGATTATTTAGTTTCTTTAAAAAATCCTGAATTATGCTTTGGTTTACATGTTCTTGTTCATCCAACAGAAAAACCTAAATCGGTAGGACCGAAATCACGATAATCTAATTGGCGAGATGTGGGTGCACCAACTTCTTCATCACCACTAGAATCTCCGTCGTCCCTATATTATTTTATTTTTGCTACCAAAATCACATAACCTAGTTCTCTTACTTTCCCCAACTTCTGCTTCTTCTTCAAATCTTTCAAAAATGAACCTCTACTCTTATTCTAACTATAGAATATTAACTATAATCAAAACTCAAACATTAATTAATTTAAATATTAATTGATTTTATTTTTAAAAAAAAATTGGGTTTGCATTAAAAAGAATATTGTACAAAGGTACAAAAGTTACTGAGATCTCTAAGTTCATTGACTTAAAAGTTTAGAAAAGTGCAAAACCTCTAGACACAGAGTCATCAAGAAGAAGCCGAAATTAAGGTGGTTGTTGTACAAAAATAAATATCCCAATTAAACACACGATAAACTGAATTGTGACTTCTCGGTGGTAAATTTTCAACCAGGAAAACACGAGTCCCGTTAATAGGAGAGAAAGAATGGATTTGAGGAGGGGAAAAATCAGCTAAACTCTGGTCAATGTCAAATGAACTGAAAAATAAAAATAAAAAATGTTTGCAATACCAACCCTACCCTCCATTCATCGTAAATCTTTATGATTGTGAACCAGTAACCTTATTTTCAAGGTTGCAACCATTATTATTTTTTCTAGATTAGCATCTTCCGCATAAACAATAATTTCATTGTTTTAAGATCCCGTAATTTTAGCAACCATTATTTAGAGAAAAGAAGAACTTATTAAACCATGCTTCTAAAATTCATTTTCCTCCCAGATCTTTTCGACATATACTGTTAAATTTCTTCTTCCCATAAAATCTCCAATTTTTAAAAAAATAATTGCAATATTTTGTTAGAATAGTCCTACTTTCATCTATCTTGAACAACCATGGAAAACAACTCACAAGACAAGATTATGATGGATTGGATGAAGAGGAACCAAATCATTATTTCTCGATATATGTACTGGCTTGTTTGACACTGTTGGAGACTCTTCTTCTTCTTCTTCTTCTTCTTCTTGTTTTTTTTTTTCTTTTTTATGGATTTGAAGACTTTTCTTATTGAGAAGCCATGGCTTTTTTTTCTTAACCTCCTGTAAGTTCTCTTTTACTAGTTTTCTGGCTATATACAGCAACCAACCTATTTTGGTGTTGACTTGGCCATTGTCTTAGTCGCTCTTTCTATGGCTAAAATGAAGATGAGAAATTTAGGGTTATAAGTCCCCTGGGTTGGTTTTGATCGTATGGGGGCAGGAGGTGAATTTTGATTTGTTTATTTTCAAGGATATTTTGGACATTTTATATTTCATCAAAGAAGTCGATCCTTTCCTAGAATTTTAATTCCCTTCTCATATTATTTCCCTCTTAAAATCCATTTTTCCCTCCTGTTAATAGGACTCGAAAACATTAAAGCTTTTATGCTGCACGCCACCAAATGAGCGGAGTTATATTTGTAAGAAAAAATCCTATTGTTTTGCTCCTCGCACACTAGCAAAAGAGTAGCACGTATTAGATACTTACAAAAAATAGCACCTGTACCCTGAAATGCACCCTAGGTCATTGCTCCACCAACTGCACTATGTAAATAGGCCTAACCAGTCTCTAAACAGACGACACCAGGAATTACCAACACCAATTAATTGAATTCATGAACCCTAAGAGCATCTCCAACAGAGGGTGGGAGTTTTAGTTTTTTATGACACATAGGATTTTAGACCCTCATTTACATTAAATTCATCTCAAACAGTGGGTCCTATTAAATAGGAAGGGTGTCAAAATAAATATGAAGGTCTTGGAGAAGGTCTTATTTAGACCTTGGGAATGACCTCCACATCATCATTTTAAAAAATTTATTTTTAAATAAATTGTTATGAACCAATAAGAAATAGGGAATCAATTTTATCATTATCCAAAACAACAAATCTTAAAAATAAGACCCCAACCATTGGAGATAGTCCATGAGTAAAGCATTACTATTTTTGCCACATACATATGACCCCATAAATAAGGATCTAAATAAAAATTTCACGTAGGATTTTTAACACCCACCGTTGGAGATGCTCTAAGGAACCAGGATAAAATCTCGGCGTCTTTAGGGGAGACTAATAAGACAAAAAAGGTTGGAAAATACTTATATGCCCCTTCATAATCGGTAGTTTAGTATTGGTTTTATCAACTGATTGTGACTATATTCTTCTATTCTTTGCTTTGTTTGAAATAATTAGATTTGGGGCTCCTACCATAATCGGTAGATAAATAACATTACGAGACTACCGATTAAAATCGATAGATAATAAACGTCAGAAAACTACCAATTGTGAAAATATAGAAATTCAAAATTCCATTGGTCTTTGAAAAAATTGAATTTGGTGCTACTACCATAATCGGTAGATAAAGAACATCACGAGACTACCGGTAGATAACAAACATCACGAAACTCCATTGGTTTTTGAAAAATTTGAGCAAATAGAGAAATTCAAAATTCCATTGTTTTTTGAAAATTTTGAATTTGGGGCAACTACAACAATCGGTAGATAAATAACATCACGAGACTACCGATTGAATAATCGGTAGATAATAAACATCGCGAGACTACCAATTGAATAATCGATAGATAATAAACATCACGAAACTATCGATTGAGCAAATAGAGAAATTCAAAATTCCGTTGGTTTTTAATATTTTTGAATTTGGGTCTACTACCACAATCGGTAGGTAATGAACATCACGAGACTACCGATTTTACAATCGGTAAATAATAAGCATCAAGAAACTATCGATTGAGTAAATAGAGAAATTCAAAATTCCATTGGTTTTTGAAAAATTTGAATTTGAGGCTACTACCACAATCGGTAGATAAAGAACATCACAAAACTGCCGATTGTATAATCGGTAGATAATAAACATCACTAGACTACCGATTGTGCAAATAGAGAAATTCAAAATCCCATTGGTTTTAGAAAAAATTGAATTTGGGGATACTACCATAATCGGTAGAAAATCAACATCAGGTATTACCATTTTAACTACCGGTTATAATTTTCGTAAAACAAACCAACATACATCAATATAAACTACCGAATGTAGTATTGTCTACCGATTATGGGGGGAATTTTAGATATTTCGAAAAATTTGAGATAAGGGGTGGCTTTCTTTTAGTTTTGGGTGACCCTATTTTGTCTTATTAGTCGCCCCTAATTCTTTCTGGGTCGCCGCCTAAAGACATCAGGGATAAAATAAGCAATGAACAAAAATATGTGAATACAGTAGAAACTCTATAAATTAATGATGTTGGTGTTAGAGCACTACTCGGTCGAACTCGCAAGCGTTTCTATCTCAAGCTTGTTTGTCAATTTTAGTTGTCAAAACTATAAATCTTGATTTCTAGTCTACCTATAGCTATGTCTCAGATTAGGATAGAATGTGTAGTTGATCTTTAGACTTCACGACGTTCATCGATTGAAGACAAACAACTACTAAGGGGAGCTTGTGGAACTTCATCAACAAAAGGTATGTGGAGACTTAAACTCATCTATCACTCAAAAGTCTATTTCTACTCTATCTCCTATTTGAGACAAAACTCGTATAGCTATACTTTAATTATACGCATTTGATATTTCGAGCTGAGTTTAACTCGCTTACATATTCTCGAAATATGTGTTGGTAATCTTTCGCTTTCACCAAGTTCATCTTATATTCTTGATGAAAGTCAAACATGATAATGTGAAAATCGCCTGGTAACATCTTATATGATTTGTGTGAAACAGTCATTTGGTCTAGACTCAGAATGTTTTGTATTGATCATTCGATCACTTGAAAATTGCTTTGATGCTAATATTTTGTGTGAGACAACTATTGTCGTCTTCTAAGAATGTTTCAATGATTAAAATGAGAGTTTATAACATTTAACCATGATTGGATATAACACAGTATGCGTCCTTGTATGCTAACTGTTGCAATTTATTCCAAGTCCGGAAACCAAAGTGTGCATACCCGTATGCGTACTGGTTTGTTAGTTGAAGTCCAGGAACTTAGTTTGCATACCGCCGTAAGTTCAAGTATGGGAATTCAACTGAGTTTGGTGGTGTACGACAGTATGCGTACCTGTTCACGTATTGGCAAACCCAGACCAAGTCCGACTACTTAGGTATGCGTTTGCATACTTGAGTGGTATAAGTTCTAAAATTGGTTTTTTCATGAACTAATACATTTATATAATAAGGAATGCAATCTTTTTCCAACCGTGGATATAATGTTCATGGATTGATTTGAGTGAATCAAAATTGATTTTGCTTCAATTGTGTCTTATATACTTCTATGAGAATATAAACAATTGAAGAACTTTATAATTAGTTTCATTTTAGTCATTTGAACTAATTGTGTTAACAAGAACAAGGTTGATATGAAAGTGTTCATATGGCTAACTTCGGTTAACTATTGTTGAACCAACCAAGTGTACACATTTAGGTACGGTTACCCGTATCTAAATGAAGTCACTTTTCATTTGTGTATAACAAGCTAAGTTCGATCTAACAGTTGAAAGATATTAGTTTGAGTCTAATCAGGTTTTCATCTAACGGTGAATATTGAATGCTTTATTTCCAAGGTAACATTGATTGGAAACCCTGATTTGAAGACTATATAAGGAAGAAGTCTAGAAATTGGGAAACCTAATCCCCACACCTCTTGTGTGATACTAGTTGCGACTAGAGTCGATTATCCTTTAACCTAGTTTTTTTTTTAAACCATTATAGGTTAACGACTTAAAGACTTCATTGGGATTATGAAGCAAGACCCAACTATTTTCTCTGTAGTTGCATGTTCTGACCTTACTTTGTTCTATCGTATTAAGTATTATATTCTCTAAGATTTGCTCGAGATTTAATCTCCGATATGTAAGATAAAAAGTAATCATAAACATATTCGTCTTATCGTTTGTGATTCTATAATATCTTATTTCGCTACCATGTGATTAAGATTATTGTGAGGTGCTTGATATTACTAGGCTGTTCATCGGGAATTTAAGTCTGGTATATCAATTGGTTCTTGTTCACCTTGATTTATCAAAAGATGAAACAAAACTCATAAGTATTTTTGTGGGAGGCATATTTATCTATTTAATGGACTTTTCCGTGTGATACAGATTTGTTTATCAAGTCTTCGATTTTGGGTCGCATCAACTCTTAGTCGTGGTTGAGATCAGCTAAGGGAATCAAGTGCGTAGAGTCTTGCTGAGATTCAGAGACGTAAGGAACGCGACTGTACCTTGATCAGTGCGAGATCGGTTAGGGCTCAACTACATTTCAGTCCGAAGTTAACTTGTTGTAGGCTAGTGTCTGTAGAGGCTTAATACAGTGTGGTGTTCAAATCTAGATTAGGTCCCGGAGTTTTTATGCATTTGCGGTTTCCTCGTTAACAAAATTTCTGGTGTCTGTGTTATTCTTTTCCGTATTATATTTGTTCATATAATTGAAATATCACAGGTTGCGCGTAGTTCAATCTATTAGATAATCCAACCTTTGGTTGTTGATATAAATTGATTGACACTTGAACATTGGTATTTGGTACCGTTCAAGTTGTTTCTCATAATAATCAGGCTCACAGATTCTATCTATTTGATTTGCTTATTACATTGATAAACTAAGATACAACTCTTGAATATATTTCCATTGATTGAGTCTGGATGTCTAGTTGATTCTCTTGGAATTATATTAGAGTTCGTCCATATAGATTTCCAAAACAAAATATTGGGTGTGGTTGTTGGACCCCCGATTTTTCATTTAGTATCATATCCGATAAACACTTTTAAGACCTCATAAGTCTATGTTTATAGCAATCTGTTTTTCCGTGGACAAACATTTGTCTCAGTATTGCACACACAAATGTCTTCCAAAGTTTTTGATTATGCCAAATGTCTTGGGTTTACCTCAAAGGATAACTCCTTATATGATTCTTTCGAATCCCGAGGTAGAAAAGTATTGCTATTAGATTCTGATAACATTTCCTCCAATGAGATAGTTGACACTATGTCAGAAGCTGAAATGGAACTCACCAGAACTTTAAAATATTCTGCTGAGATTATTGATTTACAAGGTTCTAAAATAAAATTTCTTAAAGAAAATCATGCTCATCTCATTTATGAACTTGAAAAGTCTCTTGGTCGAGAACAGGAACTCTATAGTATTGTTTAGTCATTCTCTAACAATATCGAAAAACTTGTTCAAGAAACTACCCTATAGCGTGAAAAGATTAGTGTTCTTGAAGATATTGTTAAAGAAGATTCTATTAGAGAAAAACGTTTGATCGAGACTCATTCATCAGATCTGAACAACTTTTTTATTAAAAAAAAAGAAACTGGTTGCATCACTTCTTCTAGCCCAGGAACAGTGAGAAAACCTTCTTCTGTGCTAATCGCTAATTCTCATGTGGAATTACAGTACATGAAGAAAAATTCTCCAAAGGAAGTTCCTCCTAAGAAATGTTTACATAACTGGCAGTCTCCTAATAGGGCTATGAACTTAAAACAGGTTTCTTCCGATGGTTCTCTTCCATGAACCTATTCCTTCTGTTGGAAAAAGAATCACCATGTTCTACATTATTTTTCTAGAAAGAAACGGATTTCTTATCTTCAAAATTTACTTCTTTTTATAGTCGACAGATTAAATTGTCTAATGACATATACAATGGATTTTATTCCTATAGAAAACCAGAACTCTCATAAAAAGGATTTCAATGGTCACTCATCTCGAAATCTCTACCGGAATTGTATTCCTCCTTATGGTGCAAATTTTTACACCATAAATATACATGTTCCTAGTATTTATGAGAATAAGACTGGTAAGTCTAAGTCTAGAAGGTGGAAGTCTCATAATTCTGATCCTTTGGAACCAATCTCTAGAGATCCTAGACTTAATCCTCAGAAAAATCTCTTTGATGGATTTTTTAAGAAGGTTATGTCTAATTCTCCTGGAAAAATAAATAATCGTAGGAGAGCAAGGAATACAAGGATCAAACTCTCGGATGGTTTATACAATTCATCTCTCAATATTCATGGTGGGAGTTATTCTCAATCTGCTACCTAACTCTAGGTAACTTCATCCTTGTATCTAACTTGAGAGTTACAAGGATGATATTTGCGAGATGCTCAAGTCTACTGTAGGTTACCATTAGTATTGTGTTTGATTTAGCCATTTTCTTATTTTATGAAGGTTGAGCCAATTCTTGACTCCCAGTAACTAATGCATCCTTTCCTTATGCTCTAATTGATTCTTTTGATTATTGAGCTATGAAGGTAAGAGATATCAAAAAAAGAAAACAACAAAGTATATTTCCTTTTTATTGGATCCCTTAGATCCATTAACCTTCCTTATCTGGTCCACGAACGTCCGTGTCTTTGCTTGGGAGTTTTTAGGGTTTCCATAACAAGGGTATTCTTCTCTGGTTTGTAAACATATATATATATATATATATATATATTATAATGTTTTCCCATCCCTAATAAAAAAATGGAGAACTCTTTAAGACCTCGGGAAGTGGTGAATTTTGAGATGGAAGAACACGTTAAAGGATGCGATTCAGTTCAACAACTTGTCTTGAAAAAGATGATTGTAAGGAAAGAATGCTTGTCCTGGATTGGTGAGTCTGTCAAGGATTTAATTCTTTTTCATAATAACTCAAAGGTCGAATTTGAAAATCTTCAACTGCAAATAAATCATCTCATTGATGGTTAGACCAAAATCCTTGAAAATTAAAATATCTTGATTCGGAATCAGAAGAAACTCATCGTGAATTGTGTCAAAGATAGGCATCTTGCCCGCATTGTTGATCGGAAAGTTAATGTTCTAACTCATGAACATGGAGTCTCTGCGGTCAAAAGAATCAAGGATATCAATGATGCCTTTTATGATGGACCCTTTCAAAGGTATGATGTTATCAAAGAAATTTGATTTTTGTTATTATCTAAGAAACTTCTTATGAGAATTCATTCTTGTGTTTTAAGAAGGATAAATAGGGTTTGGTATACACATAGCTATTGCCAATGATTTTCATCTTGTAATGTTTTTAGATTTATTTAAATACTAAAGTTTATTTGGAAGATAATTTTGCAGTATTAATCTTTATTGGTTTTATATATTGCAAAAATAATATTACGGGATATGTGTGTTTACGTCCATGAACTATGATTTTCACATATATGTCAAAAGTTAAGTCTATTATATGTCATTATGCAAATATTGATGGAAAATAGAATGAACTTTTGATAACAAAGATTAAGTCTATGGTATCATTATACAAATATTGATGAAAATAGAATGAATCTTTGTATATTCCGCAATATTGATCTTTCCCTGATCCACTACTATATGAAAGTAATGTACGTCTCCGTAAGTTTTCTTATGTTGTGGAATATTGTAGGAGTTATCTTGTATCTTTATAAAACTCCTTGATGAATACACTAAGTTTCGACTATGTGAAATCATCGAAACAAGTTGGTATGTTGTTCTCTTTTGGTCATGAAGTATCTCTATGAAAATTTCATGAGGATCCCACTAGTTTTCGTACATTTGCCAATTTATATTGACAAAAGAAGGGAGAATTGTTTTTAGTTCACCCTACAAATACATATGGTTTACGGATCATTATGTAAGGGGGAATATTTTTCATTATGGGATGAATTATTGACTAAGGGGGAGTGATACATATCACCATAGTATTGTTGTCAAAGTTGTGATGCAATTGGACTTTGATGATGTTTAATAATACTATGACATTGTCTAACAATGATTGAGAACAACTGTTTTCTCATTGTTATGGCTTCGGATCTTCAAAAACTATGATCCTGAGTTCAATACGTCCAGAATCACTGGAGTCCTTGGAAGTGACGAAGATTTTGAGTAATGTTGAAGAACCAAGGAAATCAATCATTTGGATGAGAAGCTACAAAGTTTATTTTTTTGTAATCCATATGTATTGATAGTTTTGTCACTAAAATTGACAAAGGGGGATATTGTTAGAGCACTGCTAGGTAGAACTCTCAAGCATTGCTATCTCAAGCTTGTTTGTCAAGTTTAGTTGTCAAAACTATAAGTTTTGATTTCTAGTCTACTTATAGCTATGTCTCGGATTAGGATAGAATGTGTAGTTGAGCTTTAGACTTCATGACGTTCATCGATTGAAGACGAAGAACTACTAAGTGGCGCTTGTGGAACTTCATCAACAAAAGGTATGTGGAGACTTAAACTCATCTATCACTCAAAAGTTTATTTCTACTCTGTCTCCTATTTGAGACAAAAGTCGTATAACTATATAGACTTCAATTATACACATTTGATATTTTGAGCTGAGTTTAACTCGCTTACATATTTCTCAAAATATATGTTGGTAAGCTTTCGCTTTAACCAAGTTCATCTTATATTATTTGTGTAAGACAGTCATTTGGTGTAGAATCAGAATGTTTCGTATTGATCATTCAATCACTTGAAAATTTATTTGAAGCTAATAGTTTGTGTGATATATCTATTGTCGTCTTCTAAAATTGTTTCAATAATTGAAATGAGAGTTTAGAACATTTAACCATGATTGGATATAGCAAAGTATGCATACTTGTATGCTAACTGTTGCAAGTTATTCCAAGTCCGGTAACCATAGTATGCATACACATATATGTACTGGTTTGTTAGTTAAGGTGGGTGAACTTAGTATGCATACCAGTATGCGTATCGACGTAAGTTCAAGTCCGGGAATTCAATTGAGTTTGGTGGTGTACGACAGTATGCATACCCGTTCGCATACTGGCGAACCCAGACCAAGTTCGGCAACTTAGGTATGCGTACCTGTTTGCATACTTGAGTGGGTTAAGTTCTAAAATCGGTTTGTTCATGAACTAATACATTTATATAATAAGGAATACAATCATTTGCAAATCTTGGATATAATGTTCATGAATTGATTCGAGTGAATCAAAAATGATTTTTCTTCAATTGTGTCTTGTATACTTTTATGAGAATATAAACAATTGAAGTACTCTATAACTAGTTTCATTTGAGTCATTTGAACTAGTTTTGTTAACATGAACAAGGTTGATATGAAAGTGTTCATATGGATAAAAACGGTTAACTATTGTTGAACCAACCAAGTGTACACGTTTAGCTACGGTTACCCATATCTAAATGAAGTCACTTTTCATTTGTGTTTAACAAGCTAAGTTCGATCTAACGGTTGAAAGATATTATCTTGAGTCTAATCAAGTTTTCATCTAATGGTGAATGTTGAATGATTTGTTACCAAGGTAACATTGATTTCAAACCTTGATTTGTAGACTATATAAGGGATAACTCTAGCAACTGGGAAACATAATCCCCACACCTCCTATGTGATACTAGTTGTGACTAGAATCGATTATCCTTTAACCTAGGTTTTTCTTAAAACCATTATAGGTTAACGACTTAAAGACTTCATTGGGTTTATGAAGCCATATCCAACTATTTTCTTTGTAGTTGTATGTTCTGATCTTACTTTGTTCTATCATATTGACTACTATCTTCTCTAAAATTTGCTCGAGATTTAATCTCCGATAGGTAAGATAAAAAGTAATCACAAACATCTTCATATCATCGTTTGTGATTCCACAATATCTTGTTTCGCTACCATATGATTAAGATTATTGTGAGGTGATTGATATTACTAGGCTGTTCTTCGGGAATATAAGTCGCTTACATCAATTGGTTCATGTTCACCTTGATTTATCAAAATACGGAACAAAACTCATAAGTATTTATGTGGGAGGAAGATTTATCTATTTAATAGACTTTTCTGTGTGAGACAAATTTGTTTATCAAGTCTTCGACTTTGGGTCGTAGAAACTCTTAGTTGTGGGTGAGATCAGCTAAGGGAATCAAGTGCGTAGAGTCCTGTTAGGATTCATAGGCATAAGGAACGGGATTGTACCTTAATCAGTGTGAGATTAGTTAGGGCTCAACTACATTCCAGTCCGAAGTTAACTTGCAGTAGGCTAGTGTCTGTAGCGTCTTAATACAATGTGGTGTTCAAAG
Organism: Papaver bracteatum; assembly: GCA_023529315.1. NCBI lineage: Eukaryota > Viridiplantae > Streptophyta > Magnoliopsida > Ranunculales > Papaveraceae > Papaver > Papaver bracteatum. Next base: position 52,328 of record JAJJWX010001338.1, read on the forward strand.
CTAGACTAGGTCCCGAGGTTTTTCTGCATTTGCGGTTTCCTCGTTAACAAAATTTCTGGTGTCTGTGTTATTTCTTTTCCACATTATATTTGTTTATATAATTGAAATATCACAGGTTGTGCGTAGTTTAATTAACTAGATAATCCAACCTTTCGTTGTTGATATAAATTGATTGACACTTGAAGATTGGTATTTGGTTCCGTTCAAGTTGTTTCTCATAATAATAAGGCTCACGGATTCTATCTGTTTGATTTTCTGATTACATTAAGAAACTGAGATACAACTGTTGAATATATCTCTATTGATTGAGTCTGACTGTCTAGTTGATTCTCTTGGAATTATATTAGAGTTCGTCCATACAGTTTTCAGAAACTGAGATACAACTGTTGGTTTGCTTGAGTTGGTATATCTTTGATTGAAATTGGTAGAAACTCAAGTTGAATGAGTTGTATAGATTGAACTGAAATTTAAATGAATGTTCACTGAAGTTGCATATGTTAGTCCATTTCAGATATAGTTATAGGATATGTAATGAAGATGTGTAATACAAGGCAAACAATTCCATGATAATTGTGAACGTCGAATCCTCCTAGCTTAGTTGTTTATTGATTCTATTTGTAAACCTCATTTGTTTGTTTGAAAATTGTGAACTTTGGTTCAGGCTATACATGTTTGTATGAGGTTTATTTGTTTTACAATTGTGAACTTCAGTATCTCTTTTGATTTGTGGTTCAGGTTATACATGTTTTTTCCACACAGAACATGAGTAACAGAAGTTTTATTTTTTGATTTTTGATCCAGGCAGTACATCTTTGTAGTAATGGAAGGAAAACAAGTCTTTATTCTCTATCGTATCCCTAGAATTATAAAGCAAACTTGAATTAAAGAGTTGATGGAAACATCAATGGAGCATAGCACTGTACCAGAACTTCGTAGAATTCCACGAATTGTAGAGAAAGCTCAAAGTTGAGAGAAAATGGATATGATAATTAAAAGGAAAAGGCAACGTCGCCATGAATTGGACCCACACGAAAGATCTCATGAGCTATAGTTGTTCCAAATTATTAGCCAAAAAAAGTTCAATCTTAAAAATGCACTTCGTTCTTGCTTTCTGACCATCTCTAACTGAAAACGCCATGGCTCTATAAAAGGCGCCCAAGTAATAAACTCATCATGTACATCAATTAGACATCATATAAACTGTAAACAAACTGCTTGCTTTATTCATTCAGCTTCTCGGAGAGGTATGGAAATTTGCTGATGGCGGTGGTTGTTCATCTGTGCTTACAAAACAGGATTTGCTGCTTTAACAGCAGCAGTTGCGATATATTATTAAGGTGAGTTTGTGATGTTGGGATGCCAACGAATTCTCCACTATTATCATTTTTAAATCATAAGAATTGTGCATGCGGTGACTCATTCTAAAGATTCATTATTGTTCTTCTATTGATGTCACTGCCTAGATTTTATCAAAGGCTGCGGAAACTCACCACTTAGCATCAGTCAATTACGCCATAGTGAATCATGGGTTTTGTTTTCTTGGAGAGGCTATGAAGAAAGGTTATTATCCAAATTTATACAATCTCTTTTAGTATTGAGTATCAAGGAGGAGATTAAACCAAGTAAACTGACTCGTGGGTGATGCTCTTCAGCTAAGTGTTAGATATTCTGAGAACACTTCAAAACAAGTAACTCTCAGACATCTTCTACATTTAGTTTCAGGTGGTTTGGATGTGTAAATAAATCATGAAGAATGTTATGATTACTTTGTCCAACTGGACATGTTATGTTATTTAATTGGTGTTTATCGGATTGCGGGACAGAGTTCTTGATTCTTTACTGAAAGTAGTCTCAGTAAAATCAATGTGGTGGGTAATGAAGGACATAGCTAATGATGTCGATAATGATTGGATCAAAGAAGATACCCCCGTTGATTTAGAAGTACAGAAACAAAAGTACATTTAGATGGAGTGCATAGGCACATACATTGTGCTGCTTTCGAAGGCAGACCCCCCCCTCCCCCGAAATATTTTAATTTGTTATTCCTATGTTTTATAGCTTTTGTAACGTGACGACAAGCTGACAGGCGCATCGCGCATGCGTGTTATACTAATCATGATAGTGTATTCGTACATATCCACTTTAGAAATTAAAATCATGGTCTAAAAAAGATAATGATAGGTTTCTGATTTTAATCACCAACCGTGCAAAACAAACAATATAATTTACACTATCAACATTATTACATTCTTGGTTATAAATCCTTCTCCCATAATTGCTTGTTTAACATGAACTTTTTTTTGAAGCAACAAGAACTTGTACTATGCTACAATCACTGGATTTGTCTCTACATTTAACTTATAATAAAAATGCCAAAACTGGAAATATCCTTTCTGGGCTGGTCCACAGAAAGTGGGCCCAACTTACATATTTGTCTTTTGTTTTTCTTGATGCATATTTGTCTCTTACTATAACATATTTGTCTCTTACTATAACCACAGAGACTATATCAAATAGCCATTCAAAAAAATCTACAAAATGTTACCTGTCCAGTAAGAGATGGTTGTAAACATGTCAAACAATAATGTTGCTCTATCTCCTCTTGTACTACGCAACATGATAAATATCTAGGAAGTTGCATCGATATTCATGGAAAACCAAAAGCCTCACAATCTACAATCAAAAGGCGATGATACATAGGTTAGAAAAATCCTAATCCAAAACTATCTCTCCAAAGACGATATAAGCATCACAAAATTAAAATTAAAATAACAGAACTCTAAAATCTTATAACAAGATATCGATGCTAATTACGTAACCTGGATTTTGCAAGAGAAAAAAGAAAGATAGGAACTAGTTATGTCCATGTAGCATCACCACTTGGACTTTCGAGTGTACAGGGGTTGTGAATGTTAGTACATGTCACCATTCCACGTAAGCTTCGGAGTAAGCAACTAACAGTCTAGCAGGTTGATTGAAGAGGAGAGAGAGAGAGAGAGATCAAATCGGCGATTTTTGAAAATGTTAACTCAGTAAGTTATTGTTTGATTTTCTAATCCTTGTTGCTGAATCCTAATCTACTGGCCATGCTCTATCTTCCTTCCTTAAATCCTTATGCATACCATTACTGCTAAGCTAGTATATAGAAATTAAATTCATGTTTTCACAGTTTCTTTCTTTGTTTTGAATCTCAAATTTTCTTCCATTCTCTAAATGATTTTAAGCATGGATATTAACTAACTTTCGATTTTCCCTAATGTGTTTAAAGATTGTTATCTCCTTAATGGCTTTTGCCTTTAGTTTTGTTGTGTTTACAGCGTTTGCTCTGGTAGCTAAGTGGCTTTTTGAAGCCCTGTTGTCACCATTGTTAATCCATCATGAGAATTCTCGACTCAGACAGCACCGATCCAATCTCATACTTTTGGAAAGTCAAAGTATAAAAAGGCGGAAGAAAAAGAAATTTAAAATTCAAAAAAATCAAAGGGATTTAGGTAACAATCTCCTGATTTTTCTCTTAGGGATATATGCTATTTGGTTTGTTACTGCAAATAGATTTATCATTCTTAACTACCGAATATTTTCTCTCCAAAATTATAGTGTGGAAAAATCTTTGAATTTGGAAAGAAGACCTAATTACTTAGGGTTATCTCAATATATAAAGCAAGATATTGGAAAAACAAAAGTTCAAGGAAATTGTGTACCAAATACAAGTATCATGGCAGAGAATAATAAACAAGTGATAGATCTGGCAGAAAGATTCAAACAAGCAGCTTTGGATCTTGATAAGGAAGATGTTGAAGTGGATGAAGCTATCACTGAAGATATTGGGAACTGGGATAACTGCCTCATTGGTATGATCATCATGGAAGAAGAATCTATGGGATTTAAAGCAGTAGAACACCATATCAATTTTGCTTGGTCTCATCTACCAGAAGGTGAAGTAAAGGTTGTGGAAATTGAAAAGAACATTATGGTTTTCAAATTCAATGATGAAGAAACAAAAAACAATATCTTCATAACAAAGCCATGGAGTATAAACAAAAATTTGGTGGTCTTGCATCAATATAACTCTGAAGTTATCTATAAGGAGTTAGACTAGAATCATCAATGCTTTTGGCTCAAACTGAATAAATTACTGCTTGAACATCTTAATGTAATCTATGTCACTAAGATTGGAAAATTGGTGGGTGAGGTCATTGCAATTGAACCCAAGGATGCAATCCCAGTGGACAAGGAAGGAGTCAAAGTTTGTGTCAATGTAGACATAAACTTCCCACGAAGGAGAGGAGCTATGGAAAAGACTAATGTAGGGTGTATTAGGTGGATTAAGTTCTTTTTTGAAAAACAACCTCACAACATCTGTCCAAAATGCTACATTATCAAGCACACTAAAGGAGCTTGCAAAGTAGCAGAAGACACCCTGACAAAAGCTCATAATAAGCAATATTTCTTTGGAATCAGTAATACTGCCAATAAGAAGGTTGGAGAAATTGGGAAATAGGAGAACATTATTCCAATCTGCCCAAAGAATAAGGAGATTAAGAAAACCAATTTCATCCCACCTGAAGATGGTATTTTTCTGGTACCAAGGAAAGACACTTCAGTTCAACTAGAAGTTGCAAATGATTCAACAAGATTGGGAAAAGACTAAGGCTCGCTTATCCTCAAGATCTTATTGAAGCTGGCATAAGTTCAAATTCTCATGATGGAGGACAATTGGAAACACAAGATCCAGATGGACTCACAACAAAGGAGAAACTTTATGACAACACTAAGAGAATACAGAAGGTAATTTATAAAAAAACACATAATACTTTCCACTCTCTGCATAAGTCCTATAATTTGCATATTAGCTTTCAATTTCAAACTCCTGCTGTCATACTTCTCACTTTTTTCTACTTTATTCCTGCAACTAAGAAAATCATATCATGGAATGTTTGTGGATTTGGTAACAAGGATGCAAAAAATCATCTAAATATGCTAATCAGGACCCAAAACCCTGACATAATCTTCTTGTCTGAAACAAAAATCAGTCTAAAAGAATAAACTACTTACTGAAAAGATTCAAATACCCAAAGATAACTCTCTTAGATCTTATAGGTCTCTCAGGTGGTTTAGCTATGCTATGGAAAGATGGAATTGATTTGCAGGTTATTAATGCTCAAATGAATATGATTAATTGTATTGTTAAGCTTGATGGCCAAAATTACAATTCTCTTTTAACCTGTATTTATGGTTCTCTAAATGCCAGTGAGAAAGAGAACCAATGGAATCACCTTAGAAGCCTAAGGACAACCTATAACAACCCTTGCATTGTAATAGGGGACCTCAACTTTATCTTGCATCAAAATGAAAAAGATAGTGGTAATATACATAGTCAAAATGATATTGATGTTAATAATCTCCTTTTGGATTCTTTTAATCTGTTCAACATGCCTTATATAAGAAATCCTTTTACTTGGACTAATAGAAGAGATGACACTAAGCTTATTTTAGAAACACTAGATAGAGCTATCATTTCTATGACTGTTTCAACTGTTATCCAAATGCTGCTTTATATCACTTAACTGTCTTAGGGAGTGATGACTGTCCTATAATGCTCATTACCAGCAAAATAGCGTGCAACACTAAAAAACCCTTTAGGGTGAACAAAGTTTGGTTTAGAGACCCCACTTGCTCTGAGCTAATCAAAGCTGAATGGAAAGGTAATTCAAATGGCTCTGCTAGTTTTATCCTTGATAATTGTCTTTATAACACTAAATTCTGCCTCAGAAATTGGAATTATCAACACTTTGGTAATATTACTGCTCATATCTCTAACCTGGAATTTCAGCTTTCTAATATTACTATAACTGTTAGAAATCCTAATGACAGCAGGGTTTTGGATCTGACAAGGAAACTTAAACATTGGTATGATGTTGAAGAATATTTTTGGAGGCAAAGAGGTAAGGATGATGTTGTTCTCTTAGATGACAGAAACACTGCCTATTTTCATCAAAAGGCAAACTTTAGAAAACAAAAAACTCAAATTGACTCTCTTCAAAATAATATGGGTATTTGGCTTGATGATAGACAGGAAATTAAAACTGATCTTCTAAGACATTTTAATGACATGCGTAGAACTACTCAACCACCAAATTATGTTTCTTACCTAGCCACCATAGATAAGATAATAACTGATGAAGAGAACCTTATGTTAATAGCTATGCCTTCTAATGATGAAATTAAGAAAATTGTTTTTGACATGAATCCTTGGACAACCCCTGGACCTGATGGCTTTCCACCTGGATTCTATCAGTTAATGTGGGAGACAGTTGGCCCTAAAGTTGTTAAAATGGTGAAATCTTTTTTCCATTCTAAGTATATCCTGAAACAATTGAACCATAATTTTACAACTCTCATCCATAAGAGTAATTGTCCTAGAAATGCTGCTGATTTCAGACCTATAAGATTATGTAATATTTCTTATAAAATTATATCTAAGTTGTTAGCTTCTAGACTAAAGAAAACTTTGCACAAAGTCATATCTCCTGCTCAGACTGCTTTTATTTCAGGTAGATTAATCCATGATAATATTGGCATTGCTCATGGATTGATCCACTCTATGAAGAAAACTAAGGCAAAAGATGGTTGTGTTGCTGCTATCAAACTTGATATGTCAAAAGATTTTGACAGAATAGAATGGTCCTTCCTCCTTGATAGTCTCAAAAAACTAGGCTTCTCTCAAGATTGGTGCAGTATGATCAACCAATGCATTTCCACTGTCTCTACCTCCATCCTGCTCAATGGTGCTCCAGGTAAAGTTTATTATCCCCAAAGAGGCCTGAGACAAGGAGATCCCTTATCTCCTTATCTCTTTATTCTGTGCATGGAAGCCCTGTCTAGAAGTTTAATTCAAGCTGAGCAAGATAACCTCATTCATGGTTTTAAAGCTAATAAACATTGTTCTTCTATCTCCCATCTTTTCTTTGCAGATGATTTCCTTATCTTCATTAAGGAAAGAACTAAAGATGCTAGAAACTTAGCTAACTCATTGATCAATTCAGCAAGTTTTTTGGGCAAGCTATCAATTTTGACAAATCAGCTCTTTCCTTTAGCAAAAAAGTTCCCAATAATGTGAAAAATGAGATTGCTAATATTCTTAGAATTAGAAGAATGTCTTTAAATGAGAAATACCTAGGTGTCCCATATCTTTTACAGAAAAGAAAGTTTGATTCCTTTAAACATTTGATTGACAATTCTAAGAGTAGACTTGCTCATTGGAAACCTACTTATCTTGCTGCTCCTGGTATAACAGTTATGAACCAGTCTGTTTTAGGTAGCTTAGCTAGCCATCACCTAGCTGTGTTCCCAATGCCTAAAGAGCTTACTGAGAAGCTAGATAGTATTCAAATGAGGTTTTGGTGGGGAAAAAAGGATGGTGAAAAGGGTTGTTTTCCTAAGGGCTGGACTGACATAGCTCTTCCAAAACATCTAGGTGGTCTAAATATCAGGCAAACTGATATCCTAAATCTTTCTCTTTTAGCTAAATTAGCTTGGAGAATGGTTGAAAACCCTGATGATACTTGGACTTATATTATAAGGGGTAAATATTTCATGAATTCTAACCCTTTGTGTGATAGTGTCTCTAAACATGGATCTTGGATTTGGAAAGGTATCTGCACTGGCCTGGACATAATTAAGAAATTTTATGTCTGGGAAATTGGTAATGGTAAGTCTGTGCATATTTGGAAACAAAATTGGATTCCAAATATGCACAGTCCACCCTCAACTCAATTTTACTCTTCTAACATGGTGTATGTTAGTCAGCTAATTGATCAGGATAGGAAGTGTTGGAAGATAGATACCATCAATGCTTTGTTTGGTAGAAATACTGTGACAGAAATCTTAAATCTTAGAATTCCATTCAATGGTGAAGATAAGCTTAGATGGGAACCTACCAGTAATGGGAGGTTTTCAGTTAAATCTGCTTACAAAATGGTTCTGAATGACAGACTTTTACTCAAACCTAGCAAGAATAATATGAATATAAACTGGAATTCTTTCTGGAAACATAAACTGCCACCTAGAATACAGCATTTTATGTGGAAATTTTTGCATAATTGTTTGCCAACTAAGCATAAGCTTGCTAGAATTACTAAGTACCAATGCAGTATATGTCCTATGTGTAATCAGAATGTGGAAACTATACATCATATGTTTGTCTCATGTTCTACTGCTAGAGATATCTGGATTAAGGTTGATACATCTTTGTTAAATATGCTCTTATCCATAGATTTACATCATTGGGTAACTCAATTTTTTCCAGCAGGTAACAGCTCCTCAGTGATGGATTTCAAACAGTATGAAAAAGTGGCTTTCTATATGAGGTCTATTAGGAAGTCCATATGTGTTAAATTCTTTGATGATATTAATCCCAACATTGATTCAGTAGCTAATACAATTACCCTGCAGATGAATGAATGGAGAAACTCTAATCTTACTGTGTCCAATAACAACCAGCTAGCTAGACAAATCCAGCATCATTGGACTCCACCTACTGTTGACATGATTAAAATAAATTTTGATGCTTCTTTTGTAGACAATAATAGTTGCTCTGGATGGGGACTAATGGCTAGAAATTTTGCAGGAGAATGTAATGGATTGCGAGGAGGTAAAGATTGTGCAATAGACCCTGAGCAAGATGAGGCACAAGCTTTGTTGAATGCAGTCTTATGGGCAAAGCATAAAGGGTGGACAAAGTTGCACTTAGAAGGAGACTGCCCGAATGTGATCAGTGCAGTTAATGGCTCACAAACAGCAGTGAATTGGACTTCTCAAAACCTAATAAATGATGCAGTAGACATTCTAAATTCTTTTTCAGTTTGGTCATGCACACATGTGCATAGGGATGCAAACCATTTGGCTGACAGTATAGCAAAGTTTGCAAGATCCCAGTCTATTTGCTTTCAGTATTTTTTTAATTTCCCTGATTGGATACAAACCTTAATCGATCAGGATAAGTTTCTCATGTAAACTTCAGTTCTTTTATCAAATTTTCCTATTAAAAAAAAAAAAAAAGGTTGATTGAACATATTATTGCATTGCAACTCTTGTAACCACAAAGTCCAGACTATCTCAAATAACTAATCCAAAGCTACAAATTGTTGGTAAAAAAAGAAAGCCATGTCTATATAAGAAGGTTAACCTTAATTGATGATCATTTTCATAGATAAGTCTTTCGATTTTCCAAAGAGACATATAGACTCTACACTCTACATGGGTCATTGGTCATACAAGTACAACACATCAGACGCGGATCAACTTAGAAAATAAGTGATGCTCATGAAAAACCCAAAACCTCATAATTCACAGCTAATAAGATCATGTAATTTAGTATAAGTTAGATGATGTAACGGAATCCTCATTCAAAACCCTCCAAATAACATAGAGTTAGAATTGTCATTCTCTCTAAATTATCTTCCTCTCCAAAGACAATATGAAGCATCATATAATGACAAAACCTTAAATCCCAATAATAAGAAATCCTAACACACGACCTAGATTTTTCAGAGTACCATTGCAACATTTTTGTAACACATAAGAAAAATAGTTCAAGTCATTGATAATATCATCTACAATCTTTTTTGTAAGGAAAACCATCACATGTTGATCCAAAGCTTCTTCTCATTTAGAAAAAAAAAAGTAATGATAAATTCTCTATGTGAGGGCATGGGTACTGTTAAGAATTAGAACTCTCCATGCCCAACTAACCAACAACCAACTTCTTTAACTGCTTCCATTCAGGAACCCAATCAAGTCCTGGGGACAGTCTCAAAACTGGAGAAAAACAATACAGCGAGCCTTTCAAGCTTGGATTTCCAAGCATTAAAGTTCGAGGACGACGAAGATGTTGTGGGAGAAGACGTGCACCCGTCGGAGGAAAATAACATATGGGAAAGTTTGTTTAATAATTTTGAGAAAATAAATTATATTTCTGATTTCATGATGTCTTCACCTTTAAGAACACCAGATTACATGATTTCTTCACCAAGGAGAATCATCATACCGCCACAGAGTTGTGGTTCTAACAATAGTTAGAACTATTAGGTTTGAATAGAAGATAAAGGATGACACAACAGAAGATAGAGGACGACACAACAAACTAAAGAGGAGAAGAGAAAACTTGAACAGAAGACGTTTTATTAATTGTAATTGTATGTTCAGAACGTGAGCATACATAGGGTATATATATACAAACTTAGATTGAACTAGAGGCTAATATATTGCCTAAAATATAAGAATTCAAAATAAGGAAACTCTTAATACTTCTAACTTTGGTCACTTTACTTGGGTGCGTGACATAGTGTTAACACCCTCCCGCAAGCGTAACGGGTTATCCTGAACCGTGAGCTTGAACCTTAAAAGAGAAAACATGTCTTTAGAGAGTGGTTTTGTAAATATATCCACAATTTTATCTTTAGAAGATATGAAACGAATATCAAGATGTTTGGAAGCAACTTGATCACGAAAAAATTATAATCAATTTCTATATGCTTCGTCCGAGCATGAAAAATAGGATTAACGGCTAGATATGTTGCACCAAGATTGTCACACTATAATATAGGAGGAGAGCGTGTAGATATACGAAGCTCGGAAATAAGTGACTGAATCCACATAATTTCGGCAGTAGCAATGGAAAGTCCCCGATACTCAGCTTCAGTACTCGAACGAGAAACTGTTTTTTGTTTACGAGCACTCCAATAAATAATGTTACCACCTAAATAGACACAATATCCACTTGTAGAATGACGATCATCAAGAGAACCAGCCCAATCAGAATCAGTATATGCACTGAAAGATAGTTGTAAAGACGGAGATGGCTTAAGGAGTATACCAAACGTGCTTGTATGCTTAAGATAACGAAGAATACGCTTGACTAATCCCCAGTGAAATTCTGTAGGAGCATGCATAAATTGACAAACTTTATTGACAGCAAACGCAAGGTCTGGACGAGTAAATGTTAAATATTGCAAAGCTCCAACAATGCTACTATATTCAGCAGCATCCGTTAATAAAGTACTACGATCAGAAGAAATATCACCAGAAAGGCTCATGATCTTCGAAGAAGAAGATCATGAGCATAACGTTGCTGAGAAAGAAATAACCCCGAAGAAGTACGAATTGCCTCAATTCCAAGAAAATAAGATAATTGACCAAGATCTTTAATTGCAAACTCTTGTTGTAAACGAGTAAGAATATAAGTAATACATGTAGTACTAGAACCAGTGATGATGATATCATCCACATAGACCAACAAATAGAAAACACCATGAGGCCCATAAATAAACAAGGACGAATCACACTTGGAAGTAACAAACCCAATTTGCAACAAAAAGTTGCTAAGTCTGTGGTACCATGCACGAGGAGCCTGTTTAAGTCCATAAAGAGAACGATGTAACTTGCAAACATGTGTAGGAAAACGAGAATCAACATAACCTGGAGGTTGTTTCATGTACACTTCTTCTTGAAGTTCTCCATGTAGGAAAGCATTCTGCACATCAAGTTGATGAATGGGCCAATTGGAAGACAAAGCCAATGTAAGAATAATACGTATAGTACACGGTTTGATAACTGGACTAAACGCTTCGGAGTAATCAATCCCTTCATGTTGATTGTATCCTTTGGAAACCAGGCGAGACTTATGACACGCAATTGTACCATCAGGATTACGTTTGAATCGAAAAACCCACTTACAACCAATGACATTCATAAAAGGGTGATATGGAACTAACGACCAAGTGCCATTTCGGAGTAATGCATTTACCTTGTCGTCGGATGATGTACGCCATTGGGGATCCTTATGAGCTTGAGAAATACAAGTAGGTTTAAGATTCGAATCACATATGAGGGCATATCTTGAATTTGGTTTAAAAATACCATCTTTAGCCCTTGTAATCATTGGGTGGTTGGTAGTAGAAGGTACTGTTGGATCTACGAACGCATCTGGTGGAGAGACATGGACAGGTGGCGTCAAATTAGTAGCATCAGGTGCTATTGGCGGCTGTAACTGATTATCAGAGACTGATGGCGGCGGAAGAGGGATAAGAACAGGTACTGCCGGCAAAGATTGGGACTGAGTAGATGTTGTCGGCTGGTTAAAAACAAGTGGTGGCGGCGGCTGATGATTTAGAACAGATGATGTCGGCTGAAAAAAAGCAGGCGATGGCGGATGATAATTGAGGCCATATGCTGTCGGCTGGAGAGAAACAGGCTTTGGTGGCTGATGATTGAGAAAAGGTGTTGTTGGTTGGGAAATAACAGCAGGTGGCGGCTCATGATTATGAATGACAGACAAGGATGGAGTCACCTGTGAAGAAGTCGACGCCGGAAAAGGTGATGAAGCGGCAAAAGGATAGGTAGTCTCATCAAAACAACATGTCGACTGATGTAAATTCGACCCGTAGGAATATGAAGACACTTATAACCCTTATGGGATGGACTATAGCCAATAAAAACACAAGGAGAAGATGAAGCATCCATTTTATAAGACCTGTATGGACGCAAGTGAGGATAGCATAGACAACCAAATACACAAAGAGAAGTGTAATCAGGGGGAAGACCAAAAGGAGCTTCATATGGAGAGGAATTATTAACGGAAGTCGAAGGGACACGATTCATCAAATAACAAGCAGTGTAAAAAGAATCATACCAATATGAGGATGGAACAGAGGCCATATTTAGAATAGTAAGACCAGTTTCACGAATATGACGATGACAACGTTCAACCAAACCATTTTGTTCAGAAGTATGTGGACATGAAAAACGATGAAAAATTCCAAGTTTTTGGAGATGCGGAGTGAGTTTACGATACTCAAGGGCATTATCAGATTGAAAAATTTTAATCTTTCGGCTAAAAAGATTTTCAACATGCTTTTGGAACAAGAAGAATATAGAGAAAACTTCAGATTTTTGAGACATAGGAAACATCCAAGTAAAACGACTATACGCATTAATAAATATGACATAATATTTGTATCCTTCATTAGATAAAATATGAGAGGGTCCCCATACATCGGAGATAATTAAATCTAATGGATTCAAATAAATAGTTGTACTAGATTTAAAAGGTAGCTTATGACTCCTATGCTCATGACAAAAAGAACAAAAACTAACAGTTTGGTTGGAAATGGGAAGAGAAAACTGAGAAATAACTTTGCGAATTGTGCGCATCATTGGATGACCCATTCTAGCATGCATTGTAAACTAGCACGTTCTCCTATGCAATCATGAGGAGACTGAGAAGAAATATCAAGTTGATAGAGACCACCTTTCCTACTACCGCGAAGAAGAACCTTCCCGGTACATCGATCCTTCACAAGACAAAAATTTGGATGAAATTCAAATAATACATCATTATCAGTAGTGAGACGAGAAACAGATAAGAGATTATGAGAAATTTTGGGTGCAAAGAGAACATTGCGAAGCTGCAACTTACGATTGGGTGTTCCTAAAATAGAGGAACCAACATTAGAAATTGGTATAGAAGAACCATTACCCATCTGTATTTGATCAGAGCCAGTATACTGAGTAGGAGAATGAAGACGATAAAAACCATTGGTGATGTGATCTGTAGCACCGCTGTCAGGTGTCCATGAAGGGGATGAGGGAAGACCAGGGCGATAATCAGCATAAGCCCGAGGTGCAGAAGATGGTGGTTGACGCCTAGGTGGTCGAAAATTCTTGTCATAACGGTTCCAGCAGTCCTGGGCCTCATGATTTTGACGTCCACAAAGTTGACAGCGAACAGGTGAAGATTCAGAGTTCATAGGCCCACGTTGATTGTGAAGCGGAGTAGGCCCATGTTGATTATTAAAACAAATAGGCTGAGACGAAATAGGCCCATGTTGAGTCTGATTGCTTTGGTTACCAGTGGGACGAGATGAAGAGAACCGAGAGTTGGATGCTGACGAAGATCCAGCTTGTGAAGAAAAACGATGTGGTTGACAAACTTGAAAAGAAGACATGGTAGAGGTAGCAACAACAGAGACAAGAAGGGGATTTTGTAGACACTAGAAGAGATTGTAGAGGAGATGGTTGATGATTCTGTAGACAAAACTGAATAGGATCGACTAGACTAATGATACCAAGTTAGAACTATTAGGTTTGAATAGAAGACAAAGGACGACACAACAGAAGATAGAGGACGACACAACAAACTAAAGAGGAGAAGAGAAAACTTGAATAAAAGACGTTTTATTAATTGTAATTGTATGTTCAGAACGTGAGCATACATAGGGTATATATATACAAACTTAGCTTGAACTAGAGGCTAATATATTGCCTAAAATACAAGAATTCAAAATAAGGAAACTCTTAATACTTCTAACTTTGGTCACGTTACTTGGGTGCGTGACATAGTGTTAACAACAATGAAATCAATTATGATTATTTACAAAGACTCGAAATGCAAAATATACTTTCCGATGGATGCAGTAGCTCTCCTCCTTACACAACAACAACCATACAACAGAAGGGAAAATCCTCCATGAGACCACTTCATAGGGTTTACAACAGCAATACACATACAAAGAATTACAATAATAATCACGATAGTAGTAGTAGTAATAATAATAATCACTTTCTGCTTCCAGAGAGTTTAGAACTTCCAGCAATGGAAGGGTTAGAAGAGCTTATTGATCAAGTTCATCGCCACAATCAACAGTATTTATCTGCAGGAGAGAGTTTCGATCATCATTCTCAACATCATCAGATGCCAACAACACTTGGAACAATACTAGAGAGCTTGCCTTTGCAGAATGATGATCATAATTCTAGGTTTTATGGTGGGTCATTGAATGATCATGAGCAAGTTGGCAACTTGCAAATGAATAACCAGCAGGAAGTGAATCTGTATGATCAGTTTAGTTCTTTCGAACAGCAGCAACACCAACTCCAGCAACTGCAACAGCAACAGCAACATCAACTACTGCAAAACTCTCAACAACAACAGCATAACAATGTTGAGCATGGTTTAATGGCGCCAGTGCCAGGGTCTCTTCCATCTGGGTCTGTCCAGGTAAAACTCTCTATCGATACCTATCGGAAGGGATCCACCCTAAAACTATGATCTCATCAAACATAAGAAATTTAATATAGGTCCATCATCCATTCATGTGTAGAGTTCCAAGTTTTCTTGCCCTAATATGGTAATCCATATCCATGTGTAGGAGCAAGACAGTGGGCTTCAGCTGGTGCACCTCCTTCTGGCTTGTGCGGAAGCAGTGGCCAAAGAGGATTACATGTTAGCTAAAAGATATATCCACCACCTCGGCCAAGTGGTTACTCCTCTTGGTGACTCCATGCAACGTGTTTCCTCGTACTTCACTGAGGCGCTCACCACAAGACTCTCGACTGTAACCCTCACTCCTCCTACTTGTACTCCTAAACCCTATACAGCATTCCCTCCAAACCCCTTTGAGATTCTCAAAATCTATCAAACGCTCTACCAAGCCTGCCCTTACATCAAGTTTGCCCATTTCACTGCCAACCAAGCCATTTTTGAAGCTTTTGAATGCGAAGAACGAGTTCATATCATTGACTTGGACATACTCCAGGGTTATCAATGGCCGGCTTTCATCCAAGCTCTTGCCGCTCGTAAGGGTGGAGCTCCATTTCTTCGTATAACCGGTGTTGGGTCACCACCTGAATTCGTAAAGGAAACAGGTCGGTGTCTTACAGAACTAGCACACTCTCTTCATGTGCGATTCGAGTTTCACCCAGTAGGTGAAAGACTCGAAGATCTTAAATCCCATATGTTACAACGACGGGTTGGAGAAGCACTCGCTGTCAACTCTGTGAATCGTCTCCACCGAGTTTCTGGTAATTATCTAGGAAATTTACTAGGAATGATTAGAGACCCAGCACCAAATATCGTAACCCTAGTTGAGCAAGAAGCAAGTCATAACGGACCGTACTTCTTGGGAAGATTCCTCGAAGCACTGCATTACTACTCAGCTATCTTCGACTCATTGCATGCAACATTTCCTGCCAACTCGCCTGAAAGAGTGAAGGTTGAACATTATATATTTGCACCAGAGATAAGAAATATAGTAGCCTGTGAAGGATCGGAAAGGGTAGAAGACATGAAAGGTTGGAGAAGTGGAGAAAGTTGATGAAAGGGAAAGGATTCAAAGAGGTGGCACTGAGTCAAATCGCAGTGACTCAGTCAAAACTGTTGTTAGGTTTGTACTCTTGTGATGGGTATAGGTTGACCGAAGACCGTGGTTGTTTGCTCTTGGGGTGGCAAGATCGAGCTATCTTAGCTGCTTCTGCATGGCGTTGTTAGTTAGGCCTAAAATGCGTGTATTATGTGCCTCTTTTGTTTCTTCTTTTGTCTCAATTCCCATGAACAACCACGCAAGAAAAAAACTCTATAAACAGAAAAAGAAAGTCATATAATTTTTAATTTATTTATTAAAAAAAAAAAAGAGAAAATGAGAGAAAAAGTCTTTCCACTTAGAAATTGTTGTTTCTGCAATTCTTGTTATTCTTGTTCTTGTAAATCTGTTTTGTATTGATATATGTTTCTTGTTGTTGTCACTCTACAAGGTGGAAGTTGGAGTTGACATAGTCCAAAAAGATATATGATGCAGTCTGGCCTAGAAAATGGCCCAGTGTAAATAACATGTCGGCAACTGCCAAAATCTACACATCTCAGCCTAATAAATTTGGAAATCTCTCCAGATCATTCATGATTCATGAACAGAGTAAGTCTGCCTCAACAATAATAGTAACTTTGTAATCAAAATAAAGAGAAGTATACAACAGTAGTATATCGAGCACTACTGCGGTCGTGTTACATGCATATATATATATACAAGAACTGCCTAAAGGCTACAGATGATACCGTTCGGAGATAATTTCTTTATCAAAGCGCAACACCAATCTTAGCAGACGGGAGCGTGTCAGACCTTGCAACTCTCTACAAGTTTGAATTGGTTATTTTGTTTGCTCTTCGTTTATAGTATGGAGCAAGAGCAAACGGTCTTCCTTGGGGAATCTTCGACCTTCTTTTCTGTCCAGACAATTTAGAAATCAATGATCTTGAGAGAAAAAATGTATACGAGGTAAAACCAATAGATAAACTTAAATTCTGTTAAAGCGAAAAGATGTTGACTGCTACAAGTCTACAACCATGTATAATCTTAATTACTCATATGAGTGTAAGGGAAAAAGCTGATTTGTTTCATTGAAGATATAAAGTGACAGAAGAACATGTGAACAAAAAAACAAAATGCTCTGTTCTCTCCACCAGCCCATGCAAATTCAAGTGACAGGAGCATAAAAAAGTGGAATGACCCATTTCGTACTGCTAATCATATGTTTCTTAGGGTTTGCATATGCTTTGACTGGCAAATCGAATAGAAATGGCGCTAATCCTGTAATTTAGGCCAATGGACAGAGAGTGCAAGAGGCAGGGGTGACTTCAAGTCAAGAATACCTCAGGTTATAGAATCCCTCTCCAAATTGGCCTTTTAACTTTCAAGTGGTGGAAAATTTTGAAGGTAGAATCATTTACTTATATTTATTATAACTAGCTCTTCTGTGAAATGCAGGAGAAGTGCAATATGGAGGTAGACAATGGATGCTCGGGTTAAGAGCCAACTACCTGTTTTTGATTTGGCTAGAGATGGCTGCACAACGACATGCATCGTGATAACACCTCCGGGAAGTTCACCAAAAGGCGCTTTACATTGACCAACAGTCTTGTTGTTTTCCAAGATCTTCCCAGCACTAATCAGCTTCACATCATTCGCTGCCTTGGGTATAACTTTTTTATCTACAGAACCAAAATTCTTAAATGAGAAAATGAAGAAGCATCGATTAGCATTAAGTACAAAAATGACAGATCACAGATATAGCACCCAACAGAAAAAAAAGATATAGCTGCCATGGTTGGCTATGCATTTGTGCTCTAAAAATGCTACTCTATATTTCTTCAGTAAGATTGTCTATCTTTTTAGTTGAAAGATGTAAGAATATCATGCACACAGGAGTGTTGTGTTCTTTTACGGTTGGTAGCAATGATTGACAATGATTTCACAAGGTGATATGTCGAAATATAATTGACAATGATTTCAAATTACACTAATGGCGATCGACGCAATAGAAAAGAGAAAATCACCATATGACTCTCATTCTTGCCGTCAATTCACCTACAGACAGTATTTTGTTCGAGTGTTGTGTATAAGGACAAATTATTGCAATCCATACGACATAACCCAAATTTTTCAACATTAAAAATTAAAATATTTTAGAAATTGGAAGTGATCGGCAAAACCCGCATCAATAAGAAGGAAATTATCCAATCACATGCCCCTTGATTACAAGGTTAGTACACTTGAAACAATCCATCACCTGGCATTCAACAAAATTCCAACCCCATGTGGACATCTCAAAAGTCACTTTAGTCAATCTTACAAACCCTTCTCACATGGGGTACATTACATATTCTTTCCATCCACCTCCCACATTTCTATGCCCATCAAGCGACAAACGGACCACCATGACCTTCATAAAAGTGCTATATCATCGAACCGGGATAATAAAGGTGTACAAGACAGTTATTCCCATACGCCAACCCCAAAACAATGGGAACCCCATTTCCTTCAAATTCTCCAACCTAAAGTCGTTATTGCTAGTTTAAAAGACAGCATTCCCTTCCACATACAAAAGAAGAAAAAGCAGCCATCCTGAGGACCCTATATTCCACTAAAACATCTCATCCTACTCCCACTACACAATTGTATCAACATTTCTACAAAAAACTATTCATAAGTCAAAACTTAGTAAAGAGACACATTAACACCTCTTTGGTACTCATATCAAATTTGCTCAACGTTATTTAGATCAATTGTTTGAGACTAATTCAAAGCACGATCCTAAACACGCTAAGTAACGCCACAAGGCCGACAAACATCCTACCCTTTCTCTGAATATAATTTCTCAAATCATAGGGAAACATTATAAGGGAAGCATTCTGATGAATCCCAAACCCAAATACATCAACTATCTTAACTTCCTCAAATAATTACTCTAAATCAATGGTTTCTCCAAATCAAAATAGATAAAGCTACACAAATCGAACGTCAAAACCCTTTTTTTTTCTCTGATTAAAAACTTTGAACAAAAGAAGGAAGTTGTTAAATGTTACCTTTAGGCCAATCAGCAATTATCCTTTCTTTGAGCATAGAAACAGTAGATGCAGACGAATATCTAATAGGACCAATATCAGTTCCATCGTATAACCTGAACTTAAGCTCAACCAAATCTTCTTCAGGCATTTGAAGAAAATTTAAGTTAGTTGACCCTTTCTTGAATCACTCAAACAAAACTAGAAAACCTTAGAAATGAAACCAAAAATGGTGATCTTCTTCTATTTTTCTTCTTCTTCTTGTGTGTGTTTGTGAGTGGAAAAGTGGGTTTCTTTTGGGTGTGGAATCAAGGTCAGTGTAGAGTCTGTAGACAGACAGAGAGCAGAGAGAAAGAATACTATTGTGAGTTGTACATTTCATAGGAAGGGGAGAGCCTCTTTTTCGTGTTAGTGTTGGCTGGCTATTTACTGTAAAATTGAGAATTATCTTGAAATTCGGTGCCGCCTCTCCCTTTCTTTTCTTCTCAAAGTGAAAAATACTAGATACACCTTACTATATGGGTTCAATATTTAGAAGCCCCACAAAGTGGATCCTCCATCCTCAACTCTATACTTTTAAATTTTCACATTTCTAGGCCCATAACTTTTATTTTCAGGGCTTAATAGTAAAGTGACATTTTCGTAATGTCAGTTTTACCCTTATCAATATAAACAAGAGAAAAATGGATCGATTCAATTCATTTCTCAATTTTATTTCTCTCTCATCTCTCTCGCTCATTCGGGTTGCAGAAAACAGTTTTAGGGTTTGCTCTCTTCTCAGACGAAGAAACAAGCCGAGAAAACGATTTCTAATCGAAAGTTCTTTTGAGTAATGATTTCAGAACTTAGATCTGACCTTTACAAAAAAAGATCCTGATTCTAAACATAAATTCGAAATCAACATCAGTTGTTCTTTGGAGATTCAATGGATAATTTTCATCAGCAGGAACTGAATACGAAGATTCTCGTAGAAAATCAAATCGAACAGGTAATTCTATATTCAATCGGTTGATTTCGTAATTTGATTTCACTTTTTCTGTAGAAATTTAGTTTTCTGTTTGAAGATTCATATAAAGTTTAGTTTTATTTTTCTTTCATTAATTTCATTTGCTTTTTTAGATCTGGAAAAAACGACAGTAAATCATTTGCGTGTTTGTTATTAGAAGAAGAAGATCTGCTAGAAACGATGATAAATCTAAATTTTATTCTCAACGTTTTGGAATTTTGATGCAATTCCTGGTTATGATGTGGTTATTTAGATATTTGAATGGATTTGATTGAATAGATAAAATAGTTGAGAATGAAATAATCTATGAATTCATATCAGTCAAAAATTATTTCGATTTTATTTTGAATCTGAAATTAAAGCTTGTAAATCTCAAATTAAGGTTTCATCATCTCTTCTTAGTCTCCACTAAAGTCAGAAGTCGTCTATAATACTGGTTGAATTCAATTAGCTGATCTCTTGTAATTCTAATGGAGACAGTTGTTATCTCTTGTTGTGTTTTTCTTTTTCTTTTCTTGCCTATAGTTGTTTAGTTTGATTAAAGAATCTATGGTGGTGTTGGTGGTGTAGATGCAGGTTCTGGAGGAGAATGAGGAGGTTGTGGTAACAGAAGTGGTGGTATTGGAGAAGGTTAGAAGGAGGATTTTGAAGTCATTGGTGGTGTTTTTTTAGAATTGATGAATAGATATAGATGATGAGAAGAAAGAGGATTAACTATTATAAGTTTCTACTGATGGTGCTAGTGGTCACGGGTAATTAGCCGAGTGTTGAGTCTATTTGTAGAATCTGTAACTTTGTAGTAATGTAGCACAAGGTTTTATTATTTCTTAAATGTTCATTTTTTGTTTTGTGATTAGGGTTAACTTGTTCTGATAAATTTACTATGTTAGCATCCCTTGTGTATGATTAGTTTTTATTGTTGAAAATAGGTGTTTTTGGTGGAGCGGAAGTTGATGAACACAATGAAGCATAAAATTTTCTAATGTTGCAAGGGTCGTTGAGGCTAAAGAGTAACTGGAAAATATTGTGGTATGCCTAAGAAATTTCTTCATTGGTTGCGTAGACTGTTAAAACAAGTTACAGTAGTTCGAAATCTTGCATTTTCAGTTGATTAAGTGCTAGTTGATCTTATTTATTGAGTAAATTTTATTGTTTAAGAATCGCAAGTAGCACTATCCGATGGCCCTGTTTGCAGCGCTAATGAAGATATCATATATGCTTTGAGTACACAAGCCATATGGATGTGAAACTGCAGATTACACATGCCTTATGAATGTGTAAATTCTTACTACACATGCCATACGGATGTGTAACTTCAGGTTACACAAGCTATATGCAAGTGTAACTTCCGTTTACACAAGCTATTGTATGTACTCTGTAAGCATTATTATCTACTGATGCTGCTACTGGTCATTTATTTTCTTCATAGTCTTTGGTTTTCATGTAATGTAATTACACGTCTTATGCTATTTTTCTCTGCCTAGATGATATATATTAGTCGTGATTTTATGGAGTTATATAGTGTCTGAAGCTCAGTAATAACAAGATAGTTTTTACTGTTGAAAATAGGTGTTTTTGGTGGAGCGAAAGTTGATGAACACAGTGAAGCTGGCCTAAATTTAAAGTGAAATTATGAATTTGAAGATTCAAGATAGGATTTGAAGATTCAGGGGAATAAGTTGTATATAGATCTTACTTCTCTTCTGATTGTTAATTTATTTCTTTTGATTTAGTATTTGTTTGATGTTGACGTTGATGTACTCTGGTTTGATGTCTAGGGTTGAGAAGAACTGCTAGAGAAGAAATGGTTGAGATCATGCTGCATAGTCCCTTGTTGCTTTTCAGAGCATGGTATGATTAGTTTTTTTTTTCATATTTTTATACCATATAGGTATGTTAAAGCTATGGTAAAAGTTTCCAATTATTTAATATGTTAAATTTTAATACAGGACACCATCAGATTACAATCATTTGTTGCAGGATATTGCAGGTAATTTATGTTTAGAACTAGTGGTGTTTTCTATTTGGAGTGCGAAAGATGTCATCTAGAAAAGTGATCTTTAGAACGCTATCGACTGCTAGCATTTTTTGTTCATTATATATGCTTTGAACTAGTACTAGTTACACATGCCAATTGGATGTGTAACTGCTAGTTACATATTCTAATTGGTAACATATTTTGAAGTTTGACCGCCTTAATATGCCTTCGTTATCTACTTTAATTGAATGCTAGTTACATACGCTTGAGTTATACATGCATATTTGCTTTCACAGTTTTCGTGAATGTTAGGATTCATCAAGAAATAGTTTCTCTTAACATGGATTGGGTACCCTGGAGAGTACACATTCATATGGATAGTGTAATCTGGAGTTACACATGCATCTTATGTGTGTAACTCTTAGTTACACATGCATATGGATAAGAAAACAAATTTGATGCATTTTGAAAGCAGCCAACATTTTTTAAAATGTTAAGATGTTACAGGGGAGGTCAGAAGTTTCTCGGCGAAGAAAGGAGTGAGCTTGCCACAATGTAGAGTATCTTTCGCAACAATGTTGCTGACGGATTAACCTTCCTTTTGTGAAGTAAGTACTTGCATTTTCCTAAAATACATTGCAACTTCATATTAAGCAATCCTTGTTACTTTTTTTCATTTGAACATAAATACATGTTGCTACTGCAATAAAGTTATATAGAGAGATAATAAACTAATATAACCGAGTAGATATTGTCACTGATAGCAGTGTCTTCTTATGTTGTCTTCTGGTCCTTCAATTAGATTTGCACAATTGTTTGAGAATTGTTTTGGCAGTCGATATATAAGTTGCTTCAGTTGGATAAATATCATCCCAGAACAAGTACTTAGAGGGGTTTTAAAAAACTGGTGTGTAAACATTACATAAGATCCCTCTCTTGTTGTTTTTAGTTTCAAATTATATGTCCAGACTGCGCATTTATTCACATTACACAAGTCAGATGCATGTGTAACTTCTAGTTACACATGTTATACTCTTGTGTAACTCTTAATTACACAAGTAGGATGCATGTGTAACTCTGAATTACACTAGGCAGATGCATGAGTATCTTCTAATTACACATCCATGGGTGTCTTTATTTAGTTTTCTGATTTGATTTCCCTATAATTATTATAAGTGTAGGAGGTCCGGTTTTTTTAATCATCGGTTACTAGTAATTGTTGTATCTGCAGGAAGCTTGATTACTTAGTTTCCCTGTATTGCGTCCAACCTGAATCTGCGACTTGTATTTTTCCTCTGCACTAGTCCCTAATTTTTTTATCTTGGGTTATATTATTTTGCAACTGAATTCTAGCTTTTGCAGTTTTAATGTGAATTATTGGATGCAGGTGAGTAAAAAAGCTGGTGGCTATACAAATAGACTTGTTGTGATGTCTTAGAAGTGGTCTTAATCGAGCATTTCGTGTCTTACAAAAACCTAAACTTGCACCAATCATACCTTTGAGGGCTTCTTTATCAGGAAGGTTGACTACGAAACCTATGATTTTCCCTTTTTATTCGTCATGTCTTTTGAACTGTTGATTTGTTAATATCACACTATGTCTATGTCTAGCAACTTATGATGTGAAGAAGACATACTACTCTCCCTGACACCCAATATATCCCCTTTTTTCAGTTAATTTCTTTCATTGAGGTCAATGTTTTTGTGTAGGTTTTCTTTACAGGAAGAATTTTTTTTTGAAGCATAATGATGATGGTTCGTGGATACAAGATTAGTGCTCCCTCGCCATAAAAAAGACGAGGGTGAAGGTTAGTGCTCTTATCCCCTCGCCTTCCTGTTAGATTATATGATTATGTAGTTAAATTTTTAGATGGACATATAAATGTTTGTAATGATAAATGAGTATAAAGACAAGCATTTTGTACAGAGGTTGTGGCCAGTCCTCCAAAAACTGGAACACTGTGTTTTAGGTAACTTAGGCTTGCAAGTTCATGATAAATGGCATGTCATTTGCAGGTGTAAATCCTAGTTACACAAGTCAAATGCATGTGTAACTTAAAGTTACACAAGTCAAATGCATGTGTATCTCCTAGTTACACATGTTATATGCATGTGTAACTCTCAGTTACATAAGTCTGCTGGTGTGTAATTATATATGAAATTTCTGTATGAATCTGATTTTTCAGTGTTTCTAGTGTTCAATGACAAGTGCATTTCGCTTTGATTATTTTTTTGTCTTCACCCGTAGACTAACCTTCAAAATATTCTTGTTCCACAGGGTTGGAGACATCCTTGGGAGGGTCGTGAAGATCACTCTCACGGGCATGAGCATGGAAATGGATAGGGTTGGAGGCATCCTTAGTCTCGCTGGAATTGGAGTTGACTCTGAATACACAAGTCAGATGCATGTGTAAATCTAAATTACACTAGATAGATGTATATGTAACTCCAAGTTACATTAGACAAAAGCGTGTTTAACTTTTAGTTACACATGCTAAGAAATTATTGTAAATAAATCTTTAAGTAATACATGTATTTTTTTTAAATTTTTTTTTTTTTATGTTTTCTTGTTGATATCTATCTTTTTTGATGCGTAACTTCTCATTACACGTGCAATATGGATGTGTAACTTCCCGATACACATGTCATGTGCATGTGTAACTTCTGATTACACTTGTTCAGCCTTTTCGTGACGTACCCATGTGTATATGAATGTGTAACTTCTGGTTACACATGTCATATGCATGTGTAACTTTTGGTTACACATCCTTGTGGTGGCGGTCGTCGGAGGTGGTGGTTGGTGGCGGTGGTTTCTGCTGCTGCTGGTGATCCCTGGTGGTTAGTGGCGGTGGATTCCGTCGGTAGTGGTGGTTTCTGCTTCTGCTGGTGATCCCTGGTGGCGGCGGTCGTCGGAGGTGGTGGTTGGTGGCGGCGGTCGTCGGAGGTGGTGGTTGGTGGCGGCGGTCGTCAGAGGGGGTGGTGGTGGTTGGTGGAGACGGTCGTCGGTGGTGGTTGGTGGCGGCGGTCGTCGGTGGTGGTTGGTGGCGGCGGTCTTCGGTGGTGGTGGTGGCGGTCGTCGGAGGTGGTGGTGGTTGGTGGTGACGGTCGTCGGAGGTGGTTGTGACATCATGTTTACTATATTTTAATATTTTGGGCTTAAATTTAAATTTTATTTTATTTGGGGCTTGAATTTAAATTTTATTTAATTTGGGGTTTTACAATATATAAAAGGGTATGAATGTCTTTTGATAACTCGGTGCCTGATAATAAACTTCTTTTAACTAGGGGCCTCATATTATGGATTATCCATGGGTTGGTCCTGAGCCTAATTTCCCCCTTCTCAAATTGGTGAACTATGGTTTTAGCCCGGGTAGGATCCGACCCATCTCATAATGGGTTGCGGGCTAGCTTTTGGGTGCAGGATTCACTCCATGTGAGTGGGTGGGACGGTTTGGAGTGGTTCAAAACCATAGCTCGTCCAGAAACGCTCTTTTCCGTTACGGTTTTCAAGGCCAAACACTATGGTAGCTATCACATGCCATTTACAGTAGAACATATGTATATATTTTTTGGCATCCACAAAATTATTAATATAGGGAGGTTATTAATATAGAGAGGTACCTATAGAAAATATAAAAAAATAAGTTCAATGTACGAGAAATGTATTTGTAGTTTTATTAAGATGATGTATATACATTTTTATAGTTCCAATATACAAGTGCATGTATATATATCTTGGAATTTGTAGTTCCAAGAAGCTTTAAACATGCTCGACAAGTTTGAAATATGTTGGCTTCAACAAGAAGGTGTTTATGTTTATGAGATATTACGCATCCGCAAGTTCAATGATGTTGTATTAATCCAAAAAATTACTTTTTTTTTCAAACAACTATAGATAAGTATATTTTTTAATCATAAATTTAATCTAACCAGATATATATTTTTTAATATAATATTTATTATTACTATTTGAAGGTAAATTCTGCAAGGAAAAACTGAAAAAAATTATTAGTATTAAACTGGAGAGGTTATTACTATTTCTCACTGGCCCAAGTTGGGACCAATAATTTTTATTAATATGTAGAGGTTATTAATATATGGAGTATTAATATATAGAGGTTCTACTGTAATCGCCTAAAATTTTCATGGGACATGACCGGCAATACTATGTGGTTCAGTGAATCAACTTCACCCACAAGTACTTAGCCTTCCACACTTACATCAAAGTATGCATCTTCCTTCACTCATAAGGCAACTAGGTATCACCGGGGCCTTACGGCCCCGGCTCAACCATTCCTTTTAGTCTTAAGTGTGCATATTTATTTGAACAGAGTTTCTCAAATTGGGTCAACTCCATGAAAGATTAAATTTCTTACGCTTTACTCTGAAAGTATAATATGTTTTTTTTTACTAAAACAGACGTGATTTATTTAACATGTGATTGTAAGACTAATCTGTTCAAGCTAAAGCGAGACTATACAAAGGATATATGTAGTAGAGCGCGGGGACTACAACAACGTGACACTAATGAATTAATATGTCTAAGGGACTGCACAAACGGTATCAGACTGCTCCATTTTAACCTTAAACAGTATTCAATTTTAACCTTAACATCAGTCTGATAGGATAGGTACTCGCCCTAATATCTTTTAATTGCAATATGAATTTTTTTCTATGCAAAAAGTATGTAGCAATGTTAATGCTCAAATGTAACTTCCACTTGAGTTTGCAAATATGTACATATTTTTCAATATTTAGTGAAAATGTCATTGTTATTGAATGTTGAGGTTTACTTGCATTCATCAATGAGTGTTACCTTGATAAGCTTTTCTTCTTTTTTCTTGAAGAATGAAAACATAAGCCCAACCTGATGCCGATACTGGGGACGCAAATTCTGTGAGTACACGCATCATTTATACAATCAGGTAAAAGTTAGGAAACCCTTATGCTTACAGATAAAAAGTGCATTTAGCATTTCGACAGAGAATTAAGATCTTACCTTAAGAATTTCCTAATTCTTTAACCCGCAAGGCTGTTTGGATATCCAACTCACTAAACGTGGTCTTTCAGTTGGCAATGTTGTTTGCTGCTCTTCTTTTCTCACGCTCCAAAATTGGTCTTACACCTTTCCGCAAACAACTTAAGGTTTCCTTACTATTTTTGGATTTCGGTCTTGTACATATTGTAGAATATTGCTTTGTTCCCCTTGTGAAATCCAGTGAGTACTTGCCTGCCAATTGCATAAACGCGCTTGACACAATAATCTGTTAATATAGTGTTATTCTCATTGTTTATGTGCACGTTCACAACTTGCTTACCAAATCTCTTGCGGGACCATTAACATCACCATCCACGACGCTGGTCTTGAACCTAAAGTATAAGCAGAGAGAAACATTACGAAGGAACCAAAAATAATAAAAGAAAATATGCATGTAAGGAATAAATAAATAAGTATGCCTATAGGATTATCTTCAAAAGAATACCGGTGAGACACTTAAAACCATACAACATTGTATGATACCCAAGTCTATATGCAAATAAATTCTCGTTATCCCAATCGACGAATGAGAAGCACATTTTCAACTAAACACACCAAAGAAACAGTGATTTATATAATCAGTAACCAACAGAGATAATCCTTGCTCAGATGTAACAATATCCAAATTGATAGTGCGAGATGTAAAATTGATAATTTAATTTATTATTTCATGGTGGCTACAGACATGTGATAGACTTGCACTACCATTAATAAACAGAGCTTCTTCTTAGGCACGGGAATAAATCTTAAATAAAGGACTAATTTAATATAAGTTATTTGCTGAAGTCATGAACAAACAAATGAACAAAGAAAAATATACATACGAATATAAAGCAACAATTACACTAATAAAGTTTGAATTTGTTTTACTTAACTATAAGTTTGATCTACCTACTTGAAGTTTATTTAAGCCAATTTTCGATAACTGGGAGAGAGAAACAAAAAATAAAAACACATAAACCATGAATTTAATCATTACATGGCTCCTAGTAATCTGAGTTATCTAAATTTTTCTTATAAAGAAGACTTAAAACCAAGCAAATAGAAACATATCAAATAAATATATGTGTCGGGTTCAAAGAACGGAAACTGCTGTCTCTGACAACCATGCATCTATGTAACCAAGAATTTTGAAGTACCCGATGCTGTTGTAATTGATAATCAACTAATATAATATTAAACATTCAACTTTACCTCAATTGAAACCATCTTCTTCCCTAATTCTTGCAAGTTCCCGAGTAATCCTAAAATATATTAGAGAACATCTGATATTAATTAGGGAGCTTAAGTTAAATTGCATAAACTGATGGTAATGCAGTTTGACTTCAAGGAACTGACAAATTTTAAGATAAAGCAGTATTTGAAATAACTTCGAATGGCTATTGATGCAGTACTGAAGTCTAACTGCATTACCAAGATTCCTTTATAAGTAATAAAGTTATCTTGCAAACATACTTGACCTCCAGTGATTCTCGACCCCAGAAATTGATCTTAGTAGTAAAAGGTCGATAGGAAATGGAAAAAGTACAAGAACACACCTTCAGTAGCAGAAATTGAAAGAAGATCCAAGGGGAAATATTGCAAGAAATAATCAATAGAGAAGCCAAAATTTAGGGGTTCTCTATAAGAACATTCACCTCCTTTTGTGTACAAAAATATTTCTACCCTAAGGGGGGAGACGGTCTTATAAGATCCATTTGTGATCCAGGCCATCTTGATATTGTTCTTCGTTTTGAGAAATTGGCTAGTAACCTATAAGAAACTTCTTCTCCTCATCTATAAAAACCCTTCTATTCCCAAGAGGAAGATAGTTCTTATAAGATACTGACCAATAACACAAACTTGATAATGATTCTAAAAACTCGAAACCTAGTGATAAAATTGTCACGTGGAGTCTGGGAATGTAAGATCGAGCCAAGAAAGTCAAAACATCACTAGAACTTCTTTCTGAACCGATAAAATCTGCAATATAACTAAAGAATTTGAAAATTAACATATGTCTAAACCAACAGTGCATATGTTCTCTGAAATGTAACCTCCAATAGACAGTCTGTCTTCCCTGCCATACAAACAAATAAAAAATATCCCAAGTGGGTGAAATAATTACACAAACACTCCACCTAATCTGCAGGGAAAAAAAAGAAGAAGAAGACCATATTGCCGACTCCGAGCTAACGTATTATACACTTACATAATTACACAAACCCAGATGTGAAAACCTAATCCGAATACATGTTGTAATACTTGAGATTATCATGCACTGCTAACCACATACAACACTTGAGTTTCCTCCTTTCCGAAATATACCGGCACTTTTTGTGACAGATGCAAAAACATACTAATAACTATCTTAGACGGAAAAAACAACGTTGACGCAACAAAATTTTTGGAAAAAATTACCAATGCACACGAAAGGAACACATCCCAGGATTCCCCACACTTACATAGCCTTGCAGACCACCATGTAACATCTATACTCACTCTACGTCCCTGATACATCCAATATAGCCTCTACATCAATTGGAGATTTCACTTACCATGTATTTACGTTTAGCTTGCAAGTCTACTATTAATATATCCAAAAAAAAGTATGGTAAAATCTAACAGATGTCTGATACTAACAGATAACACCATGATTTCATGTATGCCTCTAATTTTTCTAGCCAGTTATTGTTCTTTCACTTCGAAGCATTTGGTTTGAATTCCACTCATTAAATACCTAGAATAGGTCGTATTACAGAATCCAAAGAGCATACTGATGAATTCATTTCTATAAAATACTCCTTCCCTTGGAAATATCATCGTTATTTCACAATTTCACATAATCTTTGCTGAGTCACACAACACTCAAAAACTACAATTTCACAATCCGTGCAACAAAAAAAAAGGATTAAGCAAGATGGGTTCCTAGATTATCCAAGGTGGTAGCGGTGATTCAAATTCAAACTTCATACAATCTACCTCCAACACCATCAATTTTTTTAATAAGTGTGCGATTTCAGAAGACACCAAATAAATCAAAAGTAAGGCAAACTTAACAATGGGTTCCGTGATTGGACTATGCGCAGAAAATTAGCACTACTTTTACATATTAGTTGTTTGGAAAATGATTGTACTTTAAACAGATAAAATAAGTTTTCTAGTAATAGCCAAGGATGTTGGTGCATGAGTACCTTGAGACGCATAAGGTTGTTATTATAATGTCTCTCAATAGCGACATTTGGTTTAACATTAAGCTCGTCCATATCTGCAAATACTTTAAAGGGAAACAAATGAACAATGGGAACACAATAAATTTTCTACTATATGATTATTAAATCCCTAATGGAAACAAATTGAAGCGGAAGCATGTGCATGTATACATGTGAATCAAGCCTAACTAACATGAGCAATACATTTTTAATAAGGTAATTTTATTTAATTATTCATTTCTGTAATGCACCTCAATGAATCGCAGACAATCATAACCCTAAGAGACACTTAATAACCACAACTTAACTAAAACATGAATGTAAACATAAGCTACTCAATTGTCTCCATTAATAAATTAAAGGCAAAGATGACATATTACTGTTTTCATAAGTTTGTTGCATAATATCATAGATTTTCCCAATTCACTCAACTAAGTTGGTGCTCATACTATGGAGAAATGAGCATAATATGAATGAAACATGGACATGATAAAACATAAGTTCAAGTAACTTATCACCAAGAGTACCTTGAGAACATGGATAGCTTGATAAATCTTTGTAGCAGAAGTCCTGGCATAGTTGCACCCTTCTCAATAAGCTTGCGGCAAAATCAAACATGGTCTTCAAAGATAAATGACATTCATTAGATCACAGAAAAAATACTAATTAATTAAAATAAAATTCAAGATGGACTGCCTATATGGGTTCCATATCTTCATCATCTCCTTCACAGGTCAAGGACGATGAAGTCCAAATCTCTAGTTTAGGCTACATTCTTATTAAGTTCTTGATAAGTCGTGATGTAGTAAGGAACCCAAAAATATATCAAATTGGGAAAGATAATGTTGCATCACATAATTTAAGTATAAGAAGTTCGAAATTAAAGAGATTACAATTAAATAAATTAATAAAAGAATCCTAATGACATTCAAACAACCAAAATAATGATAATAGTGTGGAACGAAAATGCTAGGTTAAGCGAACCAACATCTCCTAATTTTCGTGACTGAGTGGAGGATCCTTCTGCAATCTCAATGCTAGAATGGCTGGCCAAAGGTCATTGGACCCCCCTCGGGATTTATTGTGGTCAATGTAGCATTTCTCGGTGAGGAATCATATCCCAATTGTGAAATTATTTGTGTGATCCTTAATAGATTAAATTTCCACATTTTGTATATAGTCTAACTTTTCTAGTAGTCATACTTTGTCACGAATGAATATATATTTAATTTTTTCTCAACCTAAGGACAAACTACACACATATATGTAAAAAATATATCAGCAAACCAACATTTACAGAGTCTTAATAACCCGTTTCTTACAATCTTGGATAATAGGTGCTATATTATTGGTCTTTCACATCCAAATTACTTGGTAAAAAATATTAGATCATGCTAGATGGTCTTGAAATTTATTTTTAAAATTGTGTATCTGTGTTTTCAAGTACAAACTGGAATCCTTGTTTTGTCATATATGGATCATCAATTCATCACTCTTGGCCTTGTGTTGTAAGATTCATTAGATAGAGAATTAAAAAGTAATAACAAAGATAGAGAAATATTAATTGCAGTCACTGAATCCATCTACAAAACATCATGCAATTATTCAGGAAGTAGAGCCAGAGAGTATAGCTGTTTTTGGATATGCATCATACAATTGGCTCCTCAGGAAATCTGTGAATAGAATGGGATGGTCAAATGAACTAAACAAAGTATATCCCTGTCTCTCAAAGAATAATAAAAATAATGGTAGTAGTCCCACTAACCTTTGTAGTCCCCTAACTCTGATTGAACACAAAGGTACAATTTGATGTCCCCTTACTATGATGATTCTTACATGAAGAACTGGAATGCATAGTCTGGTCTCCAATTGTGTCTATAGATGATCTTTTAGCCGGATTATACATACCAGAAAATTTAATCCTTGGTGGCCTTATTCATGCCACTCCTAATCATTTTTCCATCTGCAATGTCCATGTGAGATTTTTTCAATTCTTTTTCAAGTTTAATGTTTTGTGCTAGATTGGTGGAGGGGGTGGATACTCTTAGGGTTGAGCTCCCTTGGGCTCAATAGACCCCATCCATTTCTGAAACCTAAAAAATAAATACCACAAAACTATAAGATATAGCTTAAAACAACATAAAATCACCAAATTTGAATAGCATATCAGTAGAAATAATTTAAAAAATTAATAAAAGAATCTTAATGACATTCAAACAACCAAAATAATGATAATGGTGTGGAACGAAAATGCTAGGTTAAGAGAAAAAATATCTCATAATTTTCGTGACTAAGCGGAGGATCATTTTGCAATCTCAATGCTAGAATGGCTGGCCAAAGGTCATTGGATCCCCCTCAGGATTTATAGTGGTCAATGTAGCATTGCTCGGTGAGGAATCAAATCCCAATTGTGAAACTATTTGTGCGATCCTTAATAGATTAAATTTTCACATTTTGTATATAGTAATTCTAACTTTTCTAGTAGTCATACTTTGTCACGAATGAATATATATATTTAATTTGTTCTCAACCTAAGGACAAACTGCACACATGTATGTAGAAAATATATCAGCAAACCAACATTTACAGAGTCTTAATAACCCGTTTCTTACAATCTTGGATAATAGGTGCTATATTATTGGTCTTTCACATCCAAATTACTGGGTAAAAAATATTATATCATGCTAGATGGTCTCGGCATTTATTTTTAAAATTGTGTATCTGTGTTTTCAAGTACAAACTAGAATCCTTGTTTTATCATATATGGATCATCAATTCATAACTCTTGTCCTTGTGTTGTTAGATTCATTAGATAGAGAATTAAAAAGTAATAACAAAGAGAGAGAAATATTAATTACAGTCACTGAATCCATCTACAAAATATCGTGCAATTATTCAGGAAGTAGAGCCAGAAAGTATAGCTGTTTTTTGATATGCATCATACAATTGGCTCCTCAGGAAATCTGTGAACAGAATGGGATGGTCAAATGAACTAAACAAACTATATCCCTGTCTCTCAAAGAATAAGAAGAAGAATAGTAGTAGTCCCACTAACCTTTGTAGTCCCCTAACTCTGATTGAACACAAAGGTACAATTTGATGTCCCCTTACTATGATGATTCTTACATGAAGAACTGGAATGCATAGTCTGGTCTCCAATTGTGTCTATAGATGATATTTTAGCCGGATTATACATACCGGACAATTTAATCCTTGGTGTCCTTATTCATGCCACTCCTAATCATTTTTCCATCTGCAATGTCCATGTGAGATTTTTTCAATTCTTTTTCAAGTTTAATGTTCTGTGCTAGATTGGTGGAGGGGGTGGAGACTCTGAGGGTTGAGCTCCCTTGGGCTCATTAGACCCCATCCATTTCTGAAACCTAAAAAACAAATACCACAAAACTATAAGATATAGCTTAAAACAACAGAAAATCACCAAATTTGAATAGCATATCAGTAGAAACATTTAAAAAATTAATAAAAGAATCTTAATGACATTCAAACAACCAAAATAATGATAATGGTGTGGAACTAAAATGCTAGGTTAAGCGAACCAATATCTCATAATTTTCGTGACTGAGCGGAGGATCATTTTGCAATATCAATGCTAGAATGGCTGGCCAAAGGTCATTGGATCCCCCTCAGGATTTATTGTGGTCAATGTAGCATTGCTCGGTGAGGAATCAAATCCCAATTGTGAAACTATTTGTGCGATCCTTAATGGATTAAATTTTCACATTTTGTATATAGTAATTCTAACTTTTCTAGTAGTCATACTTTGTCACGAATGAATATATATATTTAATTTGTTCTCAACCTAAGGACAAACTGCACACATGTATATTGAAAATATATCAGCAAACCAACATTTACAGAGTCTTAATAACCCGTTTCTTATAATCTTGGATAATAGGTGCTATATTATTGGTCTTTCACATCCAAATTACTTGGTAAAAAATATTAGATCATGCTAGATGGTCTTGGCATTTATTTTTAAAATTGTGTATCTGTGTTTTCAAGTACAAACTGGAATCCTTGTTTTATCATATATGGATCATCAATTCATCACTCTTGGCCTTGTGTTGTTAGATTCATTAGATAGAGAATTAAAAAGTAATAACAAAGAGAGAGAAATATAAAATTACAGACACTGAATCCATTTACAAAATATCGTGCAATTATTCAGGAATTAGAGCCAGAAAGTATAGCTGTTTTTTGATATGCATCATACAATTGGCTCCTCAGGAAATATGTGAACAGAATGGGATAGTCAAATGAACTAAACAAAGTATATCCCTGTCTCTCAAAGAATAAGAAGAAGAATGGTAGTAGTCCCACTAACCTTTGTAGTCCCCTAACTCTGATTGAACACAAAGGTACAATTTGATGTCCCCTTACTATGATGATTCTTACATGAAGAACTGGAATGCATAGTCTGGTCTCCAATTGTGTCTATAGATGATCTTTTAGCCAGATTATACATACCGGACAATTTAATCCTTGGTGGCCTTATTCATGCCACACCTAATCAGTTTTCCATCTACAATCTCCATGTGAGATTTTTTCAATTCTTTTTCAAGTTTAATGTTCTTTGATAGATTAGTGGAGGAGGTGGAGACTCTGAGGGTTGGGCTTCCTTGGGATCATTAGACCCCATCCATTTCCGAAACCTGGAAAAAAAAATACCACAAAACTATAAGATATAGCTTAAAACAACAAAAAATCACCAAATTTGAATAGCATATCAGTAGAAACAATTTAAAAAATTAATGAAAGAATCTTAATGACATTCAAACAACCAAAATAATGATAATGGTGTGGAACAAAAATGCTAGGTTAAGCGAACCAATATCTCATAATTTTCGTGACTGAGCGGAGGATCCTTTTGCAATATCAATGCTAGAATGGCTGGCCAAAGGTCATTGGAACCCCTCGGGATTTATTGTGGTCAATGTAGCATTGCTCGGTGAGGAATCAAATCCCAATTGTGAAATTATTTGTGCGATCCTTAATAGATTAAATTTCCACATTTTGTATATAGTAATTCTAACTTTTCTAGTAGTCATACTTTGTCACGAATGAATATATATTTAATTTTTTCTCAACCTAAGGACAAACTGCACACATATATGTAAAAAATATATCAGCAAACTAACATTTACATAGTCTTAATAACCCGTTTCTTACAATCTTGGATAATAGGTGATATATTATTGGTCTTTCACATCCAAATTACTTGGTAAAAA
Organism: Papaver bracteatum; assembly: GCA_023529315.1. NCBI lineage: Eukaryota > Viridiplantae > Streptophyta > Magnoliopsida > Ranunculales > Papaveraceae > Papaver > Papaver bracteatum. Next base: position 87,964 of record JAJJWX010001338.1, read on the forward strand.
ATATTAGATCATGCTAGATGGTCTTGGCATTTATTTCTAAAATTGTGTATCTGTGTTTTCAAGTACAAACTGGAATCCTTGTTTTATCATATATGGATCATCAATTCATCACTCTTGGCCTTGTGTTGTTAGATTCATTAGATAGAGAATTAAAAAGTAATAACAAAGAGAGAGAAATATTAATTACAGACACTGAATCCATTTACAAAATATCGTGCAATTATTCAGGAAGCAGAGCCAGAAAGTATAGTTGTTTTTTGATATGCATCATACAATTGGCTCCTCAGGAAATCTGTGAACAGAATGGGATAGTCAAATGAACTAAACAAAGTATATACTTGTCTCTCAAAGAATAAGAAGAAGAATGGTAGTAGTCCCACTAACCTTTGTAGTCCCCCAACTCTGATTGAACACAAAGGTACAATTTGATGTCCCCTTACTATGATGATTCTTACATGAAGAACTGGAATGCATAGTCTGGTCTCCAATTGTGTCTATAGATGATCTTTTAGCCAGATGATTCCATTAGAACAGTAGCAGGAGAATATGAAGAAGAAGAAAAGTTGCAGACGGAAGATAAAATAAACAGATGAAGAACATAGAGAAATAGAAGAAGAAAATTAGTTTTGAAGTTTAACTCTACCTTTTATAGGCAAAAGGGAGTAACCTGTTGAGTAAAGACGTGTCGGTAAAAAGATGAATTTACAACACGTGTAGGCGGTTAAGCTAAATTAACGGAGCAATGTCGAGAAGAAAATATGGAAAGAAGAGAGGCTGTGAGCACTTTGAAGAATTGAAGATTCTCATATCCTCTCCACTTTGCGAAGAAGACATGAGAAGAGGCAAGATATAGGACCAGAATATCGCTACAATACTTCTCTACGAGATTAACAACACTTCCCAGCGAGCATTACCGCAAGATCTTCAACTACACTTTGTGAGTGTCATAAAAGCAGTCAAAAGAGCGATGTAATAAATGACGAGTGAAGAAAACTTGAAGAAAAGCATGTTTGTCCTGTGACGATTACAAAACTTGCGAGAGTGAACATTGTAACTAATCGTGGTACAATCGCAGAATCAACCCAAAATAAGAGGAAAACTTAGCTGTCATCCACTAGTAACTACCCTATAAATATATACCCAATGTGTCCAGAAAAGGATGATGTATTTTTGAGAGTTAAGAAAGTCTTGAGGAGAGAGAAACTTCAAGAGAATAGTTGTAATCTTGAATTCTTCCATTTCTGTAAATATTTCTGAGAACAAAATAATAAAGTGTTGTTTTTAATCTTCAATTGTGAGTTTATTATAACAAGATCTTAACAAGGGTGTAGTGTGGGAAATCCTGCAACTACAAGCAAGTGAGCTGGTAAATCACTATGAAGAAAAATTTAAATATCAGGAAGTAAATATTGATGAGGACATCTTTGAATGTGTGCCAAAAGTTATTACAAGTGAAGAAAACTATATGATTAATGACATTCCTACTGATGAAGAAATTAAAAATGCAGTTTTTGATTTGAATCCTGAAAGTGCACCAGGTCCTGATGGCTTTGCAGGGTGGTTTTATAATTTTTCATGGGAAGTAATTGGTTTGGATTTCTCTAAGGCAGTTCAGTTTTGTTGGAGTAAAGGTTTCATTCCTAATGGTTTAAATGCCAACTTCCTAAAATTACTCCCAAAGGTGAAGAATGCAAAAAAGGCTAAGCAATACACACCTATTGGATTGATGAATTTCAGTTTCAAAGTTTTTACCAAAATTTGGGCTACAAGGTTGGAGAAGATTATAAACAAAGTGGTATCCATCCAGCAAGGAGCTTTTATTAAAGGAAGAACAATCCAAGATCAAGTTTCTCTAGCTTCAGAGATGATAAATGAATTGGATTCAAAAAGGAGAGGTGGAAATTTTGGTTTAAAACTTGACATAACACAGGCTTATGATTCCCTTAGCTGGAAATTCTTATTTAAGGTTTTGCACAGCTTTGGTTTATCAGATAAAGGTTTGCACTGGTTGCAAGTTATGTTACAATCTGCTAGAATTTCTGTACTAGTAAATGGAGGACCAGAAGGGTACTTTACAGTGGGTAGAGGACTAAGGCAGGGTGACCCATTGTCACCTTTACTTTTTGTTATTGCTGAAGATATCCTTAGCAGAAATCTTACAAAAATGATTCAAGAAGGGAGTTTGAAAGCTATGGTTAATATAGGAGTAGCTCAACCTTCACACATCTTTTTTACAGATGACATCTTTATGTTTTGTAATGGTGAGAAAAGGAATGTTAGAAAGTTAATGGATCTTCTTAAAAAATATCAAGCTGCTTCTGGTCAACAAGTAAATTTGGAGAAGAGTAAATGCTTCATAGGTGGCACTAGCCAAAACAGAAAAATTCAGATATCTGAGGAATGTAATGTTAATTTAGATGATTTCCCAGATAAATATTTGGGGGTCTGGTTGGTGCAAGGAAGTGTGAAAACACAAAATGTGTGGAATGTAGTTGATATGATGCAAGAAAGGTTGGCAGGTTGGATTGGGAAGGTACTTTCTTTTCAAGAAAGACTTATTTTTGTGAAGTTTGTCTTGAGTAGTTTTCCAATTTATTCGATGTCAGTTTACAAATGTCCAAAAATAGTAATTAAGTAGTGTGAAAGAATAATAAGGAATTTTTTATGGTCAGGTGACCCTGCAACAAGAAAAATGGTTACCCTGAATTGGAATAAGACTTGTTCTCCAATATGTGAAGGTGGTCTGGGTTTGAGAAGACTTGAGATCATAAATAAAGCTCTTTTAATGAAGCTATTGTGGAGAATTCAAACTGGTAATGATGAGTTGTCTAAATTCTTTCTAGAGAAGTACAAGAATAAAAAGGGAGAGTGGATTACATATTATAAGAAATCATCTATCTGGCCAGGACTAAAATGGATAATAGGTGCAGTGGAGGAGAATTCTAGATGGATTGTGGTGGAAGGAAACAAGATTTCTGCATGGAAAGACAAATGGGTTAAGGAGTCAACATTACAAGAATTGTACCCTGAAAATGTCTACATTATGCAATTTCCAGATATGAAAGTATCATATTTCTTACTGGAGGGGGAATGGATTGTTCCAACTGAATTATTGGAAATGATTAGCCTGAATGATTTACCAGTTGTGGGACAAGGTGCTGACAGGAAAATATGGAATGGCACAATTACAGGCCAATTTACAGTAGCTTCAGCTGTAGAATTCATGAGGCAGAAATTCCCTATTATGCATTGGGCAAAAAAGGTATGGCACGGTTCTATTCATCCTAGTATTTCTAGTAACATTTGGAAACTGGGTAGAAATATATGTTCTACTGATGATAATATGAAGAGGATACAGTTTCAGATGGCTTCAAGATGTATACTATGCAGGTTAAGGGTGGAAACAAGAGATCATATCCTTTGGTATTGTAATTACAGCCATATCATTTGGAGCTGGCTTGCTGGTATCTTTAATTTCAAGAACCCAACATCCTTTGAGGACATTTTTCAGATGGCAAAAAACAGAAGCCCAGCTATAAAGGAAGTTTGGTTACTATGTGCTTTTGTAGCAATGAAAGAACTATGGTTCTTGAGAAATGATTGCACTTATGGGGGTGGTAAAGGTGATGTGAATACTTCTAAGAAGAGAATTTTGAAAGTCATATGTGACTGTGATATAAGTATGAGAGCAAATATGTGGAATAGTCAATATGATCTGCAAGTTCTGAAAAGCTTGGGGCTGAAAACCAGAAGGGTTAAGAATTTGATAGTTAACCAAGTGTATTTCAAGTTACCAAGTCCAGGTAAAATTATGCTTTACTGTGATGGTGCCTCCAGAGGAAACCCTGGTAGAGCTGGGTATGGGATAGTGGGCAGAAATCACACTGGTGAGTGTGTGGTTGCAATCTCAGGAGGCTTAGGGATCTGTACTAACTATTATGTAGAGATTCGTTCTTTTATAGTAGCAGGGGAGTGGGCAGTTCAGAAATGGTTTAATGAGTTAGTTTTTAACACAGATTCTCAAGCAGTCATTAATGCTTTTCAGAGTAACAGAATTCCTTGGTTTGCAACAACAAGGTGGGAAAAGATTTGTGATGTTGTTATTTCTTGGAGCTTAAATCATTATTACAGAGAAGTTAACTTCTCTGCAGATAATATGGCCAAGAAAGGTACTGATCTGGGTAGGGGAGAAAGAAGAATTTATTACACCAAACCAGTTTTCTTGGGCTGCTTGGAAAGCCTAGAAAAAACATACTTTAGATTTAGTTAAATCCTCATAATGGGCTTATTTTGTAATTGTCTTTAGTCTTTTATCTGTCTCTTGAGTTGTATCCTTTTTGAACATTCTTTAGCATTAATAAAATTTTATTGTTAAGCAAAAAAAAGCAAGTGACTTTTAAATTTTTATAGGATTTATGATTCAAGTGGTATTTTTAACAAATATCATATTTTGTTCAAATATGTATCTGTATACTCTACACAATTCTTGAGTAAGTTTCAAGTAATATTATCAATCCCTGATAATAAAAGAGTAAACAGAATTTTGGACAAAAATATGGAATCAATCCAAAACAAAGATCCAGTCCACGAAGATTCGGTTTTCCAAAAGAAAAACCTAGATATAAAATCGGATTTGTTTCCCAACAAGTCTCGGTTTCCGATTTTGCTGGTATTTCCTAAAACTAGCTGTTTCTTATTTTTGATCTCAAGTCTTCATATAAAAGATAATCTAACAGTATGTGATCGAACATGTTGGAGAAGACTGATAAAAACCGAAACTAGGGGTTTTCATATTCTTGCAAATATGGGAAAGAGGAAATCAAGGACTAAGTCCACTGATAATCGGGTTAGAATCGATAAAGTTGATAGGATCAAATTTCCGAACAGCATTGATAACAAGCATAAGTTTGCTCATTTTATTGATAGCTCGTGCCTTAAAAGGTATGAAACTCTCAAATGGTTAGAATTTACTGCTGAAAAAAGGTTTGATCCAGAAGTCCGAAATCAGGACTATGTGAACTTTGTTCAAAATCGGAACTAGGGAAATCTTTTTAATTTTAAAGAATATTCACCTGATATGGCAAGAGTTTTCTATGCCAATATGCATAATATTGATCACAAAAGACCCAGTTTTGTGACTCTTGTTGGTCGAGGAATCTACTATATTAATCGTTCAACAATTTTAAGGGTTATTAAGTACAACGTGGAATGCAATCACATGACTACTGGAGTTGAAATTGAACATGATAACATTTCAACATGCATCATTGGAAAGAAGGCTATTTGGGAAAATGATAGATTACCTACAAAGGATATACTCTTTCATCTGAGGGTTTTTGGAAAACTTGCACTAGCAACCATTTTTGCAAGTACAAGAGACAAGTCAGTTTGGGACAAATCGTTTGCTAAATTTGTCTATTTTATGTTAAAAGAAGACACCCAGATAGATATCTGTAGTATAATTGTCATCCAAATGATAAAGATTTTAGATTTTATCTCGTCTTCTGGAATCAAGAGACATCTCGGGTTTCCGTGTATAATCACTAGAATTTGTGAAATACTTGGGAAGATAACTCTTCAGATACGAAAAGAGTCAGTACAATAACTGATAAGGTTATAAGCCAAATGTTGGGAGGTCATGGCTCCAAGGATGTGGTTAACATAATTCCATCTAAGTTTTTCAAGAAGTCTCTCGGTATGCATCTTGAAAAGATTGGTAAACAACTTGAATGTTTTCAAAAACAGATGGCATTTGATGCCAGGAATAATCGAAAAACTCATAAAGGAATTCTAAACATTGAAATCGAGTTCTGGAATATTGAATCAAAAATTGAAGAAAAACGTCTAAAAAGCTCTTGAAGAGCAAACAAATGAAGTTTGAGTCTATGTTTCTGAAGAATAAGAGTAGACTTTAGTTTTGGTTTATTATGAATAAAGTTATTTGATTTATAATTTTTTTGTGATAGTTTTTGATTTACATAGCCGATACTTTAATGCTTTATTTTATTTGCTATGTATGTATATGAGATGTTTGATTTCGGTTTTATTACCTTGATATTCGATCTCATAGTATGTTGTGAACCCTTTTGGTTTGGGTGACTTTTTGATTTAGCGGGATTAAGTTCTAGCCCAAGTTGGTAGGCTTTATCAAAGGATCATGAGGGATTCCTGTAGAAACAATATGTGAAAAAGTCACAATATGTTGAATCGGTTTTGGTTTAGCATAAAAGCATATGTGTTTCAACGGCTTTCAACTTTTGCTTGCAATTGTTAAAACCGATTTTCAACCTTTCTCTGGTAAAGGTTGGTTGTTCTTATTCTTTTGTTTTTGGCATGAGAATGACAACATAATGGTATTTCGATATCAATTCTCCCGGAAGAAGTAAGCGATGGAATCATACTTGGAAAAATTGGATGCGAAATTGAGGTAACAATCTTGTTAGTTAATTGTTTTCCTGTTTTAAGAAATGAAAAAGCGGGGGTCTAACAACACCACCCAATATTTCGATCAGCAATCTATATGGACAATTCTGAGTTGTTTTCTAGAGAATCAACAAGACTCAATCAATAGGGAAAAAATATCTCAAGGAGTTATTATCTCAATCTCTCGATTTGATTTACTCAAGAAAATATGATTCGCGAGCCTAATCAAAGAAAGATAACTTGGATGGTACCAAAGACCAATATCCAAGTGTCAATCAATTTAAATCAACAACCAAAATGGTCGGATATTCTGATTGATTGAACAACGCACAACCTATATTATTTCAATTATATAACAAAATATAATGCGGAAAAGAAATAACACAGAAACCAGAATTTTGTTAACGAGGAAACCGTAAATGCAAAAAAAACCCGGGACCTAGTCCAGATTAAAATACACTGTATTAAGCCGCTACAGACACTAGCCTACTACAAGATAACTTCGGTCTGGCCTGTAGTTGAACCCCAACCAATCTCACACTGATCCAAGGTACAGTTATGTTCTTATGCCTATGATCCCAGCAGGATACTGCGCACTTGATTCCCTTAGCTGATCTCACCCACAACCAAGAGTTGCTACGACCCAAAGTCGAAGACTTTAATAAACAAATCGGTCTTACGCAGAAAAGTCTACATGAAATATATAAATTCGTCTCCCACGAATAAACCTACAAGTTTCATTCCGTCTTTTGATAAATCAAGGTGAACAGGAACCAATTGATAAAACCAGACTTATATTTCCGAAGAACAGCTCAGTTTCATCAATCACCTCATAATAAACTTAATCGACGCATCGAATAAGATTATTGAGGAATCACAAACAATGAGACGAATATGTTTGTGACTAATTTTATCTTTCCTATCGTAGATAGAAATCTCAAGATAATTATTACAATTGTACTCGTACGATAGAAAGAGCAATATAAGATCACATAACTACAATAAAAGTAGCATCGGTCTGGCTTCACAATCCCAATGAAGTCTTTAAGTCGTTAACCAGAATTTAGAGAGAAAACTCAAGGGTAAATGGAGATCGACTATAGCTTAGAGAAAACTAGTATCACACAAGAAAAGAGTGTGGGGATTAGTTTTTCCAATGGCTAGAGTTCTCCTTATATAGTCTTTCAAATCAGGGTTTGCAATCAATGTTAGCTTGCTAACAAAGCATTCAATATTCACCGTTAGATGAAAACCTGATTAGATACAAGCTAATATCTCTCAACCGTTAGATCGAACACTTAGCTTTCCATACACACATGTACTTGATGTTTTGGGTTTGTGTAACCGTACCCAAACGTGTACAATAGTTGGTTCAATATTAGTCAACCAAATGGTTAGCCAAATTATAACTTCCATATCAACCATATTCTTCTTCGCCATAACTAGTCCAAATGACTCAAATGAACTAGTTAGAGAGTTGTTCAATTGATATGAGATCCCAAGTATTACAAGATACACAATTGAATCAAAAACGATGTGATTCACTCGAACCATTAATAATGAACTATAAATCCACGGTTTACAAAAGCAATCCTTAGTAATTTAGAATAAGTTCACGAACAATGTTTTCAGACACAACCTCTTGAGTTCGTGGACTCAAGCTAACCGGTTGAAGTTATAAACTCCAGAAGAAATTCTCGGGTTCGAGAGCTTCCGTCAGTTCGCGGACTGCATATGAGCTACAACTTCAGCAAAAAATTCTCGGGTTCGAGAACTACGCCAGTTCGAGGATTGAGTTGTTGCTCACGTTTCGGTTCCACTTGATCAACAAAGTTTGCAAACTTCGGTTCAAGTGCTTAAGGACTTATACATATATGTTTTGCCACAACAATATTTATATCCCCCAATGGTTATATAGTCTAAACTCTCATTTCAATTATTGAAACATTCTCAGAGGGCGTTATATAGTTGTTATTCACAAACTATTTTTCGTCAGAGCAATTTCCAAAATGATTGAAACATAACATGACTTTCGTCACTAGGCAAAGATGAACTTGGATAAAGAAAAAGCTTTACCAACACCCATTTCGAGAAATATAGTTGTTATACTCAGCTCAAAATGTCACATGTGCATATTCTTAGTCTATATAGATAAACGACTTTTGTCTCAAGATAGGAGATAAAATAGATAGACTTTTGAGTGATAGATAAGTTCAATTCTCCACATACCTTTTAGTCGATGAAGATCCACTGGTTCCTTGAGTAGTCCTTGGTCTTGTATGATGATCGCCATTGAGTTCTTGAGCTCAACTACACTTTTTATCCTAGTCCGAGACTTTAGCTATAGTAGACTAAAAATCAAGACTATATAGTTTTGATCACTAAGATTGACAAACATGCTTGAGATAGCAACGCATGCGAGTTTGACCGATCAGTGCTCTAACAATCTCCCCCTTTGTCAATTTTAGTGGCAAAACTATTAATACATATGGAATACAAAAAATATATAAATAAACTTTGTAGGTCCTATTCCACATGCCAAAATCTTCAACGATACTCGAAATCTTCGTCGCTTCCAAGTAGTCCAATGATCCCAAAGGTTGTAAATTTAGTATCATCGTTGTTGAAAATCCGTAGCTATAACAATGAGAAAAGCATCGGTTCTCAATCATTGCTACACAATGTCATAGTATTATTACACAACGTCAAAGTCCAATTGTATCACAACTTCAACAACAATACTATGGTGATACTTCACTCCCCCTTAGTCAATACTCCATCTCTCATGGAAATCACTCCCCCTTACATAATGATCCGAAAACCATATGTATTTGTAGTGTGAACTATAATTAATTCTCCCCTTTTTTGTCAATAAAATTGGCTAAGGTACAAGAACGGGATCCTAATGAAATTTCCTCAAGAGATTTTTCATGACCAAAGGTAAATGTTCTATCATCTTGTTTAGATGCAATCATAAAGCCGAGACTAAATGCATTCATCAAGGAGTTCATAAAGATACAACATAACCCCTACAATATTCCACAACCACACTCTCCACAAAGATTTAGAAATTAAGCGCAAGTTCAAAAGAACTCTCCCCCATAAGATGTCATTCCCAAGGGAACAACAAGAGCGACCTTAATTTCAAGAGAAAAGAAGGATTTCTTTAGACTCAACAAATTACATACAAGTATGAATTTGGAATCTAACAAAAAATATTCAATCATATTAACCAAGGCGAACCAAGATTAATTTGACCAAATATGCTCAACATAAGTAAACTTTTGTAGACTTAAATTCACAATTAAACTAATCACAAAAGTAATCAATTTAATTGGCCACACTCAACATGAGAAAAATCTATGGAGTGCTAACTAAATAATTACACAAGATGATTGATTTAGTTCATTTGGGCTCAACATAAGAGATTATGGAACCCCGACTAAGATTATCATAGGAAATGAAAACCTTACCGTACATGTACTCAACATGAGAGAACTCATGGAATACAAACTAAATAACAACACAAGTTGATTAATTTAGTTCTTAATGCTCAATATATAGTATTTCATGGAACAACCAACCATGCCAATAAGAAATCGACTTAGTCGTATCGTGCTCAACATAAGATACAAAATGGAATCTTCACGGTAATACATAATAATATGGAACAATTAAGCTTTATATTGTGGATAACAAAAAAAAAGGATTTATTCTATCTTTCCATCACAATGTGACATAATAGACTTAATCCTTGAATCACAAAAGATTTTAACCTATCTTACATCAATAATTGACAATATATGCTTAGCTTTTGTGTTTTGCCAAAAGTCCATTCATTCCTTTATCAATATTTGCATACTAATTCGTGAACGACTTTACTTTTGACAAAATATGGGACAATCAAGTTCACGGACGTAAACACACATATCCCATCAAAATATTGCAATACAAAAAATCATAAAGATTAATACTGCAACCATCATCTTCCAAAACAACTTTAGAATTTAAACCAATAAATCTAAAAACAAGAAGATGAAATCATTGGATATAGCTATGTGTAATCACAATCATGGCTATTCCAAAACACTAGTTATTCTTCTAAATAAAACTGGAAAACATAGAAGATTTACTAGGCATTAAGACCTTTGAAAAATCCATTATCGTCCCCGAACTCCTTGTTGTCAACAACCATTGGAACATAGGGTTCATTAAGAAAGGAGTTTATATCGATGAACCTTCTTGGTTGCTGTTGTCGAACCAGGGACTTTTGAATTTCACGAGTCTTACACACAAAAGCCTTTATTTGCTGAATCTCCTTACGCAACTCCTTCAAAACATCAAGAACATCAGAAAACTTCTGAGAATTTGAAGGAACAGCCCTTGGTTTCCTCATATTCCTTCTTTTTTCTTTTCAGGGTTAGAGGCAATGGAGATTTTTCTTTTTCCTTCATGATTGACTGCTTAACAATCACATTACCTTCTATTCTATTGCAAGACATCATTCTTGGAGCGTCCATCAACAAATAGGTTTGTGAGAGGATTTCACAATTGGCTCAACAAGTAGTCTAGAGATAAAAAGAGGTTTCATAGAAGGAAAAGGAATGTAGGGTTCGAAACCTAAAATAGGTTCGTAAACGACCAACTCTTATCCCTTTCAAGAGTAAATTTGTCGATAATACCCTTTTTCTTTTGTTTGATAGACAAAAATAACAAAACTTAAGAAAAGAAGAAACAAAGCTTTTCCTAAAGCCTGAGAGGTACAAAATCATTGTCTCTTTCGATCAGGCACAAGAGATAAGATTTTAGAAATAACACAATTAAGTTGTGCTGTGGTAAACAACAATTTTTCTACCAATTTCCTCTTGAGAGGAATCCATAGACCTCTGTCTATCAAAACGATTTGACCATATTTTCTTTTCAAATGGTCTTGATTTTTCCTTGGAAACTAACTTCTTAGATGAAGATAAAATCTTACATACCTCTGCGGTCTTCTGAGAAAGTTTGAGTTTTCTTGCTAAATGATTTGATCTTCGTTGAAGTTTGTTAACGTGTCTTTGCTTGTGTTTGAACTTGTAACACCTTGAGAGTTCATGACCTTTTAATGAACAATATGAGCACATCACACTTGTATAATAATCATGCTATTGAATAGTGCAATAAGCTAGGCACATAGTGGATCCTGAGTTATTATAAACAGTGTTTCCAAGAGAGGAGTCAACTTTTTCTTCCAGAACGGTTGGATTATCTTCTGAAAGAATATTAAAATTGATATGTGTATTGCTACAATTATCAAAATCAATATTTTCACCAAGAAGTGCAACACTTGATTTCTCGTCTTCATTTGAATCATAGTCCTCATACATTACATCAAGAGTTGCAGCAAGACCTTAGTTCTCAGTGTATTTTCTCCGATTTGGACACTCGTTTGCAAAATGACCAAATCCCTTACATGTAAAGCACTGAGGCATATCCTCATCATCAGTTTCATCAATATCCCTATTTTTATGAGGAACACGATTATGAGGTTTGACGCTTATCCCAGGAGAACCGTTTACTTCTCTTCAACAGAAGATCCCTAAACTGTCTTGTGATCATCGAGACTGACTTGTCAAGATCTTCATCTGATGAATCTATCTCAGAGTGATCATCTTCAGAGATATACACTTTTTTACTTTTATCAAGTAATTTAGTGTCCTTTAGTACTTTGAACGCAACATCCTTAGTCTTGGACGAAAGTTCGTGATCAAAGATCTTAAGCTTACCAGACAGCGTATTTCTGGAGAGAGTATTTAGGTTATTTTCCTCAATGATGGCACGCTTATTAGCATCGTATTTAGATGGCAGTGATCTGAGAATTTTCATCACAATGTCCTTTTCAGGTTTAGTCTTACCCAATGCAAAAGATGCATTAACAATTTCAGACACTTTGTGATTAAACTCATCAAATGTTTCTTCATCTGCCATATAAAGGTGTTCCCAATCATAATTAAGGTTTTGAATCCTTGCTTCCTTTTCACTGGAGTTTCCTTAGAATACGGTTGCTAAGATATCCCAAGCTTCTTACGACTTAGTGCAATTAGACATATGGTGCTGAAGATTTGGGGTAATAGCATGTATGAGCGCATTCAAACCGCTTGAGTTTTTCTTTGTAGCAAGAACTTATGCAGGAGTATATTCAACAACATTCTTTGGAAAATTTTCTCCTTCTGCAGCAACGGGAGGATCATAGCCATTAACAACATATACCCATGATTAAAAATCACGTGCTTGAAGAAAAGATCGTATAGCAAGTTTACACCATAAGTAATTAGAGCCATCGAAGACTGGTGGTACGTTTATTGAGATAGCACCTCTGTCCATAGAGTCAGATCATTAGAAACACAGACTTGTAAGGTATTTAACGTGTTTGCCTGCTCTGATACCAATTGAAAAAATGGGGGTCTAACAACACCACCCAATATTTCGATCAGCAATATGTATGGACAACTCCGAGTTGTTTTCTAGAGAATCAACAAGATTCAATCAATAGAAAATATCTCAAGGAGTTATTATCTCAATCTCTCGATTTGATTTACTCAAGCAAGTATGATTCGCGAGCCTAATAATAAAAGAGAGATAACTTGGATGGTACCAAAGACCAATATCCAAGTGTATATCAATTTAAATCAACAACCAAAATGGTCGGATATTCTAATTGATTGAACAACACACAACCTGTATTATTTCAATTATATAACAAAATATAATGCGGAAAAGAAATAAAACAGACACCAGAATTTTGCTAACGAGGAAACCGCAAATGCAGAAAAACTCCGGGACCTAGTCCAGATTAAACATACACTGTATTAATCAGCTACAGACACTAGCCTACTACAAGCTAACTTCGGTCTGGACTGTAGTTGAACCCCAACCAATCTCACACTGATCCAAGGTACAATTATGTTCCTACGCCTCTGATCCCAACAGGATACTACACACTTGATTCCCTTAGCTGATCTCACCCACAACCAAGAGTTGCTACGACCCAAAGTCGAAGACTTTAATAAACAAATCTTTCTCACACAGAAAAGTCTACAGGTAATAGATAAATTCGTCTCCCACGAATAAACCTACAAGTTTTGATCTGTTTTTTGATAAATCAAGGTGAACAGAAACCAATTGATAAAACCCGACTTATATTCCCGAAGAACAGCTCAATTTCATCAATCACATCATAATAAACTTAATCGACGCAGCGAAGAAGATTATTGAAGAATCACAAACAATGAGACGAAGATGTTTGTGAATACTTTTATCTTGCCTATCGGAGATAGAAATCTCAAGCCAATTATTACAATTGTACTCATACGATAGAAAGTGCAATATCATATCACATAACTACAAGAAAAGTAGTATCGGTCTGGCTTCACAATCCCAATGAAGTCTTTAAGTCGTTAACCCAAATTTAGAGAGAAAACTCAAGGGTTAATGGAGATCGACTCTAGCTTAGAGAAAACTAGTATCACACAAGAAAAGTGTGCGGGGATTAGTTTTTCCAAGGGCTAGAGTTCTCCTTATATAGTCTTTCAAATCAGGGTTTGGAATCAATGTTAGCTTGCTAACAAAGCATTCAATATTCACCGTTAGATGAAAACTTGATTAGATACAAGCTAATATCTCTCAACCGTTAGATCGAAAACTTAGCTTGAAAATACACACATGTACTTGACATTTTGGGTTTGTGTAACCGTACCAAAACGTGTACAATGGTTGGTTCAATATTAGTCAACCAAATGATAACTTCCATATCAACCATATACTTCTTCACCATAACTAGTCCAAATGACTCAAATGAACTAGTTAGAGAGTTGTTCAGTTGCTATGAGATCCCAAGTATTACAAGAGACACAATTGAATCAAAAATGATGTGATTCACTCGAATAATTAATCATGAACTATAAAGCCAAGGTTTTCAAAATCATTCCTTAGTAATTTAGAATAAGTTCACGAACAACATTTTTAGACATAACCTCTTGATTTCGCGGACTCAAGCTAACCGGTTGAAGTTATAAACTCCAACAGAAATTCACGAGTTCAAGAGCTTCCGTCAGTTCGCGGACTGCACATGAGCTACAACTTCAGCAGAAATTCTCGGGTTCGAGAACTACGCCAGTTCGCGAACTGGGTTCTCGGACTGAGTTGCTGCTCATGTTCCGGTTCCACTTGATCAACAAAGTTCGCAAACTTCAGTTCAAGTGCTTAAGGACTTATACATATATGTATTTCCACAACAATGTTTATATCCCCCAATGGTTATATAGTCTAAACTCTCATTTCAATCATTGAAGCATTCTTAGAGGGCGTTATATAGTTGATATTCACAAACTATTTTTCGTCAGAGAGATTTCCAAAATGATTGAAACATAACATGACTTTCGTCACTAGGAAAAGATGAACTTGGCTAAAGTGAAAGCTTTACCAACACCCATTTCGAGAAATAGATAAGCAAGATATACTCAGCTCGAAATGTCACATGTGCATATTCTTAGTCTATATAGATAAACGACTTTTTTCTCAAGATAGGATATAGAGTAGATAGACTTTTGAGTGATACATAAGTTCAAGTCTCCACATACCTTTTAGTCGATGAAGATCCACTGGTTCCTTGAGTAGTCCTTCGTCTTGTATGATGATCTCCATGGAGTTCTTGAGCTCAACTACACTTTCTATCCTAGTCGGAGACTTTAGCTATAGTAGACTAGAAATCAAGACTATATAGTTTTGATCACTAAGATTGACGAACATGCTTGAGATAGCAACGCATGCGAGTTTGACCGAGCAGTGCTCTAACAAGAAAAGCTTATTTTTATTTGATATATATATTGCTTTTGCTTAAAAAAAATTGTTGGTACAATTGATGTATTTATTCCATTATGTATGTCTGGATGTGTATGTGATTCAATTGTTTCCGGTTAAGTAAAACTTATGTTATCTTACTTTGTTGTGTGATATCATTAGTTTTAGCTTACAAAATTTGGTGCAATTGTGGTGCTTTAATATCTATGTCAATTCAATTGCTTTCAGTTAAGTAAAATAATTTTTATTTTGCTTTATTGTGTAGTATCAATTGTTTAAGCATACAAAATTTTGGTGCAATAGTGAAACTTTGGTTTATATATATTGTTTCTATTGTATCCTGTTGAGGTGAATAATTATGCAAGTTGATTTATTGGTTTGTATGAATTATTTATGGCTTAACGAATGAATATGATGACGGGACGAGTTGTATAGTCCAATTCGATTCCGGATAAGCTATGCTAAGTTAATTCTGATCTTAGTTATACTTACCAAAGTGGAGGTTTCGGTTATTCAAGTCTAGCCGAAATCCTAAACAAGAAAATGCTAGTTAATTAACCTTATATTTGGCTTGTTTGAAATCTAAAGGTCTAAGTTATATGGTTAATTAGAATCTGATGAGAAAATGGAGTTTATCTTTGTTTTGGTCTTATCGAATGAAGCGGTTGTATTTATACAATCAGTTTAGCAAAGGAACTAAGTTGCTTAGTTGATTTTGGATTGCTAAACTAGTTGGGAAAATTGCTTCGGGCAATATTTTCCATGATAACATATCAAAACGTAATTACTTGTAGTTTCGGTTTTGATATTGGTTATCAAAAATGGTGTGTAAAACCCTCGTGCTTGACTCAACAGGTTGCAAGTCTATTTTGAGATTTGTAAGATCCTTTTGGTGTTGTCCTTTATTTGTTTACTTCTTTGTCCTTTTTTTGACAAAAAGGGGGAGAAATATATGGAGTAAACAAGTGATGCTGGTATCAATTTATGGTTGATTGGTGTCACTAGGGAAGAAGACAATGGTGCTTGAATGTTTATCTAACGAATGAGGAAAATCATAAACTAAGGGGGAGTAACATATCATATGATTGGGATAACAAAGATATGCAGATTGAATATCTACATAGCTCACCTTTAGGGGAGTATAAGCTTTGTTATTATAGTGCTGCTGCTGCATTTTTGAGGATTGAATGAATGCAGGTTATGTGATGTAGATTCGGGAATCAAGCATATGTGTAATGAATTCTTGTAATTTTTTTATCCATATAATTTTAATAGTTTGTCACTAAAATTTACAAAAGGGGAGATTGTTAGAGCATTGCTCGGTTGAACCCACCAAGCGTTGGTATTTCAAGTTTGGTTGTCATATTTTAGTGAACCAAAACTCATTTAAGAGTCGCTTGATTTAAATGTACTAGAGTCAACTTCGTATAGGTTAGCTTGAAAGTATTAGGGTGAGACATTACAAGTATTGCGAAGACTTGAAGAAGTACGGAGCTACAACGAAAACATCATCCTTCCACTTGAGGTTAGTGATATTTGACTTGAACTATTTCATTCCTTATCGTATATTTCAAGTCGTGCATATTGAAAACATAAAACTGCGAAGCATGAACACTCTAGATAGACATAGTATTAAGGAATACAATATGAAGTTTCTTGCTTAACCATTAAACTTTGTTGTATAAGACATCGACATAATCGTATGAATGCTATTGTGATTATGTATGGGTATGAGGTGAGGATTTCATCCTAGGGAACAATGTTTACATGTATTCTAAGGAAGTAAGTTCATGATATATGTTGTGAACCAAAAAGGAAATCGCTAGGCGTTATTGGGGCTGTTCTTCATTGCATATCTTATGAACGACCAATATGTGTGATTAGTATAACCGCTCATGACTTGTTTGTGTTCTTGGTAAAACTATTAACATGAGGCATGTCTTATGTATTGGTATGACTTTTATTAGTGAAACCGATCTTAAGTAATCACTTGGGGTATGATCGGGTTGTGTGTGTCTGAACTTATTACTGGGAAGAGGAGAACTGATTCTAGTAAGAGGTGCAATACATCACAAGAGGAACTGGTCCTTGTATGAGGTGCAATAAGGTTTATGGAAGAAAGGGGAACCGATCCTATGAACATGTGCAACACGTTTTGGGGAAGGGGGAAGAGATCCTATGGACATGTGCAGTGCATACAAGTTAGATACCAAATATATGTGGGGAACCGATCCTAGTACCTAGTCAGCCGTATCTTTGGTAAGCTAGTATAACTATGCACAATACTCACATGGAGGTAGAACCAAAACTTATTTTGGCAGAACCATAAACCCATGAGTTGTGATTGAGTGAAACTTGATCAATTCCATAGTTCTTGAAAGTCAGATGAACCAATTCTAAACTTGTTTGGAAGTGTGGTAAACGTTCAAGTGAGCAAGCATATAAACGACTTGCAAGAGTAAGATGTCGTCACTCTTTGAACACGGTGCATTAATGCTTATTCTATTTTTTTCAAAGATATTCCTTAACGTCTAAGAAGTAAGTAAATCCCAAGATCGAATTTAAATAAGTTAAGAATCTTTTTAATTAAGGGTTTTTAATTATATATGGAAAATAAGAATTAGTAATGTGCATTTGCTAATTAAAGATTTTCCAAGGAGATTTCGATCATTATTTTTGGAAAGTGCATTTACAGGAATTATGAAAACCGAATTTGGTGGAGTAATGAAAAATATCTTGAGAATATTTTTGGTTTTGGAAATTCCTTGGTGTGCAAACTTCCTTGTCTATAAATACTTTGAGTTTGCATTTCTAGCAAACTAATTCTGCGTAACCTAGACTTACTCTTTTGTCTTTGTTACTGGTGAAGCCTCCTATCGGAGATAATAGTTATCTAATTAGGTGAAATCCCTTACAGCCGCTCAATTTAAAGTCTTCTTTGGGATTGAGAATATCTAGCGCGACCCGTTGGTGGGAAACTAGATATTGCGGTTTATCTTTAGTTTTCATATTGATTTGATTGACTAACATTGGTTGAACTTTGATTGCATCTAGTTTGTTTATGCTTGAGAATCTTATCTTCTGATATAAGATTCACTCAAACTAGTTCAAGGTTTCGACATGGATCTTTAGACTGTTGTTAGATCTAAAGATGATCTTGTGATAATCCATTGTTAACAGATTCCGTTTTTTGTGTGATTGATCACAATACATTCAAGTGATTGTGTGAAGGTGTTTATTGAAGATCTAAGAAGATTTGAAGACAAAGAAGATATTGAATATTTCTTACTTGGTGTTTTTATAATATTTGGTGTGCACAATACTTGTTTGGGAAAAAGAGGATCCAATTAATAATCGGTTTATCCTTGTGGTAGATTGTATTAATTAATTGAGGAATATCGGCATCAACACATATCACTTGGTTGAAGAGTGTTGTTGGCTTAATCTTAACGATTGCCTTTGGGTGATTGAACATAAAAAAGATCTTGGAACCTGGCAAAGGAGTTTATGTTAAGATAAACAAGGGAACCTTTGCGCAACTCATATCACTTGGTTGAAGAGAGTTGATACCAAACAGATTTGTTGTTCCTTTACTGTTTGGAATACGAAACAAAGGAATTGGTCCAAGTACGTGACTTGTTTACAGGTTGGAGGCGTGGGAATACATACGGAACTAGGTGAACTATAGGTTTAGTTGCTTGGTCTCAACTATACGAAGTTGTCTTATTTTGTATAGTGGCTTAATCCTGAGAGTATTCAATTCTGGACTAGGTCCCGGGGTTTTTCTGCATTTGCAGTTTCCTCGTAAACAAAATCTTGCTGTGTCATTTACTTTATATTTCCGCATTATAATTGTTTTTCTATAATTAAAGTAAATTTCACAAACTTTAATTCATATTTACTTGATACGTGAATCCTATTGAGTTTGGTTAAGTCCGAACCTTTGTATCATGTAAACACACTTTGTTGTTGTATTGTGTCGATCTCGTATCCATACACGATCACACAAAGTGTGAACCGATTTGTTGTATTGTCTTGACTCTTTCCATAGACAATCATTTTCAGGAAAGGACTTATAGGAAGGAAAAGTTATAGCTTGAGGAATATTTGGGGTACCCTCGCCTTTTCAAGTGGGATCAATATGCTTGGACAAGGGTGTCCAAAGACCTGCATTTGATCATAACCACAAACGGATGTTCTTGTCAACTACAAATCAACAATTGTTGTTACTCAAGTTGATTTTGGCGAAGGGGAAAGACAAGAGTAACCATTTGTGCATGGGCAGTAAAATGAGTTCCAAGTTTGAAGAAGAATGTGGCATTCTTGCTTCATGGAATGTAGGCATTGGCGCCTCATTTGCAAGGATTGTGCCTTGTTAATATGGTCCAAGATAATTGTCCGCGGAAGTCATTGAGTGATATGACTTTGTTGAGCTCTATGGTGATGCTCAGAATCACCAAGTTAAGTCTGTTCCAGTTGTGCAAAGGTGCACAAGTTTGTGTCAAGATTTGAGTGCTAATTGGCATAGCATGTATGCAACAATAGCATGAGCTAAATAAGATTTGGGCATGGGAAAGATGCATGATGCGGTTAGAAATACAAAATTAGGCGACTCATAGATGCATGGAAAAAGAGGGACAAAGTAGTGGTGATGCATAAAGATGGCATGTGGCCATTATTGAAGAAATCTTCATGAAAGCTAAAGCAACATGATAGCATCAAATGGAAGAGTGCATGTGGCAAAGTGAATTGCTAAATTGGGGACAGTATGTGCTGTCTCGCTTCCTTTGTTGCTTAGAAGCGAAGTTGAAGTTAGTATTGCAAGGATTGTTAGGTATTACAAGTTGCAATCAGTTGGCGCAAGTATTTGCTCAAGTTTGAGTATACTTTCAGTTTGGGTCGAGTGGACCTTGGTGTTGGAATGAAGTCTCTCTATGTAAGGTAGTAGTGAATGAGGGTATTTGAAGCGAAAGTTCTTGCCTCTTTCGTTCAAATTTAAGCTAGTTCACGTGGAAGATGCTACATAGCATATTAAGCCAAAATATGCAATAGAAGACACTGAAAGTGAAAGAATCAAATAGAAGAGTTGGTGGCATAGTCGAGTTTTTGGAAGCGAAGGCATGGAGTAACTCAGCAAGAATGAAGATGTAAGTTCATCAAGTAAATGAGTTAAGATTGACTCATAGTTAGGAAGAACATGATGATGTTTTCTTGCCACAATTAAAGCGTAGCAGTTTGAAAGAGAAAATGATGCTTAAAGTGTTGGTTTCAAAGGCGCGTGAAGATGATGCATTATCTCTAGAGAGAGTCGGTCTAATCATTAGGGGTATCCTAAGACATAGCTAATGTCATGCATTTCAATCGAGTTTGCACAAGAGTATTGCAAAATGATTGAAGAATCGAAGTCAAGTCTTGTATAAGTACTATTATATTTTGTGGTGCAACTTAAGTCGGAAAATGAAAGCAAAAGACTATGGCAATGATTGTTGTGATCAGTTGGGAAGAATTATTGCTTACGTACACTTAGGCGCAAATGATTCATGCGAAGTTCAAGATCAATTCAGGGAGTTGGCAAGAGGAATTTTCAAGTTGCATTTGGGTGTTGATATGCGATTGTAGTGGGAGTTAAAATGTCTAATCAACGTGACAACAACAATAAAAGTCAGTAGGATCAATGGAAATGCAGTAAGCTAAGTGATGGCATTGGTACTAGGCATAAAAGTTTTGGCAAGAATGAAGGCCAAACAAAGTTTGCTGATTTCTGAGAAGGGCTCACAAACATACAAGGCCAGAGAACAAGTATAACGAGTATACTTTGTTGCGTTCAACGAGGGCGTTGAATGGATTAGGTGGGAGAGGTCTATTACGGTACTACAAGTGACACACAATGAATACGCGTTACAGAGTTGCAGGCCAAGTCAGAGTTCCACCGTAATGGTGCAATGAGAAGTCATAATAGCGCAACGCAAGCCATAATAGCGGTATTACTGTATAGACTGTCAAGTATCGAGAATGGCATAAACCCACATGGATAATGTAGTGCAAGTGAAGTACTATATTGTAAATACATTTGGCTAAGTGATGAAGCTTATTGGCCGACACAGTGAAGCTTCATTGAAGGATTGGAAAGACATGGCCAAAGTTGACAGATGCAACATGCGATGTTGGCATCGATGCATATCCATGGAATTTAGTTGGCCCAAACTCAAGGATGATGTAAGAAGAGTGGAATAGACTAAGATTTAGTCTATACATTAGTTCAAGGCATGGCCATAGTCTGAACAGTGAAACAAGTTGGTAATGCAAGAGTTGCATTGTTATTGTCAAGCTAATTTGCTAAGTGAAGCATATATGACGCATGAGTATCTAGAGTGAGTTTAAGGAGATAGCCTCAATGTTTAAAGCATAAGGATTTTCCATGCATTAGTTTGGAATGATAAACATGCATGGCCAAGAGATATGAACGTTGGTGCAAGACAGAATCCGGTATGGCACAAAAAGTGTGCAATACGGTTCAAGTGACGATTAGGAGTTGGTTATTGCCTTTGCGATCAAGCCAGTGAAGTGAGACAAGATAAAACGGTTATAAAGGAAATTTATAACCATGTGGGGTGTTCATAACCACCAAGAACAGGTATGGCATCTATTGGCTTGACAACACAAAATGTGGTAGTTGGAAAAGCTAGCTGGCGGTTATGGAAACTACCTAATGGGACACATGGTTGTTCCATGCATGTGCAAGTGTTGTGCACGGTTTTGTATAGTGAGTTTGCTATATAAATAGTCTTTAGGAGTTGGAAAATTAGTAGGATTACATAGGAGAGTTAGTCTCATGTTTGAGAGAGTTAGACATTCACCAAGAGAGTGAATGACCTGTTTTTGGTCCATGTGATGGACGAGTTTTGTAATCTTCCTTTAGTGCAATAAAATGGGTTTGTTGCAGTATATCTTTGTGTTCATTATGTTTTTAATCTTGTGTGAGAATTTTTGAAGTGCATGGCAGAACCTCTTATGCTTATGGGGGCATGAATAGTTCAGGGCCCTTCCTGCATTTTTTTTTGCCCCGAACCAAAAATATATTTTATGCCCCCTAATATTTTTCTTACAAAATTGTAATGATAAAATCTAAGTAATGGTTTAGCATTTTCTAAAAACACCAAAATCGTCAATGAACTGAACTCCCTCTTCAAGCTCTTCTATAAGCCTAAATAATTTCTGAATTAGTTATGAGAACATAGATCGATCAAAAAAATCCAACATCTTCTCACCAAAATATAAACTCTAGATATTATCTTTCTACATGTGTTTAGAAATAAAATAAGGCAGAGATAAACAAGATTTGTTGAGGTCCTTCTTCCAATCAACATGTAAGACTCAAATAGTACACAAGAGATGGAAAATAAAAATGCGTGGCAAAAACTAGAAAAAAGTTTCATGAATAACGAGTTTAAAGAAACTCATAAATTTAAAGATATTTATAAATAAATCCCCGAATATTTATATTAATTAAACTTCTGTCTAAAATATTTGTCTACTTTCATCATTAATTTCAGAAATATATTTTCTTTTTTAGAATACCCCCTATGTCAAACTTAAGCTTGTGCTGCCCCCTGGGCCTTGCTGCCCCAAAGTGGGCCTTTCCCTGATTATCGTATAGGGCCGGCCCTGAAAGAGTTATAGAGAAAGAAGAAAAGACTTCCGTTGCGTATCATTGTTATAAAAAAAGGTGACCTTTGTGTCATGATAGCAAAAGCTATCATACGGACGTCATTCAATGGGGACCCGTATCCGGTGTTCGGGAAGCTCCGGATTAGTTTTTCCTTTGGATGGCTGGGAAAGCTGTGATATCGTTATATGTGGGAACGCAAAATTTTTCTTCAAAAGGAATGTTTAACAAAAAATTTCCTTACTAGCCTTCCCAAACAATTTTCTTCCTCTTACGCAGTAACCCTAATTTTTATTTGTCTACTATGATTTTGTTTTGATTAGTAATGGCGAGCTTCATCGGAAAATCTTCAGTTTTTCACTTTGTTGTGACTGACCAAGATTTATCCTACTTTGGTTTTCGAAAAAACCAGAATAGCCATCGTTTTGTTTTCTTTTTAGGGATTATTTTGTTCCTCCGGTTAATCTTGGGGATGTTTTCCCTGATTTTGATATTTGATTTTGTTTCCAGGGAAGATGAATCACCAATTTTTGGGAACAAAAGATGTTCTCCGTGATGATTTTGATATTTGATTTCGTTCCCAGAGAAGATGAATCACCAATTTTATTTTTGGGAACACTAATCAGATTACATGTATGATTTTTTTAGTCCCTGAAGAATCCAATTTTTGTTCAAATTTTTGTTCGTAATTTTTGTTCATTAACACTTACCTCGTACAGTCTCACCTACCTTAAATGAAATTTCATTCATTAACACTTACCTCTCTTCCTATGGATGATGCTTTTGACTTTTCAGTATTCCAAACCCAAATAAAATTTTAGAGTAAGGAAACCAAAAAAAATGTATCCTTTTATGATTCTATCTTCCCCAATTTTCCGCAGCATCCATGGTAAGCATAATAAAACCATAATCTCTTTTCTTTGATGGGAAAATTCTTTTCTGTCTAAAATTATTTTCTGTTCTAGCACTGAAGAAAAGGGGGCTCAAACCCTAGGAACCAAAAAAAAACTCAAACGAATTGTATAATGAAACCCATTAAGAAGGAGATGATTATTCACCCTTTGTCGTTTTACTTTGAATTTTAAGTTGATTGAATAAATTAGAATGATTGCGTTTTGTTTTCTTGGTGCTGTGAGTTTTTATGAAATAGTGATGTTCATTGTGTTTAAAAACTTCTGATTTTAGTACAATGAATCAAGTTCCCTCTTTCCTATTCCTATATTGAAATATGCAATTGCAATGGATCAAGCGGGAGATAATTATTCCCATTGGTGATGTCTAGAAGTTCAACTTAATTGGATTACGATGATTGAATGTTTTACAAAGTTACATCTGCATATCATGTTAGCAGCTCCTCTCTCCTTCCTACACACTACTAAATCAAAACGTTGTTTTGTTAGAAGCTCCTCTCTCCTTCCTGCATATCATATCATTGTCGTTCCAATTTCCACAACCATTAGTAGAGAGAGAAAAATAGACGGAAAGACAAAATTACAAGGTGAGATCGTAGTTTTATACCTTTTTTCCTCTCCATATACTTTGTTTCACTATCGTTCGTAGCTAGGTTTGATATTTTTTGTACAACCATCAACTGTCTCATCCATATTTTGATTTTGGATTGAACAATCATGTTGTTTAGATGGTCTTAGTTGTTGTGTATACTGAAAATTTCCAATATCATCTGTTATTTTTTCTTCGTTGCTTTAATCTCTTTGTTCACTCAATAATTCTTATCTTGGGTTTTTGTTAATCTGCTTTAAATTGATTATTGAGCATTGAATTTGTGAGATTTGATTTAAGGTATTTATTTGTTTTATTTTTGTTAGCATGCATGATTGTTAGTATTTTCTTAGTTTTAGAGATATGGTTTATCACAAATTTGACATTTTTAGTTGATTTAGGTGTTCTTGAATGTTGGTTTTCTTTATTTCTATTAGAATTCGTGCTTTTGAGCGTGCAGTCGATGTGCACTGACTGAATCAATTGATCTTACTAGAAATGCACACCCAGCAACCAACCATAAGCTGATGCCTAAAAAGGATTTTGTATAAAGATGTTATAGCCCTTCCACTTCATGGTTCTTTACACCTTGAGATGACGGTAAATCCCAACCCATATATTTTTTACTTATTTGTCACTAATATTTTCAATGTTCTCCTTGAGATAAAAATCTTCTAGGCTCATAAATTGTCTCTTGCAATTCATCTTTTTCACAGTAGTTTATTTTGTGACAAATCAAGATTCCTCATTCCTATTCTAACTTTGAAATTTGCATTTGCAATGAATCAAGTGTGTAGAAAAATCGTTTATATTGATCAACGGAACTGATTTAGGATTTTTCACAGACAATCTCCGAAAAACCTTTTCTCCCTACGTAAAAAATAAGTACCATAGGTATTTCAAATAAATTATCACAGCACAAGAAAAGAAACTCTAAACATTTCTTCCTAACACTGCATAGATCATTTACTTAGTGAACCAGAGGTACTACTTTTAACCTAAGAATCTTATTGATTATGAAATAATCACATGGGTTGTTGTAAAACTTTAATCTTTCTGTGCTCTAAACTTACCATAAAGAAATGAAGTTTTTTGTCACTTCAATTTATTTTTTGGACTGAATGAACCATAATGATACCCGTTTCTTCATTGTCTATCTATGAGATTGGTTATCATGTACATTGGATAATAGGTTCTTAAATGGAAAGATGGTGTGATTTATGTAAAAAACAAAGCTATTGGAATCGAATATTACATATTGTCAGTGGAGTGAAAATCTTACAAAACAGTGCCACATAGGAAAGTACTCTTCTTCTTTTTTCTTCTGAAAATTCCTCAACTATGTTGATGTTATGTTATAAAATTACTCCGATTAGACTATCAACGTTAACTTGCAGGTACCTATGCTACCGATGTTAACAACTGAGTATCGATTTGGTAGGCATAGTCTATTCTCTATCAGTCAATCTACTCAAAGTTCTTATCGCATCTGTGTACTATAAGATCGTCTTGGATGCACTTCAATCTACCTTAATTCTAAGTATGAAAGCATAACATATGGATTTTGGGGTGCTAGAAAGGTAAGTTGAAACTTGAACAACTGTTGATCATTCTTTTATAACTATTTAAGGTAAAAAATTGTTAATGATTCTATGAATGGGGAAGTAAACAGTTTAATTAATATAGAAACTTGAATTTTGTTTTGCCTCAGTTGTTAGTTTGCTTTTGTGCATCTAGCCAAATTATGTATGGTTAAGTTCTTTCTCCCCCTTTTATTTTTTAGGTCTTTTGCACTCGCATCAAGAGCAGGTTGATATTAGTACGCAGTTTCATCCTCAATCGGCTTCACAAACAACTCAGTCCATTAATACTGTTGATCTCCTGTGTCATAAATTTCTTCGCATTCTTTTGAAATAGACCTTCTATGGATCCCCATTCATCTCATTACTGGTAATCAATTACACTCATGCACGTCTATGCAAACAACTCACTCCAATAACACTGTTAAATTTGTGACCTCGCTTTCATACTCCAACTATCTCTTTATTTTATTCCATAAATTTTTTTAAATCACAGTTTGCATTTATTATGGAGGCTAATGTAATTATTCTTTCACGTACCCAGTGACAGAAGTATCATATGGAATGGCTACATATTCACATATGTAGCAATTTTACCAAACTAAGAAGAAGAAGAACCTAGAGGATAGAGGTTAGATTCATCTATCAACATTTTTCCGGAAAGTACTCAGTCAATGATTTCCGGCAAGTACTCAGTCAATGATAAGTAAGCAACATAGCTTACCCATAATACATACCTGACTTAGTGTAAAATTTAGGATAAAAATATTTTTTCACCAGACAGAAGGTGTAATACCAATTTTGTAGGGTGATGATTGACCAAAAACATAATACACCAGGATATTTAACACCAAGTTTAGTTATTCGGATGCCTGAGAGCAAGCGTATTAGGTTCTTTACCCTAATACTAAATTAGTTGAATGTCGAAGGGCTTGGCACACTTACACTTTTAACATGTAGCTTCATATATTCCATAATCATATTCGTATGTTCATGGACTTGAGCTTTTATACAGGACTATGCTTTTGGAATTAATATTAGTGCATCCATTTTGAGCACATATGTACATAGAGTATTCGATAGTGTCATGCTGAACAAGTTAATACTGTCAAGTGTACTTAAATTCACAAACAATTGCTTCTCTAAAATCTTCTTCAATTGACTGTTAGTCACCGCCTTTATTGGGTGCATATGAAAGTCTTATGTTTCTTATCCCTTGGGAAAGCGTCATGTATACGTTTTTAAATCACAGTTGTCATTTGTTACTCAAATTTGATTTTTATGTTAATGATATGTAATTATGTATTGATGGTCCTATTTTTCTGTTTAAGTGAGTAAAAGTTTGCGAAAATATACTCTTGAGATGTTGCTTGCTGTCGATGCTACGAGTTGTTAGAAGAAGATCCTGAGATGTTGTGTGCTATTGATGCAACTGTTGATTTCAAAGCTACTATATATATTCTTATAAAACGGTAAATTTCTTGATTTGCTTAGCTTCATGTTTCAGTCATCTCGCAAAATATGTTGGATGTAAAAAACTAACTCACTGTAAAATAAAATTATGTATGCATTCTTGATTTGCAATTCAAGAGAGGTGGTTATTCTCGCCATCATTGGAATAATATAATCAGTTTTGGGGAATAAGTCTCACTAAGCATATCATCAAATATATTGGATCCAGTGTGTCATCAAACAAGTCTTCTTGGACTTCACTTATTATATTTATCCACAGCCAAAAGTACAATGCATATAAGCATGCCCCCACTTTTGCTGGGAAGATTTACTTTTTTCGTTTATCTTTAGTCATTTTAGATTATGGGACTAAGATGTTGGTTGATTTTATATGTTAAAAAATAAGATCTATGTTGAGGTTTAACAAATTAAAAAATCATCTATTTCTTATATGCAAATTGTTGTTGTAACTATATGTTGCGGTGGACAATGATGGCATGAGCATGAGTTATATTAAAAAAAACAATCTTCACCTCCAGATCATATGGATTGGTAAACTCCATAGAATTTGATACGCCCCTACATCATTCCTACAAAATTAAGGGTTAGCATATATTGATCAGAGGATGAAGTGTTAAAAACGAACTCATTCCCTTGCCGTAACAGCACGGGTTAAGCCCTAGGGCATTACTCTTTTGTTTTATTATCTCCATTCTTCCGCAAATTTGGACTTCTGTCTCAAAAATATCACGTCCTTGATGTAGTTTGTATCTCAAATGTTGTATTTATTTATTTTTGATACATTTTGGGTTTGATTAGGGTTTTTGATTAATCAATTGTATTTTTATTTTGGATAAGCTTTGATTAGGGTTTTGTTTATTTTTTTTGGGTTTGATTAGGGATTTGAATAGTTGATGCCGAGGAAGATAAAGTTTTAAAATTGACCAATGTTGTTGATGTATTGGTTTCTCATCGTGAATGATTCATTGATTATATACAGTTAGATTTTGATTATGTTTGTAAAGCAGATGTCCGGTGTTTGATTGAAATCATTCAAAACTATGAGATAGCTTGAAATCACATAATCTTATGTCCCAATTTTTTTTTGTCATTCTCTAAACTAAGATTTTGAGGAATAGTAATTTGATCTTTAATGATAAAAAGCTCCTTCCAATTTTGTTATTCATAGTTTTGTTATTAATTGATGGTTTTCTTTCAGATTTTGATATTGAAGTGCTTTTAGTTAGGAGAATGTGTGCCTTTAATGGATTTCTTTTGCAGATGAAGGGGATCAAGGTAGAAGTGAGCTTAGTAGTGAGGACGGTTTCTACTGATATGCTATTCAAATTTGGTGATTTTATGTTGTTTTAAGCTATATCTTATGGTTTTGTGGTATTTATTTTTTTAGGTTTCATAGATGGATGGGGTCTAATGACTGTAATTAATATTTCTCACTCTTTGCTATTACTTTTTAATTCTCTATCTAATTAATCTAATAACACAAGGCCAAGAGTGATGAATTGATGATCCATATATGATAAAAAAAAAAGATTTCATTTTGTACTTGAAAACACAGATACACAATTTTAGAAATAAATGGCAAGACCATCTAGCATGATCTAATATTTTTTACCAAGTAATTTGGATGTGAAAGACCAATAATATATCACCTATTATCCAAGATTGTAAGAAACGGGTTATTAAGACTCTGTAAATGTTAGTTTGCTGATATATTTTTTACATATATGTGTGCAGTTTGTCCTTAGGTTGAGAACAAATTAAATATATATTCATTTGTGACAAATTATGACTACTAGAAAAGTTAGAATTACTATATACAAAATGTGGAAATTTAATCTATTAAGGATCGCACAAATAATTTCACAATTGGGATTTGATTCCTCACCGAGCAATGCTACATTGACCACAATAAATCCCGAGGGGGTTCCAATGACCTTTGGCCAGCCATTCTAGCATTGAGATTGCAAAAGGATCCTCCGCTCAGTCACGAAAATTATGAGATATTGGTTCGCTTAACCTAGCATTTTTGTTCCACACCATTATCATTATTTTGGTTGTTTGAATGTCATTAAGATTCTTTCATTAATTTTTTAAATTGTTTCTACTGATATGCTATTCAAATTTGGTGATTTTCTGTTGTTTTAAGCTATATCTTATAGTTTTGTGGTATTTTTTTTTCAGGTTTCAGAAATGGATGGGGTCTAATGAGCCCAAGGAAGCCCAACCCTCAGAGTCTCCACCTCCTCCACTAATCTAGCAAAGAACATTAAACTTGAAAAAGAATTGAAAAAATCTCACATGGAGATTGCAGATGGAAAAATGATTAGGTGTGGCATGAATAAGGCCACCAAGGATTAAATTGTCCGGTATGTATGTTTTTTTATTATAATCTTTATTTGATTCAATTTTTACTCATATTTTTCGATCTTCTCTATTTGATCCTTCATAACTCCCGTATTATGTCTTCTCTTCAGTGGAACTATCCCTAACACCCAATCCTTAGGTCAAAACCCTAATGCTCGCAAAAGACTGACTGAGAAGAAGAAGAGAAGTTCTGCGAATGATAAGGTGGTAAGAAACACATCATATTTCTTAATAACAATATTGTTTCCTCTGTTTCTTATCTAAGTTATTATTCGCATAATGTCAAGAACATCGCTAATCCTCCCAAAAGACCTCGTCAGTTTAAAGCTCTTGAGGCTGATTTCTCCATCCCCACATTAACATCTGTAAGAGTTACTCCCACACCCTTGCAACTGGATCCTCTTTCTTTTACCTGCGAGAATATCGCTGCCAACACCTCTACTTCTTTTGATTCATTGACAAATCAAGCTCCTGAAATTACTGTGAATGAAGTTCCTTTTAGCCCTTTATTGCCTTCAACTGTTATTTTTCCCAACACTCCTCCTTCTGATAATACAACCATCGCAAATGACTCAAATCGTCAACTTGTCCTCGTTACCACTTCACCCTCTGCATCTCTTCCTCCATCGAATGAAACATTATCAGGAGTTGATGTTGCTTTTAAAATTTTATCTAATATTTTAGACAATGCTAGAAAATCATCTACTGACTCTCTCCAATATGAAGTTTGCGAGACCTTACTTAAATATTTTGGCTCTGATAATACTGCTTCATGAGCATCTTTAGAAAATGAAGTTGAAACTCTGAGAAAAATCCTTCAAGTCAAAATTTCTGAATGTGATACTCTGAACCATATGCTTCGCAACTCTTCTCTTAACTGCGAGAACCTTTGCAGAAAAAATGATGAGCTGAAAGGTATAATTTTCCTGCCTCTACCCTTTTGTTTTTCTGTTTTGATTTTATATCCTCTGTACTCAAGTATCCTTCTTAAATTCTTGATTCATATATTAGTTTCAAATCGGACTCGTTTCATGGAGAGACTTAAATATGAATCTATTGCTGACGAAGCTCGTGTTGAAAGAGATTCTTGGATGGATCAGTATAATAGATTAGATAATCTCTACACATATTCGATCGATCAAATAGATAATCTTACTAATGAAAATAACCAACTATCGCAAAGTCAAAATTTATTAAGTAACGAGATTACTCGTCTCTCATATTTGTTAACCAAGTCTAACTTGGCGGTAGAATCTTTATCAGATGAAAATAGAACTTTATCCCAAGAGAAACATAGATTTTCAAGCTTGATGGTGATTTCTTCGCAGCAATTGAGTAATCTACAAAGAATATGTGATAATCAAGAGCAATCTCTTCGTTCCCTTAAAGATGAACTCAAGGAAGTAACTGAATCATCTGCTGCTGAGAAGGATAAACTTATCAAGGGTAGGTTAACTCTTAGTTTGAAGGCCAGCAAGCTTCAAGACCAATACTCTCAATTGAAGAAGTCTCACTCTTTACTAGAAAATGAAAACTCGTATCTACGCACCAAATAAGAAAACATGAAATCTCGTCTGAAGGGTGTGGTTGGCGATAAATTTGATGACGCTATAAATCAATGGGAAAACTGTTTCTTTACATTAATTCAAAACTTAACTTCGCAGAAAGAAGGTAGTCAATTGACTGTCTCTCTTGTTGACCTTTCTGTCAAATTTTATGTTATATTTCTTGCAAAATCTTTGACTGAATGATCTTTTATCACTTTTGTTACTCGCAGAATCTGAAAGAAGTCTTCATTCTACCATCGCTGATCTTACTGATAAATTGGATAAAATTCGCAAAGAAAACAAGACTCTTACTTCCAATTATATTGAAGCTCGCGATAAAGCAGAAAGAAGACTTGATTATCTCGAGTACTTCAAAAATATAGAGATTAGGAATCGCGACAGAGGTTTCCTTCGCAAGGTTCACCTCAGTGCTGAAGTTCTTGTGAACGATATTCTGCTCTCCCATTCTCTCCCTCCTGTATATGTTCCTCCTTTAAAAGTTGATGATGATGAAACTCCTCTTCCCATGGATAAGGAATTAGAATTCACTAATGATGAAGAAAATACCACTCAAGAAGATGATGAAGAAGAAAGAAGTCCTCCTAAAGAAGTCACTACAAGCGGTGAGAAGAATACTGATGAAGCTGATAATTCTGGCAAAAATAATGAATCTGGCGAGCAAGAATAGTGAATCTGGCGAGACAATCGTCAAAACTTGAATTTCATTTTTGCTTTCTTTTTCTTCTTCTTTCTTGCGAATAATGTAATTTTTGAAATTTTTAGAATTCAACTTTTGATTTTGTTTACTTTGAATATCCTCAAGAAAGATAATGAAATCTTATTTCTCCACTCCCCTACTTGCCCTTCATTATCTTTCTTGAAATGGTGAATTATTTCCTGTGTCTCCTTTCTGTGAACTGTGTGGCTATATTATTCGTGAAAGTATGAACATATCTGCGATGTAATGAATACAGCTGCGATATTCCGAAAAATTATGAAAGAGTTTACGATGTTACGAATCTGCCTTCTTATATATTCTCCTGCGATGAACAAATCTTTCCTGCATCTTAAAATAGAATAATTAATTTTTTAAGATTATTCTGTTGGTCTTATTTTTCCCTCCTAGTTAAAGGTCTTATTTTGCCAAAAAAGTTTTTCTTTCTGCAACAAAATCGCAGGACGTCTTTACATTTGCATGTATTGACCCATTAATTTTGTCTTATCAATATTTTTTCAGCATCTTTGCGACAATATGATAAGTTTAAATTCTCTTGCAATAATTATAGCTTATGACATTGCCGTCTTGCGATGAAATCGCAGGACGCCTTTACACTTTCATGTAAAAACCCATTGATCTCATCTTAACTTTTCTCTTTTGGCTCGTTGCCTCTGTATAATTTTCGTCACGCGACAATATGACAGGCCTAAATGTTCTTGCGATCATAAAGCCCCATGACATTGCCGTCTTTAGACACTTATCATCTCCCTAATGGAGGGTGTCGCCCTTATCTTCCCCCTGGTTGCCCCTTTCAAGGAGGGCACATCGGCCATACAAGACTAGCTCCTCCCATCCAGATTTTCCAACAACCAGTTGTTTTCGCAGCCTCTTGTCCTTTATGCCTATATGGCTTATAGTTACAAGACTGCACCCTAAGTGGGGTTTTCTTCGGGCCGAGTGCATCATAGCCAAGACTTGCCAAGGATGGCCAGGGTAGTTTCGTACGCCCCGGGCACCCTTTACTCAACGGTGTACCTCGGCACCTTGGTCATATTTTGCACTCCTTTGAAGAGGTCCTTAGTCGTCCAACCAGGGTATAACCTTATATAATTGGAAATCCAAGATCCCTCTCCTGGATAGGTTTTCTTTAACCCCAACATCTGCATAAATAAGGTTCCAGCAGCGATATAACCTTATCACCGAGACATGTCAAGAGATACCCCCTTATATGACGCATTATTAGGTCTTACATTTACCTCTTGCGAAATTTTATTCGCGAACTAGGGTGCACGCCATAAAGGTTCGTCCCATTCTATTAATCTCTGCGAAATTTTTATTCGCCTTTCTCGCGATTCTGCTCGCAGATCTTGCTTTTCTTTGTTATTAGGAGAACCTCGCAATCGTAATCAGATTTTTTTTTACAACGTACCTATATCTCTTATCTTGCAGAAGTTGTCATTGATAATATTTTTTCAGAAATAGTCTATTCCATGGTCTGTCAAGTCTTTGACCAACATATCTTCCTTCAGGGTCCATTAGTTTGTATGCCTCGGTTCCAACTATCTCTTTAATGATGTATGGTCCATCCCATTTTCTCTCCAATTTTCCACCATTCTCTCGCTAATAACTCGGTGTTTCTCGCAACACTAAATCGCCAGGTTGAAATTCACGTTTCTTAACATGTTTGTTGTAATCGCGAGCTAATCTTCGCTGGTAATTTTCCATATGTTGCAAAGTTTTTTCTCTTTTTTCTTCTAATTCATCCAATTTATTTAAAATCATTCCAGCACTTAGATTTCTTTCCCAAGCCTCTCTTTTTATTGTAGGAATAGATACTTCTGTTGGTAACACAGCTTCAACTCCATACGTCAAACAAAAAGGTGACATTCCAGTAACTTCTCGTCTAGTTGTATTGTAGGCCCATATTTCATTATGCACCTGTTCGCACCATGCTCTATGGTATCCCTCTAGTTTCTTTTTTAAGATGTCTGCGATTGTCTTATTAGTTGCTTCATCTTGACCATTTGCTTGTGGATATAGAGGAGTAGATTTTCCACACTTTATATTAAATGCATTGAGTAGCATTTCTATATTCTGCCCTTCAAATTGCTTCCCATTATCATACACCAACTGTGCTGGAATCCTAAATCTGCAAATTATATTCTCAAATATGAATGTAAAAATATCTTTATCGCGGATATGTTGTACTGCCTTTACCTCTCCCCATTTTGTGAAATAATCTGTTGCGACGATTAGGTATCTTATTTGTCCAGAACCAGGCACAAATGGTCCCATAATATCTAACCCCCATTTCCCAAAAGTCCATACACTTGTTGAAGATGATAATGGTGCTCCTGGTGGATGTATCTTTTTTCCATATCTCTGGAAATCTTCGCAACGCCTTGAGAGTTTTTTTGCATATTCATGCATATATGTCCAGTAATAACCTTGCATTTTTGTTTTATATGCCAAAGATCTTCCTCCACTATGATTACCAGCGTCACCACTATGCAACATCTTCAATACCTTTTGTCCTTCTTCCTTCGTCAAACATCTTAGCGATGGTCCACTAAAAGATCTGCGATATAATACTCCATCTCTTAATTCATAATTGGTTGCCCTACTTTTTAATTTATGTTCCTCCAGTCGATTTCTTGGGATTTCTCCCCTTGCCAAGTAAGCATGAAGATCTTCTCGCCAATCTGTAATGTTGATCTTTAATTCTTCTTCGCAAATTTCTACCATCATCACATCTTCCTCTTCTTCTTCCTTGTTTATCGCTGGTAATAAAAGTGTTTGAATTTTTATGCACCTCGCAGCTGGATTTGTCATCATACTGGATATGAAATCAAAAGCATCTGCGAGCCTATTATCTTTCCTCGATATGTGTCTCCATTTTATTTTTGGAATTCTCGCAGATAATTCTTCGACTAATCTTTTATACTTTCTTAAAGATGGTTCATTTGTTGTGTATTCTCCTTTTATCTGGCGAATAACCAATTGTGAATCGCTAGTGATTCTAGCATTTTCCAACTTCATTTCTACCGCAAATTTTAAAGCATGAATCACGGCCTCCTATTCTGTTTCATTATTAGTGGATGTAAATTCCAATCTAAATGAAAAAAGTTGTTTTCTCTCCTTCTGATGAAATAAAAACAACTCCAATCCCATTTCCTTCTCCATTTGATGATCCATCCACCAATATCTCCCATCTGTCGGGTTCTGTTAATAGTTCTTTTGGATCTCCATGTTCCTCTTCTACATCCATCATTTCTTCCACAGCTTCATCATCTTCTAAAGGAAATTCAGCTAAGAAGTCTGCGATAACTTGTGACTTTGGATAGGATAAAACTTCATATTGAATATCAAAGTGTCCTACTTGTGCATTCCATCTCTCAACTCTGCCTGATCTTTTTGAAATTTTCATTACTGACTCAATTGGCACTTTTGTTAACACTTTGACCTTATGTGCTTGAAAGTAGATGCGAAGCTTAAAAGTTGCATGCACCAATGCTAAAATTAGTTTCTCAATCTTTGAATAATTTCTCTCTGCAGAATTGAATGTTTTGCTAATGTAATAAATTGGTTTTTCTACCCCTGCGTCTATAGCAGCAACACATCACTTAGCGCATATGTGGTTGTTGCGAGATAAATCAATAGTTCTTCTCCCGGTTCAGCTTTCTGTAAGATAGTTATGTTCATCAGATGTTCTTTTATTCCTTGAAAAGCCTTTTCACATTCATCTATCCACTTGAATTTTGTTCCCTTCTTGAGTATATCGAAAAAATGTTTGCACTTGTCTGAAGATCGCGAAATGAATCTTCCTAGCGAGGCTAAGAGTCCATTCAATTTTTGCACATCTTTTACCGTCGCAGGCGTTGGCATATCGCGAATTGCTTGTACTTTTTTCGGATCAACTTGTATTCCTTCTTTTGATACAATATACCCCAGAAATTTTCCTGAAGTTACTCCAAAAGTACACTTGTCGGGATTCACTTTAATATTAAATTGCCGTATTTGATCGAAAATCACTTTCAGATCGTGCACATGATTCTCAACTTCTTTTCTTTTGATAAGCATATCATCTACATACACTTCTAATGTTTTATGAATCCACTTTGCAAACACCTTCTCCACCATTCTTTGATATGTTGCACCAGCATTTCGTAAGCCAAAGGGCATCTTTGTATAACAATATAATCCTCTTGGAGCAAAAAATGCGGTATGTTCTTGATCTTCTTCAGCGAGAGGGATTTGATTATATACTTTATATCCATCCAACGATGATATTCTGTCATTTCCCGCTACTGATTCAACCATCTGTGGGATATCTGGTAATGGAAAACTATCTTTAGGACAAGCCTTGTTTAAATCAGTGAAATCTATATAAATTCTTATCCCCTTGTTCTTCTTTGGGACCACTACCATATTTGCAATCCACTCTGGATATTTTTCTTTCCTTATAATTCCTACGTCGAGCATCTTAGGTAATTCTTCTTCTATTTGAGAATGATATGTTGTTGCGATTTTCCTTATTCTTTGCTTAAATGGTCTTATATTTTTGTTGATTTCAAATTTATGACATGCTATTGATGGATATATCCCTGGCATCTCATCCATGCTCCACGCGAAGATATCTTTATACTCTCGCAAGAGATTTATAGTTCTTTCTTTCTCATCTGCTTCCATTCTAGTCCCAATTTTCAGCATTTTAGGCTCTTCTTCACTCCCAATATTTACTTCTTTTGTTGGTTCTGCTGCAATATAATTGGCTTCAGGTTCTCCCATTGGTGTTGGTATTTTCATAACTCTCGCGAGTTCATCTCCTTCTCGCGAGATTTCACTGGGTATTCCTTTTCCTTATTTTGCTCTTATCATGTAAACTTTAAATTCTTCTTCCTTTTTTGTTTCTCTCGCCAATTTTCTGCGAGCCTTTCGCAGCTTTGGACGTTCTTCACAATTTCTTACTTCAATTTGGTGACACAATTTCACAAAATTTGTGTCTCCTCTAATTTCTCCAATTACATTGGGTATAGGAAATTTGATGCATTGATGCAACGTTGATGCTACAGCCTTGATTGTGTGTATCCATGGTCTTCCTAATATCATGTTATACGGTGATTCCACGTCTACCACACATAACGTTACTTGTGTTTCAATCTCCCCTAGTGGAATTCGTACCATTATCTCGCCTTTAGGTTTTGTTAAAGATTTTCCAAAGCCATGAACATGATATGTTGAATAAGACATTTCTTCATCCTTATATCCCATTTTCTTGAAAGTATGATAAAATATTATATCTACAGAACTTCCTGCATCCACCAAAGTTCTATTCATAGCCCATTATTCTACATATTTTGTTGATTCCTTCTTTCTCATTGGTATAGTGGATACTGTGATTTTCTTCTGATATTTCTGCTGTTGTAAATGTGATCTCCTGCTTTTCCCAATCTTTCAATGGTAATATTTTTTCCACCGTCATAATTTTCCTTCCTTCAAAATCCCGTTTGTGTATTTTCCCCTTAATATTTTCATGAAATCTATCAATCATTGTTCTTGCTACCATACCACACTCCAATTTTCTACAATCCTCTTTGATTCTAATCATCCTTCCTTCAAATATCTCACTGATTTGTTTTATGATTTTCTTAATCTTGAACAATTCTTATCTTATTCTTCACCTCTTTTTATGATTTTGCTAATTCAGTCCCTGTTTCGGGCGCCAAAATGTAGTTGCAGGATTTCCCACACTACACCCTTGTTAAGATCTTGCTATAATCAACTCACAATTGAAGATTAAAAACAACACTTTATTATTTTGTTCCCAGAAATATTTACAAAAATGGAAGAATTCAAGATTACAACTATTCTCTTGAAGTTTCTCTCTCCTCAAGACTTTCTTAACTCTCAAAAATACATCATCCTTTTCTGGACACATTGGGTCTATATTTATAGGGTAGTTACATAGTGGATGACAGCTAAGTTTTCCTCTTATTTCGGGTTGATTCTGCGATTATACCGCGATTAGTTACAATGTTCACTCTCGCAAGTTTTGTAACCGTCGCAGGACAAACATGCTTTTCTTCAAGTTTTCTTCACTCGTCATTTATTACATCGCTCTTTTGACTGCTTTTATGACACTCACAAAGTGTAGTTGAAGATCTTGCGGTAATGCTCACTGGGAAGTGTTGTTAATCTCGCAGAGAAGTATTGTAGCGATATTCTGGTCCTACATTGCTATCTCACTTTGATCCGTAAGAATAACACCAACATTATTTTCAAGCTCTGTTATCATACTTTTTGCTTGTCTTAACTTCATCTGTATATGGAAATACCTTGAGTTAGATGCACCATCCTTTAACCAACTCATTCTAGATTTTTGTTGCACTATCTCCTTTTGTTGCTAAAGTAAAAGCTCTTATTTACCCCTGGCAGTAACCAGATCATTTAATAGTGTCAAATCAGAGGGATTGTTATCTGATGATGCAGTAGCTAACTTAACTTCATCTTCAATATTTTTCAGTTTCTTATTGACATCACCAAACACTGACCAATTCCAATCCTTCAAGTCAGTTTTTAACCTTTTCAGTTTACTCATAAACACAAAAATAGAATTACCTTCAAGATATTTTCCCCAAGAATTAGTGACAACATTCAAGAAATCAGGATGAGTTTTCCAAGCCTTCATAGCTCTAAATGGAGTATTTTTTGATTTTGGAATGTCATCTGAACCACCATATAGAGTACTATGGTCTGAAATACCTCTACTCCCCACTTTATATCCCCATCTTGAGAACTTGTCTAACCATTTGTCATTAAATAAGGCTTTATACAAATTACATACAATTCTCCTTTTACCAGCTCTATTATTACACCATGAAAACTTCAGCCCATTTTTTGGTGCTTGGATAAGGCCACAGCTGTGAAGACAATTTTTAAACTCCAACATTGAAATTGGTAAGGATTTTAGTCCACCTTTTTTTCCATCTTCACTAATAATAGTGTTGAAATCCCCTATTACCAACCAAGGCTTATTTAAGATACTAAAAAGATCACTTGCTTCATCAAAACAGTTGTGAGGTGTATAAATCAATCCATAGTTAATAGAATTATTAACTGAGAACTCAATCTTTGGAGGATTACATATATTCCAAAATCACACCAATAGAGGTGACACATTGACAGTCTTTGATCTGAAAATGTATACGAATATTCTTTGATAGGCTATTCAAAATATATTTAAGATTCTAGATTTCACAAGAATGTTGTAGCCGAGGTTCATAAAAATCTTAAGTAGAATCTTATGCATCTTCAAGATACTATCTGTCTCATTGACCATTGAATCATTATATATCATAATGATAGACAATCCTATGAAAGGATTATGTAAGTCACTCATGACATACATATGCATCATTCCTAACTTGTTTAGGAATAAAAGTATTACATACTTCATAAGTGTTATCCACCACCAACTCCTGAAGTAGTCAAATCCTGCCATTACGTTAATTGAATCATTAACCAGACTCAATTCTTATAGGTTGGATCGCACCAAACACAGATTGTGAGATATTTTTCGTGTTTGCCTGCTCTGATACCAATTGAAAAGGCGAGGGTACCAACCTCAAGCTATAACTTTTCCTTCATATAAGTCATTTCCCCGAAAGTAATTGTCTATGGACAGAGTCGAGACAATACAACAAATCGGTTCACACTTTGTGTGATTGTCTATGGATACAAGATTGAGACAATACAATAACAAAGTGTGTTTACTTGATACAAAGGTTCAGACTTAACTAAATTCAATAGGATTCACGTATCAAGTAAATAGGAATTAACGTTTGTTACTTTAATTATAAGAAAACAATTATAATGAGGAAATATAAAGTAAATGACACAACAAGATTTTGTTAACGAGGAAACTGCAAATGCAGAAAAACCCCAGAACCTAGTCCAGAATTGAATACTCTCAGGATTAAGCCGCTATAAAAAATAAGAAAACTTCATATAATTGAGACCAAGCAACTAAACCTATAGTTCACCTACTTCCGTATGTATTCCCACGCCTCCAACCTATAGACAAGTCACGTACTTGGACCAATTCCTTTGGTTCGTATTCCAAACAGTAAAGGAACAACATCTGTTTGGTATCAACTATCTTCAACCAAGTGATATGAGTTGCGCAAAGGTTCCATTATTTATCTTAACATAAACTCCTTTGCCAGGTTCCCAGATCTGTCTTATGTTCAATGACCCAAAGGTAATCGTTAAGATTAAGCCAACAACATTCTTCAACCAAGTGATATGTGTTGATGCCGATATTCCTCAATTAATTAATCCAATCTACCACAAGGATAAACTGATTATTAATTGGATCCTCTTTTTCCCAAACAAGTATTGTGCACACCAAAGATTATAAAAACACCTAGTAAGAAATCTTCAATATCTTCTTTGTCTTCAAATATTCTTAAATCTTCAATAAACACCTACACACAATCACTTGAATCTCTTGTGATCAATCACACACAGAACGGAGTCTGTTAATAATGGATTATCACAAGATCGTCTTTAGATCTAACAACAGTCTAAATATCCCTGTCGAAACCTTGAACTAGTTTGAGTGAATCTTATATCAGAATAGAAGATTCTCAAGCATAAACAAACTAGGTGCAATCAAAGTTCAACCACCGTTAGTCAATCAAATCAATATAGAAACTAAAGATAAACCGCAATATCTAGTTTCCCACCAACGGGTCGCGCTAGAGCTTCTCAATCCCAAAGAAGACTTTAAATTGAGCGGCCGTAAGAGATTTCACCTAATTAGATTACTCTCCTCTCCGATAGGCGGCTTCACCAGTAACAAAGACAAAAGAGTAAGTCTAGGTTACGAAGGATTAGTTTGCTATAAATGCAAACTCAAAGTATTTATAGACAAGGAAGTTTGGACACCAAGGAATTTCCAAAACCAAAAATATTCTCAAGATATTTTTCATTACTTCACCAAATTCGGTTTTCATAATTCCTGTGAATGCACTGTCCAAAAATAATGATCGAAATCTCCTTGGAAAATATTTATTTAGAAAATACACATTACTAATTCTTATTTTCCATATATAAGATTCTTAACTTATTTAAATTCGATCTTGGGATTTACTTACTTCTTAGCCGTTAAGGAATATCTTTGAACAAAATAGAATAAGCATTAATGCACCGTGTTCAAAGAGTGACGACATATTACTCTTGCAAGTCTTTTATATGCTTGCTCACTTGAAACCGATTTACCACACTTCCAAACAAGTTTAGAATTGGTTCATCTGACTTTCAAGAACTATGGAATTGATCAAGTTCCACTCAATCATAACTCATGGGTTTACGGTTCTACCAAAACAAGTTTCGGTTCTACCTCCATGTGAGTATTGTGCATAGTTACACTAGCTTACCAAAGATACGTCTGACTAGGTACTAGCATAGGTTCCCCACATATATTTGGTATCTAACTTGTATGCACTGCACATGTCCATAGGATCGCTCCCCCTTCCCCAAAACGTGTTGCACATGTTCATAGGATCGGTTCCCCTTTCTTCCATAAACCTTGTTGCACCTCATACAAGGACCGGTTCCCCTTGTGATGCACTACACCTCTTACTAGGATCGGTTCCCCTCTTCCCAGTAATAATTTCAGACACACACAACCCGATCATACCCCAGGTGATTACTTAAGATCGGTTTCACTAATAAAAGTCATACCAATACATAAGTCAGGCCTCATGTGAATAGTTTTACCAAGAACACAAACAAGTCATGAGCGGTTATACTAATCACACATATTGGTCATTCAAAAGATTTGCAATGAAGAACATCCCCAATAACGCCTGGTGATTTCCTTTTTGGTTCACAACACATATCATGAACTTACTTCCTTAGAACACATGTAAACATTGTTCCCTATGATGAAATCCTCACTTTATACCCATACATAATCACAGTAGCATTCATACGATTATGTAGATATCTTATATACAAATTTTAATGGTTAAGCAAGAAACTTCATATTGTATTCCTTAATACTATGTCTATCTAGAGTGTTCATGCTTCCAGTTTTATATTTTCAATATGCACGACTTGAAAGATACGATAGGGAATAAAAAAGATCAAGTCAAACATCACTAACCTCAAGTGGAAGGATGATGTTGTCGTTGTAGCTCCACACTTCTTCACTTCGTCAAGTCTTCGCAATACTTGTAATGTCTCACCCTAATACTTTCAAGTTAACCTATACGAAGTTGACTCTAGTACATTTAAATCAAGTGACTCTTAAATGAGTTTTGGTTCACTATAATATGACAACCAAACTTGACATACCAACGCTTGGTGGGTTCAACCGAGCAATGCTCTAACACCACTCATAAACCAGGCGCAAGCACACTCCTTGTGCGCATCTAGCATCAACGAAGAAACTCTTTGCAAACACAAGACCGTAGTGTATCGGTTTTCCACTAACTTGCACTTTTGTCTTCAGCCTTTCAATAAGCTTTATGCTAGGTAAGAATTAGCCATCTAATTATTCTTTTGTGGCATCACATTGCCACAAACATGCTGGTTCGCAACCAGACTTTGCATTACCACCATGGTACATGCATTCGAGAGAGATAACTATAATCTTTCATCCAACTGGTTACGATGAAAATACCTTCAATCTATCGCATAGACATGTTCTTCATCTTATTTGCCACTGCAAAGTCCATCAACTTCTTTGTATTCGGGAATTTCCCTTAAAATTCCTATTACAACATGTAATGTACTCGCTACTGATAACACCACAAAGATATGCATTCAAAATGCCTAATATTTGCATACTTGTGAGAAACATAGACTTTAACACCTGACTTGCACCATAGAAGTCAGCATACTCCTTAGTTTTGTCATGCCATCACTTGAAAACCCGGTTTTCAATGACACTTGCATGTTCGTCTAACACTTTGGGTGGGAATTTTGACACCTTCGTCAAAAACTTTCATGGCTTGCTGCTACTTCAAGCTTCAAGTTCATTCCAATTGATCTTTCCACACAAGA
This sequence comes from Papaver bracteatum, assembly GCA_023529315.1. NCBI lineage: Eukaryota > Viridiplantae > Streptophyta > Magnoliopsida > Ranunculales > Papaveraceae > Papaver > Papaver bracteatum. The sequence continues at coordinate 131,146 of JAJJWX010001338.1, forward strand.
CCAACTTCTTCTAATCTTCATACTAGTGAAACCAAAACAATTCACCACTGAATTTGACAAACAAATGACATTAACTTGAGTAAAAAGATAGAAAAATCAGCAACTGTGTCCCCAAACACAGCTCGGATACCAGCTTATCACATGCCCATTTAATAATCTAAAATTTTCATGGGACATGACCGGAAATACTATGTGGTTCAGTGAATTAGCTTCACCCACAAGTACTCAGCCTTGCACACTTGCATCAAAGTATGCATCTGCCTTCACTCATAAGGAAATACGCAACGAAAGTCTTTTCTTCTTTCTCTCTAACTCTTCATGCCCCCATAAGCATAAGAGATTCTGCCATGCACTTCAACAATTCTCACACGAGATCAGCAACATAATGCACACAAAGATATATTGCAACAAACCCATTTTATTTCGCTAAATGATGATTACAAAACTCGTCCATCATATGGACCAAAAACAGGCAATTCACCCTCTTGGTGAATGCCTAACTCTCTCAAACATGATACTAACTCTCCTATGTAAGCCTATTGATTTTTCCCACTTCTTAGGACTATTTATACAGCAAACTCATTAGCCAAAACCGTGCACAACACTTGCACGTGCATGGAACATCCATGTGTCCCATCAGGTAGTTTCCATAACCGCTAGTTTGTTTTTCCAACTTCCACCTTTTGTGTTGTCAAGCCAACAGATGCCACACCTGTTCTTGATAGTTATGAACACCCCACATGGTTATAAATTTCCTTTATAACCGTTCTGTCTTGTCTTACTTCATTGTCATGATCGCAAAGCCAATAACCAACTCCTAACCGTCACTTGAGCCGTATTGCACACTTGTTGTGCCATACTGGATTCTGTCTTGCACCAACGTTCAACTCTCTTATACATGCATGTTTATCATTCCAAAATCATGCACGGACAATCTTTATGCTTTAAACATCGAGGCAAGCTCCTTAAGCTCACTCTAGTTACTCATGCGTCATATATGCTTCACTTCGCTAATTAGCTTGACAATAACAATGCAACTCTTGCATTACCAACTTATTTTGCATTGTTCAGACTTTGGCCCTACCTTGAACTAATGCATAGACTAACTTTTAGTCTATTCCACTCTTCTTGCATCATCCTTGAGTTTGATCCAACTCAATTCCATGGATATGCATCGATGCCAACATCGCATGTTGCATTTTTCAACTTTGGCCATGTCTTTCCAATCCTTCAATGAAGCTTCATTGTGTCGGCCAATAAGCTTCATCACTTAGCCAAATGTATTTACAATATAGTGCTGCACTTGCACTACATTAGCCCTATGGATTTATGCCATTATCTACACTTGACAGTCTATATAGTAATACCGCTATTATGGCTTGCGTTGTGCTATTATGGCTTCGCATTGCACCATTACGGTGGAACTCTGACTTGGCATGCAACTATGTAACGCGTAATCATTGTGTTTCACTTGCAGTACCGTAATAGTAGCTTATTTGGCTTAACTATATATAACTTAATTATAGTGAAAGATAATTATTAGGAGACATCGCTTGGTTCTAATGTGGCGAATTTTCTTGGCTTAGGTAGTGAGTGGAACAAATCTATTCCTCCTTTAAGCTAAGCTTTGCTTCATGGACACTCAATTTCCGTTGAAAGAGTGCATTATGGAAACTAAGTTTCTATTTTTGGTTATGACATTTTAGACAATTACTGAGTTTCGTATTTAATTTTCACTTTTTAACCTACTTTTACTCTTAATTTTTCTTTTAGGATTCCCTTTTTCTCAATTGTATTTCCTTCTTTTTCTCTTAAAATCTTGTAACCCATAATGAATATTTATCAACATGATCAACCAAATAAAAGTTAATTAAAAAAAAATTGAACGGGACCTCAATTTCCGTATTGCACTGTTTGGATGGAAACTGAATTTTCATCAACAGGATAAGCCAAGTCTCTCTCCCGTAATGAGGTTTAATGTGACTCTTATTTCGCTTGGATATATTTAAGTTATAGCCGAGAGCGAAACATTCAACCATAGTGATTGGCTTAAGAAGACGATTCAAGTGATTCATTGGAAAATATTCTCCTTTATTCTCAAAACTTACTTATTTTTTCGTGAGATGCAGTACAATAGACGTACAAAAAATAAATGACCATGCTCAACAATTAGCTAGTTTGTTCACAGTGTGATGCAAATAACAGTGTGTCTTCCATAGATCCTAAATTTTCTGGGTAGAACTTATTAAAGGTAAATACCAAAGTCTTTAACACGCGTCAGAACACTTGCAACAAAGATTCCACAAATCTACTATTTTATGCAATATGTTCAATAAGCAAAAAATTGTTAATTTGATGTATTATATTAATTAATTTATTAATAGAATAAAATTACCCATTCCATAAAAAATAAAAAAATAAAAACTTGGATTTTTGTGTTGGTGATGCTACTATGACAGTAATACCATATCAATGTTAATGGTATCAATTTTCCTGGTGGTACGGTGTACCGATTTAATATTGAAGGATTTTTTTTATATGGATTTTGGTACATTTGAAACAAGTTGGTACCCCAATTAACAGTTATACCGAACACCTCCGTGGAACCTGTAAGGTTGGGGATTGTCGTACTATACTCATCATTATTTTGATACTACATCAATAATATGTACTTGTTGATGACTGAGGAAGTTATAAAGGTAAATATGGTCGAGGTTTGTGTAAGTGCAAGAGGATTATTAAGACATTCCTTACTTAAATCAATTAAATAGTCGTTCAAGGGTTGCTTCAGTCGTAGATGGATAGGTAAGGTTGGTGTAGGGAGGGAAGTTGAAAGATATGAGTTAAGTTGCAGAGAGTTCGCAAACGAAAAGCTCTGACGTGGATTTTCTAAAAACCTATTGTTCCAGTTAAGAACTTGTTGCTTTAAAATGACCAAGGGTTGGTTACAGCTATTGCAAATCCTTAATCTCTAGTCGGTGAGATAAGGCTGGGGAGTATGGATAATCACCTCCTCCTTAATATCAGGAATTGAAAATGAGAGGGTACCAAGTACACCACCAACTTTTAGTTTGATAGGGTATGAACCCGTGTAGTACTTCTGACAATCAAAGGATATGGAAAAGTAAAAAAGCGCGCACACACAAGAAATTTTTTAATGAGGAAAACTGCACCTTCAGAAAAACTCTGAGACATAGTCAAACTCTGAACAACAAACCTTATTAAGCCACTACACACACTAGCCTACTATTATTAGACTTCGGGATGGAATGTTGAAAAAACGGGGATCTAACAACCACACCCAATATTTCTTTAGGAAATCTGTATGGACTAAATCCAATATAATTCCAAGAGAATCAACTAGACAGTTAGACTCAATCAAGGAAAATATATCCAAGAGTTATATCTATGTTTCTCAAAGTAATCAACAAATCAAACAGATGGAATCCGTGAGCCTGATTATTATGAAAAATAACTTGAACGGTACCAAAGACCAATGTTCAAGTATCAATCAATTTCAATCAACATCAAAAGGTTGGATTTACCAATTGATTGAACTACGCACAACCTATTATATTTCAATTATATAACTAAATATAATGCGGAAAAGAAATAACACAGACACCAAAAGTTTTGTTAACGAGGAAACCGCAAATGCAGAAAAACCCCGGGATCTAGTCCATATTTGAACACCACACTGTATTAATCCACTACAAACTCTAGCCTACTACAAGTTAACTTTGGACTGGAATGCAGTTGACCCCTAACCAATCTCACACTGATTAAGGTAAAGTCGTGTTTCCTACGTCTCTGAATCTCAGCGGGACTCTACGCACTTGATTCCCTTAGCTGATCTCACCCACAACTAAGAGTTTCTACGACCCAAAGTTGAAGACTTGATAAACATATATGTCTCCCACAGAAAAGTCTATTCTGATAGATAAATTTGTCTCTAACAGAAATACCTACGAAGTTTTTGTTCCATTTTTTTATAAATCAAGGTGAATGGGAACCAATTGATAATTCAGTTTTATATTCCCGGAGAACAACCTAGAAATATCAATCACCTCACAATAACTTAACTATATGGAAGTAGAGCAAGTTATTGTGGAATCACAAAGAATGAGATGAAGAGCTTTGTAATTACTTTTTATATCTTACCTATCGGAGATAAATCTCGAGCAAATCTTAAAGAAGATAATACTCAATACGATAGAACAAGTAAGATCAGAACACGCAACTACAGAGAAAATAGTTGGGTGTGGCATCAGAATCCCAATGAAGTCTTTAAGTCGTTAACCTATAATGGTTTTAGGAAAAAACTAGGTTGAAGGAGAATCGACTCTAGTCGCAACTAGTATCACACATGAAGTGTGGGGATTAGGTTTCCCAGTTGTTACTTGTTGGATTTCTCACTTATATATTCTCCAAATCAGGGTTTGATAACTTTGTGACAAATCAATCAATATTCACCGTTAGATGAAAACCCTTATTTAAGATTCTAACTAAGTTTCCATCGTTAGATGGTCTTAGCTTGTTGCACACAAATGAAATATACCTTCATTTAGATATGGGCAACCGTACCTAAATGTGTATACTGAGTTGGCTCAACAACAGTTAACCGAAGTTAGCCATATGAATACTTTTGTGTTAACCATGTTCATCTTAACACTTATATATCAAATGAAACTCAAATGAATCTAATTGTGTTACTCATAGAGTTGTTCAATTTTTTATATTCTCATAGAAGTATACAAGACACAATTGAATGAAAATCGGTTTTGATTCAAAGAATCAATTCATGAACATTTAGCCAAGGTTTGCAAAGATTGCATTCCTTAATATATAAATGTATTTGTTCATGAGTATGAAATCATACTTAACCGATTTTAGAACTTAACCAAATAAGTTTGAAAACGGGTATGCAAACTTTAGTTCCGGACATTAGTCACATCCGACAGTTCCCAAACGGGTATGCATATTTTCGTTCCGGACCGAACTCAGGTGAATAAGTTTGCAAAGGGGTACGCAAACTTAGTTCCTGGACTTTTACAGTTAAAACCGTTCATATACGGGTATGCATACTTGGTTCCCGGACCCCAGTCATTCTCACAGTAGTTTACATACATGTATGCATACTTTGCTATATCCAGACAATGATTAATTGTTCTAAACTCCCATTTCAATCATTGAAACATTCTTAGAAGACGACAATAGCTGTCTCACACAAACTATTAACTTATAAGGAATTTTCAAGTGATAGAATGATCAATATAAAACATTCCGAGCCTACGTCAAATAACTGTCTCACACAAATCATGTAAGATGTTACCAGGTGATTTTTACATGATCATATTTTGACTTTCATCTAGAATAAAGATGAATGTAGGTAAAGCAAAAATCTTTCCAACACATATTTCGAGAAAGATATAAGCGATTTAAACTGAGCTCAAAACATCAAATGTGTATAATATGAATTCTATATAGCTATACGACTTAGTCTCAATAGGAGATAGAATATAATAGACCTATGATTGATAGATGAGTTCAAGTCTCCACATACCTTTTGTTGATGAAGTTCCTCCAAGATCCCCTTAGTAGATATTCGTCTTCAATAGATGAACGTCGTGAAGTCTAAAGCTCAACTACACATTATATCCTAATCCGAGACATATCTATAAGTAGACTACAAATCAAGACTTATAGTTTTGACAACTAAACTTGACAAACAAGCTTGAGATAGAAACGCTTGCGAGTTCCACCGAGCAATGATCTAACAATCTCCCCCTTTGTCAATTTTAGTGACAAAACTATCAATACATATGGATTATAAAATAAATAAACTTTGTAGCTTCTCATCCAAATGCTTGATTTCCTTGGTTCTTCAACATTCCTTGAATTCTTTGTCACTCCAAATACTCCAATGATTCTGAGCGTGTTCAACTTAGCATCATAGTTGTTGAAGATCTGTATCCATAACAATAAGAAAACAGTTGTTCTCAATTATTGTTATACAGTGTCATAATATTATTACACATCATCAAAGTTCAATTGTATCATAACTTTGACAATAATTCTATGGTGATATGTATCACTCCCCCTTAGTCAATACTTCATCTCACAATGAAACCCCCCCCCCCCACACACATAATGATCAGTAAACCATATGTATGTAGTGCGAACTACAAAATAATTTTCCCCATTTTTGTCAATATAAATTGGAAAAGGTACGAAAACTAGGGGGATCATAATGAAATTCTCAAAGAGATTATTCATGACTAAAAGAGAACATATCAACTTTGTTTCGATGATTTCACATAGTCGAAACTTAGTGTATTCATCAAGGAGTTTATAAAGATAACTCCTACAATATTCCACGACCGCACTCCCCACAAAGATTTGGCAATTAAGCACAAGTTTAATTAAGAACTCTCCCTAATATAATGTCATTCCCGAAAGAACAACAAGAGCGACCTTACTTTCACAAGAAAATAAGGATTTCTTTGGACATTAACAAATCACATGAAACATGAATTTGTATCCAGAAAACTCAATTAAATTGGCCACAAGAAAACCTTAATGATTAATTTAATCGGAGATGCTCAACATAAGAAAACCTTACGGAGCCACACAGTACTTTCACATATAAGTGGATCAGGGAAAGATCAATAATGTGGAATATTCAAAAGTTCATTCTATCTTTTATCAATATTTGCATAATGACATAATAGACTTAACTTTTGACATATATGAGACAATCATAGTTCACGAACGTAAACACACATATCCCATAACATTATTTGCAATATATGAAACCAATAAAGATTAATACTGCAAAATCATCTTTGAAATAACTTAGACTTTAAATAAATAAATCTAAAACATTGAAAGATGAAAATCATTGACAATAGCTATGTGTAATCACAATAATTGGTATTCCAAACCCTAGTTATCCTTCTTAAACACGAATAAATTCTCATAAGAAGTTTCTTAGACATAACAAATACAAAAAAAAAAAAAAACTTTAGACATAACTAGCAACCAGAGATCGAACAAAAACAAGTTCATCAGTTGCTTTCTCCAGTTCAATCTTCAGAAACTCAAGATTCTTTGTTGCAATTTCAAGTTGACCACGAACAACCTCAAAATCTCGAAGAAGATTTCCAACCAATTGAGATGACATCTGAACTAGAAGATCATTTTCATGGTCGACTGCATGATAGCAGGTTATGAAAACATGGTTCTCGTGAAACTCAATAAATTTGCCATCTTCAACTTTGTCTTCCTCTTTGCATCCATCCATTGTGCACTCCATGAAATTTCCAGAAAACCTTGACGTTACGGAACGAGCATATATCATAAGGAGGAGTCCTTGATATATTTATATGAGATTTTCATAGGGGAACCCTAGGGTTAATCGTTTATGTTTGGTAACGGGTCGGGTGCATGTACGTTCATAGTTATGAACCAAATTCAAAACAAATGAACCAATGGAGCTTATTTTTAGAAGTATGTTTTGATAAAAATCAAAAACAAGTTCCAAACATCTGACAGAAAATCTTAGCTCAGAAATAGAGCACAAGGAAATTGTTGATAGTTAACAAATCAATTGTCATTAAGGTAGAACAAAACAAAGTTTTTCAAAGTAAACAATAAAGAGGGAAATTTCTAAAGAGTTACTGATCATTTATATTACATCAAGTAATAGTTAACCGGAGCATGGCTCAACAGTAAGATGATCATTTTATTTTTAAACCAAAAAAAAAAAAGATATCACAAAGACCACTTTGTCAAGAAGAATACGGCTTCTTGAGAATTATTTGCATCCTCACATGGTCTCAAAGAAGATGCACGTTTATAAGCAGTCAAGTTGTAATTTGACGAGCATATAGCTCATAAAGGGTATTGACATTTTCCCTTTTTCCTTCTTGAATATCATCAGGGAAGTCAATAGAATTAGTCTCAAGAGAATTGATGAGAGGAGGACAAGATATACCTGAAGTTGTTGCCTTCCTTGCCTTCTTAATGCCACGCTTGAATATATTTATACTGGTCTTGAGTTACGAAACATGATTATTGATATGAATATATTCAGGAACGGTTGACCCTTTTGATCCAAAACTTCCTTCAGCCACGGAAGAAGAGTTTGAAGGATTTTTTCTTACTCATTGGATCAGCAAGGCAGTCATTTGTCCTTATAACACTATTCTTTTTACAATTGTAGAAAGTCTTTGTGTTATCTTTATAGGAAATAATTGGCTTATCACAGCACTTTCATTGTCTAAGAGTTGGACATTTAAGACCAGTAATATGAGAAACGGGTTTGATTACTTCCTTAGACATCCATATAAGAATGTTATGAAGTTTTTCATTCCGCAAACGAAAACGACATATTCTCTCAAGATGACCCTTGTTTCCGCAATAATAACATCTGAAGGGAATGTTATTAATTATTCTCATATGAGTAGGAGGTTGACAACCCTTGTTGTTTGAAACTTCTTCTGCCGAAGCTAATTTTTCACTTTTTCCATCAGTGAAATTTTTCTGCTGGAAATCGCTATTAGAACAAACAAAATCAATCTTGCTACTACTTGAAGCGTATATTCCTTTATATCCCAAACCTCATGTATCACGATGTTTCTTACAAGCTCCCGGCATAGTGGACAATTTTGTTGAACCAAGGTTAAACTTTTTCAAGTTTTCTTCCAGCAGCTTGACCTTGTTCAGAGTCGTAGATAAGTCAACCTCCAATTGTTTTTCTAGTGAAATAAAAATGTTTTCTCTATCATTAAAACAAGTTTGTTGAGAGCTACATCTTGCTTCAGATTCAACAATTTTTTATTTCAACACAAAGAGATTTCGACAAAGATTTTCACATTCAGAACTCTTTGAACGCACATCTTCTTCGCGATCTTTAAGAAGAGATTGTAAGAGATTATATCCACAATCGTATCCCTTAAAGAGATTTCTCATTTTCTTATTTTCTAGGCAGAGAGGTGTCAGAAACTCAGTCAAGCAAGATGTTGATTTCCTTTTCTTTGTGAGATGGTCAAAAAGCGTGATATATTGTGAGACTTCCTCATCAACATCTTGTCCCCCATACGAATCACTTTCATCTGAAAGATCATTCAACTGTTCATCTAGGCGTGTTTCCAAGTTGTACACAGTTTCAGACAATGGGGAAGACGTGACAGTATTCTCAGGAGAAGCAAAGCTTTGAACTAAGTTGTTTACGGTGGATTTTAGTTTAGGGCTAAAATTGTAAAACCCATATTTGATGCGCTGTCACCTTGCAAGGGGTAAAGCCATTTAAGAAGTTATGAGTGCAAAAAACCTCTTCGCTCATTTGAAGCGATTCAATATGAATATGTACATGAAATTCACTCGGAATGGTGCATGTAACAACAATCCCAAATATTCTCTGAATTCTATTTTACTTCAGGATTATTAATTAATTATTAATTAATGCATAATTTGCCTAGTATTTTCCGTGCTATGTTCTCAACCGAACTCTCATCATTGACATGACATGACGATTAAGTGTTCACTCTCAGCAGAGTAGCATGAATCTCCCGAAGTGCCAGTGTTGAGATCTGCACAAAATACCCCCACAGGTTACATCATTCTCTGACAAAGAGAATCTCGTATCGACGCGCTTTTAATTAAATACAATCGAACATGATTAATTTCTTTAAGGGAAATCTAGACTATCCACGTCAGTCTCAAAAACGATCACGGCCACACAATTTGGCCGTGCAATTTAACGAGCCTAGCCAAATCCTGGTGGAAATAGGCAACCATCATGATGATTGTCGGCGGGCCCACTAACGCCCCAACCGATCGGACCATCCCTAAGTACATCCCAACGTTGTAAAATTCTAACCCTAAGTAGGGTGGTCGCGTTGTTTCGAAGAAGCACGAACGAGCATAGACTGTTTAAAACGGTCTCAGAAGCATCACGAACGTCCAACTTCGCTAGCCTGGTTGGACGGCTTCGATCCTCTTACGAACGGTTAAGGAAGTGCCAGCATGATCATTGGCGGGCCCAATAGTGTCCTATTCGATCGACTTTCATGCGACAAGCCTATAAAGTGCTCAATCGCTTACCCAAACTCGAGCAGGCACGCTGCATTCAAAACCCTAAATTTGGATTGTGGTAGTTTACAACTGTCGCAAATTGATCATGTTCGTCCAACTTAGCCGGTCTATTTGGATGGCTTGGATTGCATCTCGAGCGATCAAAGAAGTTCCAACGTGTTCACCGTCGTCCCAACCTCTCCCTTGGTCGATCGACCTATCCACGGAAAAGACAATACATATCAAATCTTTTTCCCAAAATAGCATGAACGTGCTACTTTAAGAAACCCTAAAATCACTTTGCGGCATTGAACAACTGTCGCAAATCGATCACGGCCATCCTACTTCGCCGGCCGAATTGAGTGACTTAGATTTAACTTTCGGTGACCCAGGGGATGTCAACATGCTCGCTGGAAACCCACCTTTGTACATAGTCGATCGACCTACTCAAACCCAAACGCAGCGCCTCGAATCGCTCGCTCAAAAGGGAAGAATTTACTGTAATTAAGACATATTTGAGCAAGCGATTCGAGGAAGAAATCACTGTAATTAAGACATATTTGTAGGTCGATCGACTATGTAAAAAGGTGGGTTTCCAGCGAGCATGTTGACATCCTTTGTACAGTGTAATTAAGACATATTTGAAGATTACAGTAAATTCAACATGTTGAATCCTTTGTACAACATGTTGGTGTCAACATGTTGGCTTAGATTACAGTAAATCCTTTGTACACCTTTGTTGAATTACAGTAAATTCAACATGCTACACCCTTGATAAGAATTTACTGTAATTAAGACATATTTGAAGATTAAAAACAATACTCTATTATTTAATTCTCATAAGTGTTTACAGGAAATGGAAGAAATCAAGAATACAACCGCTCTCTTGAATTTTCTCTCTCCTCAAAACTTTCTCAACACTCCAAAAATACCAACCTCCTTTCTGAATCTACTTGGTCTCTTTATATAGGATAATTACATAGTGGATGACAGCTAATTTGTCCTATAATTTCGGATCCGACTCTTGATATTATCGTTGTAGTTATAATTTCCATTCTCGCAAGCGTCGTGACCATCGCAGGATAATCACACTCTTCCCGTGTTTCTTTATTCGTCAGCTATTACGTCATTCTTTAAATTATTCTGTGACACTCATGAAGTGTTGTTGAAGAACTTGTGGTGATGTTCGCAGAAATGTTGTTAATCTCGCAAGAGTAATATCGTGGCGATATTCTAGTCCTATATATTGCCTCTTCTCATGTCTTTTCTGCGAAGGAAGAAAGATCATGAGAATTGAATCTTTAATAATGCCGCAGCTATTTATCTTTTTCCCCCTTCTGCTTTGACATGTTTCTGTCCAGCTATTTTCACGTACTTTTTCTTCCATTCAATTTTTGACACGTCCTTTTCAACTGCTGCGATCTGACCGTTCACGTCCTTTCTTTGCATTAATTGCATTCATCTTCTCGAGAACTTTCTTCTTCTATAAATACTTCTTTCATTCTTTTCTTTCCTTCTTTTTACTTTCTTCTTTTCTATCTCTCTGCAATTTTGTTGTTCTTCCGAAAATTCTGCATATGTTACTATTGCATCTTTACCTTCAATCTTTTATCCTTTTCTTCATTCCTATACTTACTTTATTAAAAATGGCTCCCGCTGGTCGTAAATATATGACCGCTTTTGAGGAAATGCAAAAGAAGTTTAAAGATCAAGGTTTTTCTTTATCCACCTTCCCTGATCAAAACCCTAAAGCTGAACTTTCCGTTAAACTATTTTCTGATCATCCAAGTTCTCGCGAGAAGATTATAGTCTCGCTAGGTCAACTTGAAGCCGGTCTTCCTATTCTTCTTTATAATCCCGAACTTCCTTTGTTCTATGAGATACTTTCTCATCCAAAATTCTCGCGAGCCATATATCAACTGGGTGGGGATTGCATCCTTCTGCTAATGGATTTTGCTACTCGCGGTGCTAATAAAGAATCTCGCTACCCTGATACTGCGAAGAATCCTAAATTCAAGGATGTTCCAATTATTCCCACAATGTATACTATAGATAATTTCTTCATAAACTATGACATAATCCCCATGAAGAGGGATATCACTTGCTGGGGTGTCCGCTTTCAAAAGAAAGATGATATTGCGAAAGACAAAGTTCTTATGTTGGACATCGACTGGCATACTATTACTAATCAAAGTCCGCGTCATTCTAGAGATGAAAAATGGTATATCTTCCCTCTAATTTTAGAGGGTCCATATATCTCTGGTACCTATGCTTTACCTGCGAATCTCGCAGAATACCAAACGTGGGTATTCTAAAGGCCTGAGAGAAATAAAGAAGTATGTTTTCTTAATTTTTTGCATAATAAATTACCATTATTATTTTCTTCATGCCTTTAGATTCTCGCTGACTATTTATTTTTTATCAGATTGAAAGGTTGAAAGCCAGCTACGATAGGCTAGGGAAACCTGCTACTTACTTAGATATCAAATCTCTCACAGATGAAGTAAGAAATATTTCTTTATAATTTTTTACAGTATATTGTTGCCTCTATTTCTTATCTTTATCTGTGTTCGCAGGAAATTGAAGAAAGAGAGCATGTAAAACCTGCGAGAACTAAAGAGAAATCCACAGTTGGTCGCAAGGGTAAATCTAATGCCCCTCTCAAAGAGAATTCAACTGCTCTTTGTAGAGAGGAATCTGGTGCTCCTCCCTTAAAGATAAGAAAAACCCAACTCTCTTCTTCTTCAATTCCTCAACCTAATCCATAAAATCCAAGTATCGATGATGCTGATGATGATGAAGACGAAGATAATAATGACATCTCTCCCATGAAGGATTCATCTTCTCTTGAATCTCCTATGACCCAATTATCTAAGATTTTTGGTGATGTCATGCATGAAATTTCAAATGATTATGGATATGAAGCTGTTAATGAAGTATCTCAAGCTCTCGCAAAGGTTTGCGATGCTTCCCTATTGGTTGACAATGATTCTTTCCAGGGAATCCCAAGATCGCTGACTCCCAGTCTTTTGAATTCACTCAGCATTTTGGTATGTTTTCACTTCTTTGCCTCTTATTTTTATACCTTAGATTTCAAACTATATCTTTCTTAGCAATTTTTACATTTCTTCGCAGGCTGGAAGAGCTTCTTTTATCGCTGCCTCAGATTTGGAGAAGAGATATGCTGACCTTCGCAAGAAAAATAAAAATTTAAAGTCTAAGTCTGCAGATCTTCGCAAGCAAAAGGAACAGTTGGAATCTGAAGCTATTGATCTTCGCAAGAGTAAAGGAGAATTAGAAGCTGAGGTTACTGAGCTTCGCAAGAAGAATAAGCAACTAGAAATTGATGCTTCAAGTGATAAACAAAAGATTTCTGATCTTGAAAAGGATAATCAGCAACTCTATGGTATAAACTTTTCTTTTAATTCTTTTGCCTTATTTTGGCTCATTCAAGTAACCATTTTTGCAGATATTTATGACCTTACTGATGAGGCTACAATCTTTCGATCTTTTCATGAACCCGTAGATGAGGATACCCTTCTTGCTCGTCTTAATAGCTCTTTAAGTAGTTTCTCAGATGATCAAATTAGATATCTCTTTCCATAGATGAACTTAAATCCAAACTTCATCTCTTAAAAATTGAGCACAGATTCAACTTGGGCTTAACCAATAAGTTTAAGCGTCTTTATCTTGATCGAAAGAAGAAATTAATAGATTAAGAAGTAAGAATAGTGATCTTATTGATGAGAAAGATCTTATTGTTAAAAATGGTGCTCAAGCCCTAGCAGATTTCCATAAAATTCTTACTGATGTTAAAATTGAGTGGGATAGACTTATCGGCGAAAATAGAGACTTTCTTGCGACAGAGGACCAAGTTCGCTCTTGTCTTCTTATCAGCAATGATGAAGAATTTGCTTGGGCTGCGAAAGTTCTTGATAATGCCAGAAATAATCTAGGTGTAGATGTTAGTCTTCATACTGAACAAGCAGCCTTGATTAGAGACATGATTTCTGAAAGAGAAGGTTGCTAATTATTCATTCTCATTGGTCCTTTGTCTTTTATATTTTGCTACTAAATTTCTGATTTGCCATTTTGTACTCGCAGGAGTTGATAAGAGATACTCTGTCAGAGTTAAAGAACTTGAAGATGATAAGGGAGTGCTCGCAAAAACTCTATCTTCTTGCAACGAAAAGTATTCAAAACTGAAGGAACAGTTAGAAATTATGAGAAGAAATTTTAGTAACACTCTCATTGGGGTTCGCAATGACTCCATTAAATTGGTCTGCGATGACCATCAAATTCCTCATTCTGAGTACCCTGAAATTTTGCATGAAGTTCCACAAAATGTCCCTGATCTTATCATTTTTGATAGCGAAGCTGAAGATTCTGAAGAAGATGAAGGTCATGATGAAGGTGATGGAGATGAAGAAAAGAAATCCGGAGAATACAACGATGGATCTAATTAGATTTCTTATATTCTTCCCTGTAATATCTGTACACTTATCCTCTTATCTTTGTAGTATACTTGCTGCGAATTTCTCCAGCTTCTAATGTTTTCTAGTGTATGAACTTCTTCTGGGTATATTAAAATACAATTTATTTTGTGCAATATGGTTAAGTAATATATTTATAAGGTTTTAGCTATCTGTGCATAAATATGTTATATAAAGATGAATAACAATATTATCGTTCTGTTCATTCCATACTTGCCTTTGTTATTCGTCTGCAATATAAAAGATTGAGCATATTAGATTCTTAATAAAACTTTGCAAATATCGCAACCATAATCTCGCAGTCATGTGTTAATCTCTTGTGGTCTTAGTTTGCCTTCATAATTAAAGGTCTTATTTCGCCATGTTTCTTTCTGCGACAAAATTGCAGGATGTTCTTACATTCACATGTAACGACCCATTGATCTTGCCTTATCCATATGTTTTCAAATATCTGCGACAATATGACAGGCCTAAGTTCATTGCGAGAACAAAGCCCCATGACATTGCCGTCTTGCGATAAAATCGC
This sequence comes from Papaver bracteatum, assembly GCA_023529315.1. Classification (NCBI taxonomy): domain Eukaryota; kingdom Viridiplantae; phylum Streptophyta; class Magnoliopsida; order Ranunculales; family Papaveraceae; genus Papaver; species Papaver bracteatum. The sequence goes on from JAJJWX010001338.1 coordinate 146,242, forward strand.
AGGACGTCTTTACACTTTCATGTAAAAACCCATTGATCTCATCTTAACTTTTTCTTATGGCTTGTTGCCTCTGTATTTGTCATGCGACAATATGACAGGACTTAATGTTCTTGTGAACATAAAGCCCCATGACATTTCCATCTTAAGACACTTATCAACTCCCTAATGGAGGGTGCCGCCCTTACTCCCCCTGGTTGTCCCTTCAAGGAGGGCACATCGACCATACAAGAATAACTCCTCCCATCCAATCATAATAACAACCAGTTGTTTTCGCAGCCTCTTATCCTTTATGCATATATGGCTTATAGTTACGATAATGCACCCTAAGTGGGGTTTTCTTGAGGCCGAGTGCATCATAGCCAAGACTTACCAAAAATGTCCAGGGTAGGTTCATCCATCCTGGGCACTCTTGGCTCAACCGTGTACCTCGGCGCCTTGGTCATACTCTACACCCCTTAGAAGAGACCCTCGGTCGTTAAACCAGGGTATAACCTTATATAGTTGGAAATCCAAAGTATCTCTCCTGGATAGGTATCTCAAAGAGATGGACCCAAGTCTCCGTGACTCAGGTTCCAGCAGCAGTATAGCCTTATCCTTGAGTCACGCAAAGAGATACCCCCTTATATGACGCACTTTAGGTCTTATATTTTCCTCTTGCGGAATTGTATTCGCGAACTAGGGTGTACGCCATATAAGTTCGTCCCATTATTATGTCTCTGCGAAATTTTATTCGTGTTTCTTGCGAGTATTGCAACTCTGATGAAATTTCTTTTCTTTGATATTCTCATTAATTGCATTTCAACTCTTGTATAACTTCTCAATTTCATTTCTTTCGTTCAAACAAAATATCTTTTTGAAATATTTTCTTCAACAAATCATTCATAAACTTCTTAAATTTCGTCATTTTACCTTTCTACTTACTACCTTATGCTTCTCCCTTTTTGTTGCGTTTTGTTGTTTTCTCTCCATCTGCGAGATGCTCGCCACATACAGTTTCCAACTCATGTTGATTTCAAAGTATTCCCTCCTCTCGCCGCTCTATTGTATCAACCATCAGCTTATCACCTCTTTGTTTTTGCTTGATGTTTCGTTTCCAATTTCCGCTCTTTGCTGCCCTTTCCTCGCAAGATTCCATATCAATTTCATAGCATTTCTTCCCATCAGCCCAGTCTCCCTTTATTATTCCAACACCATTAGGATGAGAAAATTTAATACATTGGTGGAAAGTTGACGCCACACCTAATATCCCATGTAACCAAGGTCGGCCAATCAGGGAATTATAAGGTGATTCGATATCCACAACGCAGAATAGAATCTTAGAAGATAACCCCTTTAATGGAATTCACATTGTAATTTCCCTTTTGGGCTTGTTGGAAGTGCCGTTGAAACCATAGATTTTATAGGTTGATGGTATCAAATCCTCATCTTTTCCACCCATGGTTCTGTAAGTATGATAAAATAAGATATCAACTGAACTTCCAGTATCTATTAGAACTTTGTTAATGGCCCAGGAATCCTCAGTTTCATCATCATCATTTTTTTCATCTTCTTCTTCTATTTGTTTTGGATTTATTTCTAACCTTACTACCAATGGGTTGTCATGCATCTCGCCAGGCTCTGGTACTTCTTGCGCAGTGAAGGAAATAGTTTTCTTTTGCCACTACTCTAATGGTGAGACTCTCGCAATATTCATTATCTCTCTTCCATCTGCGTCTCTCGCGAAGACTCTGCTTAGAACATTGTTGTGAAAATCCTCAATAGTTTTATATGAATGTACGATGGAATTATAGAAAAAATTCTTCACCTTGGCTCCAACCTCTATCACAAATGTTTCTGCTCCTTTTACAGTATTCGCTCTGCGAATATCTGGTGCAGGTGGTAACTGCTGAGATTGCAGATGTACTATTAAAAAATGATTTAACTTTCCCTGATCAATCATCCTCAAAATTATTCTTTTTACATTCCTGCAATCATTTATTTAATGTCCATGGAAATGATGATAAGGACAAAATTCTTGATTTCAATTATTTTTGATGTGGCTCTTTTCCCATATTCTAGGGTGATGGTATATTTTCCATCAAAATGATGGCTTCCCAAAAAAAAATTATACTAGCATTCAGGGGTGGCATCTTAATTTCTTCCCATATTACTCTTTGATTCCCTTGTCCTCTGAAATTCTTTTGCCTCTGACCACTATAAGTCTCTTGCGGCTGATCAAGTATTTGAATTTTATTATTTCCACCGCGATTGTAATAATTCCTTTCTCTTTCATACTATTCTTGATCTCGACTTCCCATGGCTACTAACTTCTGCTGGTTTTCAATTACCACTTTTTCTTGCTGTGGCTGCGAGGTGCTCGCCACATTGTTAATCATTTTAGGAAGTAAACTCCCGTTCGCCGCTATTGAGCTAGTGTTTGTGACTGGATATGATTCCATCTCATTTTGTTTATCCTCCAAACCAATGTATTCTTCTTGTAGTTCTCGTAGCTCAGTCATTGTGATGGTATTTTTGATTCTGAAAATTTGTATGTACAGCAGATTAGTTGCGAAAATTGCATTAATGAAAGATAAAATGAGGTATCTCTCATCCACTCTTCCTTCCATTTCACTGCACATTGTCTTCCATCTTATGGTTAGGTGTTTCAGACTCTCGCCAATCCTCTATTTTAACCCAAACACATCTTCATTACCGGGCCGCGAAGAATTGTTGCTTATATATGCTCCCAGAAATGTAGCTTGCAAATGGTCGAAAGAGGTTATTGTATTTTTAGGTAAGCCTTCGAACCATTTTAACTCCTCGCCACTTAAACTAGATGCAAAGTATTTGCATAACACAGCATCATGGTTTTCCCATTATAGCATACACCTAACATAAGCATTGACATGTTGAATAACACAAGTAGTCACATCGAAGATACTGGTTAATGCTGGTAAATTGCATTTTGGAGGGATTCCTCCATATTGTACTTCTTGAGTGAATGGAGTTATCGCAGCTTCTTCAATGGCTTCATCAAGTTGCCTTCTGCCTCCTTCTCTTTTATTATTCAACATTCGCCTCATTTATGCTACTAACTCTCTTAAAATTTGTTCATTCCCCGCTGAATTTTGCTCAATTGGCCTTTTCAGTGCAACTTCTCTTCTTATGCGCTCATGTCTTTCTTGTCCTGCGAGATTTTGTGCTTCTTCTTCAGCATCTTCATTCTGCCTTCTCCTGCGATTTTCCTCTTCACCTCCTTCTTGAATTTGCAACTGATCATGCCTTCCAATTTCTTCTCTGCGAGTTTCTTCATTTCTCTTCGCTGTCTTTCTATTCTCCTTTGTATTCTGTCATATTCCTCATTGATATTATTGCTATGACGATTTTGTGTGCGTCTCCTTTCTCGATTGTCATGATTATTATGCCGTATTGCTTCTTGAAACTCTTTTTCTTCCACTTCTGCTCTTAATATTTCTCTCTCGCAAGCTAGACGTGCTTGTTCAGCATAATGCCTCTTAATTTCCTCCTCAATGATTCTTTGATTTCTTTGGATTTCTCGCCCATGTAATATTCTTCTACCTTCTTCTCGATTTTCTTCACCATCTTGGTTATTTCTGCGCTCTTGATTTTTATTATCATGTCTATCATTCACAGTTTCACCATGTGGAACGTAGCGACCATCAATTATCTATCCTTCTCCCTGATGCTGCTCTTCATTTGGATTTTGCATTTCCTCTCGGATATTTGCTCCAGCATTTCTCATAGGGGAATTTTGCCTTGATTCTTCTCTAAATGATCTTGAACTTGATCTAGCAGTACTTCTTGATCTCCTACTTTGTAATCTCAAATTCTCCATTCTTAACTCGTGATTTTGTCTTGTTAGATTCGCACGTTCTTCCGCCTCTAACATCCTTTCCTCTTGTATTCTTTGTCTTAAAACCTCTACTGTTTCATTTCCATCATCTCCATGTATTAATCCTCCATTTACTTCTCGGTTTCTTTCTTCTCTTCTTTCATTTCTTAATTGTCGATCTTCTGCTTCTTCCATCGAATATGATCGCCAAGTATGCACACTCACTCTGTCATAATCCACAGCTCTATCTTGTATTGGTGTTTGTTGATTCAGCTGTTAAATTTGATTTTCTCCTTCATTCTTTGTTCTATTTCTTCTTGTTCTGAACCTTGAAGATTCTACTATTTCACTTGTCTCACCTCCTGCAAGTATTTTACTCCTCCTTACAGTTGTTGGTGGTTCTGATGTATTTATTCTTCTAGCTATTAATCTTCAAGAGTTGTTGGAAATTGCGTAAAAATCCTTTACTATCTACTCCAAATTCTTCTCAATCACAATGTCAATTCTTATCTTTTTATTCAGGAAATCAACAATTCATCCCTGTTTCGGGCGCCAAAATGTAGTTGCAGGAAATCCTACACTACGACCTTGATAAGAATTTACTATAATTAAGACATATTTGAAGATTAAAAACAACACTCTATTATTTGATTCTCAGAAGCGTTTACAGGAAATGGAAGAAATCAAGAATACAACCGCTCTCTTGAATTTTCGCTCTCCTCAAAACTTTCTCAACACTCCAAAAAATACCAACCTCCTTTCTAAATCTATTGGGTCTCTTTATATAGGATAATTACATAGTGGATGACAGCTAATTTGTCCTTTAATTTCGGATCTGACTCGTGATATTATCGATGTAGTTATAATGTCCATTCTCGCAAGCGTCGTGACCATCGCAAGATAATCACACTCTTCCCGTGTTTCTTCATTCGTCAGCTATTACGTCATTCTTTAAATTATTCTGTGATACTCGTGAAGTGTTGTTGAAGAACTTGCGGTGATGTTCGCATAAATGTTTTTAATCTCGCAAGAGTAATATCGTGGCGATATTCTGGTCCTACACCCGCGACTTATTCAATCAGGCTCTAAAACAACGATGCAATGCACATTGATAATTTTGATCTTCTTGTTTAAAAGCGATGCTTCACATGCATCGAATATATACGATATTGCATAAATATAGGCTTCATAAATAAGTTAGTTATTTAACCTAGAAACACCATGTGTTATTCTTTGCGGCAAGTCCCACGACTTGGCCCACCTACTCGAGACATCAAACATGTCACAAACTAGGGGATACTTACTTGGGGAATTGGTCTGGCGGTTTACAGCATGCGGCGTGCAACACGCCCATTATGAGAAAGTGTTAGGAAAATACGGACGGTCAGCAATAATAAGAGTAGTGGGTGAAAGAGTGATCAATTTTCCATCATAGTGGAAACGTGACGATCACCACCACCTACACAACCCCACTACTCCATTACTCAATCTCCTCCACTTCCTACGAGATCAGAGGTTTGCGCTCCATGACTTGTATAAATAGGTTTTCATCTTATTTCAACAGGAACAGAGAACACAAATGTTATCAATACAAGAATCCAGAAACCATTTTCTGATACGCAAGTCATAAACATCCACACTTCCAACACTCTGATCTCAAACACCTTCTCCACTTCCCTCCCTAAGATCAACCTTTGTCCTTCATCTTGTGACCGAATTGAATATGGAACGGCCATTTATTGGTTTAGGCCAGAGTCTTACAGATTGATTTCTTTAACTTAAAAGCATTCACGTGCAGTGTATTTATTTAGGGTTTGAACTCGTTTCTCATCAACATACCCCAAATTACCAAAAACAATAGGATCAGTTTTTACCCTCAAACATAAGTCATAACATTTCTGAACTGGTGATACGTTGTTTAAGATAACTTAATTGTCCATAGATTTAGATTGCTACAAACATAGACTTATGAGGTCTTAAACATGTTTGCCTGCTCTGATACCAATTGAAAAAGCGGGGGTATAACAACCACATCTAATATTTCATTAGGCAATCTGTATGGACTAATTCTAAGAGAATCAACTAAATAGTCAGACTCAATCAATAAAAATATATCCAAGAGTTATATCTCTATTTCTCAAAGTAATCAACAAATTAAACATATAGAATCCGTAATCCTGATTATTATGAGAAACAACTTGAACGGTACCAAAGACCAATGTTTAAGTGTCAATCAATTTCAATCATGTTAGAGCGTTGCTCGGTTGAACCCACCAAGCGTTGGTATGTCAAGTTTGGTTGTCATATTTTAGTGAACCAAAACTCATTTAAGAAGTCGCTTGATGTAAATGTACTAGAGTCAACTTCGTATAGGTTAGCTTGAAAGTATTAGGGTGAGACATTACAAGTATTGTGAAGACTTGAAGCAGTGAAGAAGTACGGAGCTACCGACAACATCATCCTTCCACTTGAGGTTAGTGATATTTGACTTGAACTGGTTCATTCCCTAATGTATCTTTCAAGTTGTGCATATTGAAAACATAAAAATGCGAAGCATGAACATTCTAGATAGACATAGTATTAAGGAATACAATATGAAGTTTCTTGCTTAACCATTAAACTTTGTATATAAGACATCGACATAATTGTATGAATGCTAGTGTGATTATGTATGGGTATGAGGTGAGGATTTGATCCTAGGGAATAATGTTTACATGTGTTCTAAGGAAGTAATTTCATGATATGTGTTGTGAACCAAAAAAGAAATCGCCAGGCGTTATTGGAGTTGTTCTTCATTGCATAACTTATGAACGACCAATATGTGTGATTAGTATAACCGCTTATGACTTGTTTGTGTTCTTGGTAAAGCTATTCACATGAGGCCTGTCTTATGTATTGATATGACTTTTATTAGTGAAACTGATCTTAAGTAATCACCTGGGGTATGATCGGGTTGTGAGTGTCTGAAATTATTACTGGGAGAAGGGGAACCGATCCTAGTAAGAGGTGAAGTGCATCACAAGGGGAACCGATCCTTGTATGAGGTGCAACAAGGTTTATGGAAGAAAGGGGAACCGATCCTATGAACATGTACAACACGTTTTTGGGAAGGGGGAACTGATCCTATGAACATGTGCAATGCATACAAGTTAGATACCAAATATATGTGGGGAACCAATCCTAGTACCTAGTCAGCCGTATCTTTGGTAATCTAGTGTAACTATGCACAGTACTCACATGGAGGTAGAACCAAAACTTGTTTTGGTAGAACCGTAAACCCATAAGTTGTGATTGAGTGGTACTTGATCAATCACATAGTTCATGAAAGTCAGATGAACCAATTCTAAACTTGTTTGGAAGTGTGGTAAATCGGTTTCAAGTGAGCAATCATGGAAAATACTTGCAAGAGTAAGATGTCGTCACTCTTTGAACACTGTGCATTAATGCTTATTCTTTATTGTTCAAAGATATTCCTTAAAGGCTAAGAATGAAGTAAATCCCAAGATAGAATTTAAATAAGTTGGGAATCTTTTTAATTAAGGGTTTTTAATTATATATGGAAAATAAGAATTAGTAATGTGCATTTCCAAGGAGATTTCAATCATTATTTTTGGACAGTGCATTCGCAGGAATTATGAAAACCGAATTTGGTGGAGTAATGAAAAATATCTTGAGAATATTTTCGGTTTTGGAAATTCCTTGGTGTCCAAACTTCCTTGTCTATAAATACTTTGAGTATGCATTTCTAGCAAACTAATCCTGTGTAACATAAACTTCCTCTTTTATCTTTGTTACTGTTGATGCCGCCTATCGGAGAGGAGAGTAATCTAATTACAACCGTTCAATTTAAAGTCTTCTTTGGGATTGAGAAGCTCTAGCGCGACCCATTGGAGGGAAACTAGATATGGCGGTTTATCTTTAGTTTTCATATTGATTTGATTGACTAATGGTGGTTGAACTTTGATTGCACCTAGTTTGTTTATGCTTGAGAATCTTCTCTTCTGAAATAAGATTCACTCAAACTAGTTCAAGGTTTCGACAGGGATCTTTAGACTGTAGTTAGATATAAAGACGATCTTGTGATAATCCATTGTTAACAGACTCCGTTCTGTGTGTGATTGATCACAAGAGATTCAAGTAGTTGTGTGCATGTGTTTATTGAAGATTTTAGAAGATTTGAAGACAAAGAAGATATTGAAGATTTCTGACTTGGTTTTTACAATCTTTGGTGTGCATAATACTTGTTTGGGAAAAAGAGGATCAGACTATAATTGATTTATCCTTTTGGGTATTTCGGTAGAATAGTTGAGGAATATCGGCATTAATATGTTTCCTTGTGATTAGAGGTATTGATTGGCTTAATCTTAACAATTGACTTTGGGTGATTGAACATAAGATAGATCTTGGAACCTGGCAAAGGAGTTTATGTTAATATAAACAAGGGAACCTTTGCGTAACTCATATCACTTGGTTGAAGAGAGTTGATACCAAACATATTTGTTGTTCCTTTACTATTTGGAATACGAACCAAAGAAATTGGTCCAAGTACGTGACTTATTTACAGGTTGGAGGCATGGGAATACAGACGGAACTAGGTGAACTATAGGTTTAGTTACTTGGTCTCAATTATACGAAGTTGGTTTATTTTGTATAGCGGCTTAATCCTGAGAGTATTCAATTATGGACTAGGTCCCGTGGTTTTTCTACATTTGCGGTTTCCTCGTTGACAAAATCTTGCTGTGTCATTTACTTTATATTTCCGCATTATAATTATTTTATTATAATTAAAGTAAATTGCACAAACGTTAATTCCTATTTACTTGATACGTGAATCCTATTGAGTTTGGTTAAGTCCGAACCTTTGTATCAAGTAAACACACTTTGTTGTTGTATTGTCTCGATCTCGTATCCATAGAAGATCACACAAAGTGTGAACCGATTTGTTGTATTGTCTCGACTCAGTCCATAGACAATCACTTTCGGGGAAAGGACTTATACGAAGGAAAAGTAATAGATTGAGGTATAATTAGGGTACCCTCGCCTTTTCAAATCAACAACCAGAGGTTGGATTTCCCAATTAATTGAACTACGTATAACCTGTGATATTTCAATTACATAAACAAATATAACGCGGAAAATAAATAACACAGATACCATAAATTTTGTTAACGAGAAAACTGCAAATGCAGAAACTAGTCTAGATATGAACACCACACTGTATTAAGCCATTACATACTCTAGCCTACTACAAGTTAACTTCGGACTGGAATGTAGTTGAGCCCTAACCAATCTCACACCGATTAAGGTACAGCCGCGTTCCTTACGTCTCTGAATACCAACATGACTCTACGCATTTGATTCCCTTAGATGATCTCACCCACAACTAAGATTTGCTATGACCCAAACTCGAAGACTTATAAATAAATTTGTCTCCCACAGAAAAGTTTATTCTGATAGATAAATTTGTCTCCCATGGAAGTACCTATGAAGTTCATGTTAGACTTTACAGATTTATTTATAAGTCTTCAGCTCATTTATAAGTCTAACAGATTTATCTGTGGGAGACAAATTTATCTATCAGAATAGACTTTTCTGTGGGAAACAAATTTATTTATAAGTTTCTGACTTTGGGTCGTAACAACTCTTAGTTGTGGGTGAGATCATCTAAGGAGATCAAATGTGTTAGAGCATTACTCGGTCGAACTCGCATGCGTTGCTATCTCAAGCATGTTTGTCAATGTTAGTGATCAAAACTATAAGTATTGATTTCTAGTCTACTATAGCTAAGGTCTCGGACTAGGATAGAAAGTGTAGTTAAGCTCAATAATTCCATGACAATCATCATACAAGACGAAGGACTACTCAAGGAACTGGTGGATCTTCATCGACTAAATGGTATGTGGAGACTTGAACTTATATATCAGTCAAAAGTATATTTATCTCATATCTTGAGACAAAAGTCGTTTTGCTATATAGACTTAGATTATACACATTTGATATTTCGATCCGAGTTTACCTCGCCTATCTATTTCTCGAAATATGTGTTGGTAAAGCTTTCGATTTAGCCAATTTCATCTTTACCTAGTGATGAAAGTCATATTAAGTTTCAATCACTTTGAAAATTACTCTGACGAAAAATGGTTTGTGAATAACAACTATATAACGTCCTCTGAGAATGTTTCAATGATTTAAATGAGAGTTTAGACTATATAACCATTGGAGGATATACGCATTATTGTGGAAACACATATATGTATAAGTCCTTATTCCTTGAACCGAAGTTTGCGAACTTTGTTGATCAAGAGAACCAGAGAAGTGCGCGAGCAAAGTCCGCGAACTGGCGGAAGTTCTCGACCCGAGAATTTCTGCTGGAGTTTGTGAGCTTCATCCGGGAACATAAGTCCACGAACTTGAGTAGGTTATGTCTAAAAATGATGTTTGTGAACTTATCTTTATAAACTAAGGAATGCAATTGCAAACCGTGGCTATATAGTTCATGAACCGATTCGAGTGAATCAAATCGTTTTTGCTTCAATTGTGTCTTATGTAGTACATGATATTTCCTTGCAATTGACCAACTTTCTGACTAGTTCATTTGAGTAATTTGACCTAGTTATGGTGAAGAAGAATATGGTTGATATGAAAGTTATCATTTGGCTAACTAGTAGGATTCGAGACCAAAAACGATAGAAAAATATAGAAATCCTTTGAGTTGGGGATTAGCCACCGGTTTAAGCAACAACTCTTAATAATATTGATTTGTATTGAATGAATAAACCTTAGAACAAACTATGAATTTATAGAGTTCCTAGCTTGAATCCTAAGAAAATAACAAATAAGGAAACAGAAAATCAATCCTAAAATAGCTAATATTCCTAATCGGTGTTGGTATACCAACATTCCCAACCCCTTGAGACACAACTTGTCCTCAAGTTGGATAAAAACTAAAATAAAACATAGATAAATAATTTGCTAAAATATATCTAGCCTAAAAAATATAGTTGGTTTCCCAACATTCCCAACCCCTTGAAACACAACTTGTCCTCAAGTTGGATCGTTAGAATAGTTCATTGTGAAAAAATTATCATCAGCTTCCAATAGTAAGACTTGACCCTCCCGTTTACATAAATAACCAGGTTTATAAATTTCATCACAGTGGAAACATAAGCCCTGTTTTCTCCTTTCATCATGTTCAAACTTAGAAATTCGACGAACTGGAACTGCATTAGATGTAGTTGTTGAAGTAGGTGTTGATGCAGCTTGTATAAATTTTATAGCTTTGAACCTTGATGTTGCATCAATAGCTTCCTCTTGACAGAGTGTCAAATCAAAGGCGTCGGATAAGCTTTTAGGATGAAGCATACGCACACCTGCACTGATATCCTCATGAAGTCCCGAAAGAAAAATACTAATTTGGTGTGACTCCGGCATATCAGGAACAAAATTAAGCAACTTTTCAAATTCAGTAATAAATTCACGAGATGTACCTATTTGCTCTAACTTAGAGAGTCTGGCACATGGATCAATATATTTTTGTGAACTAAAACGTTCCTGAATTGTATAAGAAAATTATTCCCATGTTAATTGTCCTAAGGAGCTAGATATCCAACGATACCAATAGATAGAATCCCCTTCGAGATGGATAACAGCCATGCTTACCTTTCTAGCCTCTGGCACACCAAACAACGAAAAATATTGTTCTGCCTTGAAAATTCATCCTTTCGGATCAGTTTCATTAAATACTAGAAATTTTAAATTAATCTAGCTTGCACGGATGACAGGACCAGTCCTAGCATCACCAATGCGACCATTATTACCATTTGAATCTTGTGTGTCATCCTTCTCACCATTCTTATTTTGTGTGTCGTCCTTCTCTCCATTCTCCTCCACGATGTTCTCAGCAATATTATGTTGTTGTGTTTTGAAAAAGGTGGCAATAGATTCCAAAGCTACAGTGGCTCTTTCTCGATCTTCAATATCTCTTTAACGATCATCTTTCATCTCGGCAAGCATTGATTCCAAATTCTTATTTAATACAATGATTTGTTCTTCTAAGTTTTTCATCATCATTGTGAAAATCCAGGAAACAAATATAACCAAACTTTTGTCGGTAAAAAAGTGACTGAGTACCCAAACCTTGTAAACTGGTTGGACGGATTAATGGATGACAAGCAACTAATTAACAGGAGGCAAAAAACTTGAATAACCACTAATAAACCTTACCCGATGAGTAATTGGTGTAGTCTTGTTCATAATATGTTCACCACTTCACGATAATCTCTTTTGAAGGGAGAAGCAGAAGATGGTTTAGAATTAAAAAAAAAATTGGGGTTTCAGATCGCTGGCTCTGATCCAGATGTTAGGATTCGAGACCAAAAATGATAGAAAAATATAGAAATCCTTTGAGTTGGGGATTAGCCACCGGTTTAAGCAAAAGCTCTTAATAATATTGATTTGTATTGAATGAATAAACCCTAGAACAAACTATGAATTTATAGAGTACCTAGCTTGAATCCTAAGCAAATAACAAATAAGGAAACACAAAATCAATCCTAAAATAGCTAATATTCCTAATCGGTGTTGGTATCCCAACACTAACCATTTGTTTAACTATTGTTGAACCAACTAATGTACAAGTTTGGGTAGGGTTACACAAACATAGAAACGTGCATTTCATGTGTGTATAACAAGCTATGTTTTCGATCTAACGGTTGATAAATATTAGCTTGAATCTAATCAGGTTTTCATCTGATGGTGAATATTGAATGCTTTGTTACCAAGCTAACATTGATTGAAAACCTTGATTTGAAAGACTATATAAGGGAGAACTATAGAAACTGGGAAACCTAATCCCCACACATTTTGTGTGATACTAGTTTTGCTAAGCTATAGTCGATTCTCTCCTTTAACCTTATGTTTCTTCTTCTAAACCAGGTTAACAACTTAAAGACTTCATTAGGATTGTGAAGCCAGACCGATACTACTTTTCTTGTAGTTGTGTGATCTAATCTTGCTGTTTCTATCGCACGAGTACAATTATAATATTATCTTGAGATTTCTATCTCTGATAGGCAAGATAAAAAGTAATCACAAACATCTTCGTCTCATCGTTTGTGATTCCACAATATCTTTTTTCGCTGCGTCGATTAAGATTATCGTGAGATGATTAATAATAATGTGTTGTTCTTCGGGAATATAAGTCTGGTTTATCAATTCGTTCCTATTCACCTTGATTTATCAAAAGAAAGAACAAAACTCGTAGGTATATTCGTGGGAGACGGATTTATCTATTACCGAAGAATTTTCTGTGTGATACAGATTTGTTTATTAAAGTCTTCTACTTTGGGTCTTAGTAACTCTTAGTTGTGGGTGAGATCATCTAAGGGAATCAAGTACGTAGTATCCTGCTGGGATCAGAGATATAAAAGCATAATTATACCTTGGATCAGTGTGAGATTGATTGGGGTTCAACTACAGTCCAGGCCGAAGTTAGTTTGGAGTAGTCTAGTGTCTATAGCGGCTTATACAATGTGTGTTTAATTTGGACTAGGTCCCGGGGTTTTTTTGCATTTGCGGTTTCCTCGTTAACAAAATTATGGTGTCTGTGTTATTTCTTTTCCATATTATATTTATTATATAATTGAAATAATACAGGTTGTACATTGTTCAATCAATTAGAATATCCGACCTTTTGGTTGTTGATTTAAATTGATTGACACTTGGATATTGGTCTTTGGTACCATCCAAGTTATCTCCTTGTATTTGATAAAGACTCGCAGATTTCTATTTTCTTGAGTAAAGATCAAATTAAGTGATAGAGATATAAACTCTTTGATGTACTTTTATCTAGATTGAATCTAACTGTCTAGTTGATTTTTTAGAAAGTATATTAGAGTTTGTCCATATAGATTTCTAATCAAAATATTGGGTGTGGTTGTTATACCCCCGCTTTTTCAATTGGTATCAGAGCAGGCAAACACGTTTAAGACCTAAAAAGTCTGTTTGTGGAGATCTGTCTCTATGGATAAAATTATCTCTGATAACGCAACATCAGTCCAAAGTCACTCATGTGAGTCACAAAGTCCTGAAGCTTCTGAGAAAAACTTTATCGTCTGTCCTTTGATTGAATCTGCATTCGACTAGGAAAAATCTCTTGATGAGAAGTTGGATGATCTTTCAGATGACAGTGATTCAGAAAAAGGATAGAGTATTGATGAGGAAGTCTCTCAATATATCAAGTTATTTGACCATACTTTGAAAGAAAAAAGGTCAACAACTTGCCTGAGTAAGTGTATAGCTCCTCTTTGTCAAGAAAACCGAAAATTGAGAAAACTCTTTAAAGGATATGATGGTGGGTATAAACTCTTACAATCTATCATTAAGGATCTTGAAGAAGATGTTCGCACAAAAAGGTCTGGATGTGACAATCTTCTCTGAAATCTCTTTGTGTTTAAAGAAAGACTTGCAAATGCTGAAGCAAGATATGACTCTCAACAAAAATGTTTTAATGACAAAGAAATCAGTCTTCTTTCCAAAGAAAAGTCATTGGAGACTGACCTTGCAGCTGCTCTTGATAAAGTAAATTCATTAGAAGAGAGTCTGAGAAAATTCAATTCTAGCTCTACAAAATTGTCTTCTATGATTGGAGAATGTAAAGAACATGGTGATACACCTGGTCTGGGCTATAAAGGATTAGACACTCCAAAAACTAGTAAGATCAATTTCGTTAAAGCTATTGATAATTCTTCATGTGAGAAAACGTTCGCAGACTGCAACGTGCCTAAGGACAAGGATTATACTCCTTCCAAAACTACTATCATGAGAACAACTAAGAATAATTCCTTTAACTGCTATTACTGCGGAAATAAAGGACATACTGGGCGAAAATGTCGTTTTCGTTTAAGGAATGAAAAACTTCACAACATTCTTGTATGGGTGTCTAAAGAATTTATTAAACATGTTTCTCATATTGTTGGAGTAAAATGCACTTTCAACAATCAAGAAAACTACCTTGATAAGTCATTTCTCAATCATGCCTTTGAAACAAAAAATGTATACCAGGGTAGAAGAAAGAACGTCAAATGTGTAACTGACGTTTTAAATAACTTTGAAAGGAGAAGAAGGCATATGAGAAAGAAAAAGGGTCAAGTTTCTTGTCTCCTTATGTAGAAGACTATGAATCCAAGAATTCAGCCCTAGATTTTCTACACATCAATAATCGAGTCTCAGAACTAAAGATAAGCATAAACAGACTCAAATAGGGTGTCAACAAAACATGGAAAGCAGTCGACTCAGGTACTCCCAGTTCCTCTCTTAATAAATCTTCTTCAACTTTGTTGTGTGATTCGTCTCTAAATCCCCTTAAAGGAGAAAAAGAAGAAGTTAATATTGATGAGTACAATGCTCATCTTAATACACCATGACTACTTCCTATAGCATCCTTCTTTTAGATTAATAAGGATGCTCTTTGTTCTCAAGAAGTTGTCTTGAGAAAGATATCAAGGGTGTATACTATTTTTTTGTTGATTTCAAAATTAGTTTGAACCTCTTTTTTTCTTTTTCTTTTTCTTTTCAAAGTTTGTGTTAAAACCCCTTGTTCAACTGTCCTTCTATTAGTTTTTTTTTTTTTTTGCTTCTCCATTTACTTGGTCACATAAGTACCTTGACCACTAGACCCACGCGAACGACATGTTTCCTATGGTTTTTATGGAACCTCCGTATGTTTATATATATGTCATCAATTGACACATTGCTCCATAAGGTCAAAAGGATTCTCTGAAAGAAAAAAATTAGCACAATGGATGGAAGCAACAAAGATGTGGTTAAGGAGGGAAAGACTATCAAATTTCATGAAGATCCTGTTTTTATTATATGCCATCATGCTATTGATCATGAAAAAAAAAACTACCAGTTCAGATGTCGTCACAACTGGTAGGAAATATTTTTCGGGATTTTGAGGTCGTTCGTGAACAACTCGGAATTGCAACAAGGAATCTTGAGTTCCTGAAAAATGAACTGAAGAAAGAAACTGATGAACTGGTTCTTGTTCAATCTTTAGTTGCTAAACGGGTTTAGTGCTTATCAAATCATGTTTTTTCCTAGTAAATCTTCTATTTTTCTTGTTTTTTTTAGAAGAATAACTAGAGTTTGGAATAGCCGTTACTGTGATTACACATAGCTATGTCCAACGTTTTCATCTTCATATTTTTAGGTTTGTTTGTTTAAATTCTAAAACGATTTGGAAGATGATTATTGCAGTATTAATCTTTATGATTTCATATATTGCAATATTGTTATGGGATATGTGTTTGCGTCCGTGAACTTGATTGTCCCATACCTTGTCAAAAGTAAAGTCATTCATGAGTTGATATGCATATATTGATAAAATAATGAATTGACTTTTGACAAATACAAAAGTTAAGCCTATTATGTCAATTTTTAATGGAAGATAGGTTAAAATCTTTTGTTTTCAAGGATTATGTCTATTATATGTCATTGTGAAAATGGTGATGGAAAATAGAATGAATCCTTGTGTATTCCGTAGTAATTGATCTTCCCTGATCCATATTTTTTGTACTACCGTGAGGCTCCATAATGTGTCTTATGTTGAGCACTAAACAACCAAAGTTGATGATTAACCTTGTTGTTGCTCCGTAAGGTACTTTATGTCGAGCATATTGAACTAAATTAATCATCTTGTTTGGTTATTTAGTTATGACTTCGTAAGTTTTCTTATGTCGAGTATGAACGATTAAATTAATTACTTTTGTGATTAGTTTAGTTGTGTATTCCGATTAGATTAATTATGGGTTCTCTTGTGATTAAACTAATTGAGTTTTTTTAAGTCTCCATAAGTTTACTTGTGTTGAGCATATTTAGTTAAATTAATCATGGGTTCTCTTACGGTTAATTTAATTGAATATTTTTGGATTCAAATTCATACTTGTTTGTGATTTGTTATGTCCAAAGAAATCCTTCTTTTCTTTTGAAATTATAAGGTCGCTCTTGTTGTTCTTTTGGGAATGACATATTATGGGGGAGAGTTCTTAATTGAACTTGTGCTTAATTGCCAAATCTTTATGTGGAGTGCAGTTGTGGAATATTATAGGGGTTATCTTGTTTCTTTATAGACTCCTTGATGAATGCATTTAGCTTCGGATTTATGATTGCATCTAAATAAGATGATATACGCTTACTCTTGGTCATGAAATGTCTCGTTTGGAAATTTCATTAGGATCCCGTTCTTGTACCTTTGCCAATTTCATTGACAAAAGGGGAAGAATTAATATGTAGTTCATACTACAAATACATATGGTTTTCGAATCATTATGTAAGGGGGAGTGGTTTCCATGTGAGATGGAGTATTGACTAAGAGGGAGTGACATATCACCATAGTATTGTTGTTGGAGTTGTGATGCAATTGGACTTTGACGATGTGTAATCATACTATGACACTGTATAACAATGATTAAGAACTCTTGTTTTCTCGTTGTTATAGCTATGGATTTTCAAAAACGATGATGCTAAACTTATAACCTTTGAGATCATTGGAGTACTTGGAAGTGACAAAGATTTCGAGTAATGTTGAAGATTAGACATGTGGACTAGGAGATACAAAGTTTATTTATATATTTTTTATAATCCATATGTATTGATAATTTTGTCACTAAAATTGACAAAGGGGGACATTGTTAGAGCATTGCTCGGTCGAACTCGCATGCGTTTCTATCTCAAGCATGTTTTTCAATGTTAGTGATCAAAACTATAAGTCTTGATTTCTAGTCTACTATAGCTAAGGTCTCGGACTAGGATAGAAAGTGTAGTTGAGCTCAAGAACTCCATGGAAATCATCATACAAGACGAAGGACTACTCAAGGAACTGGTGGATATTCATCGACTAAAAGGTATGTGGAGACTTGAACTTATATATCACTCAAAAGTATATTTATCTCATATCTTGAGACAAAAGTCGTTTTGCTATATAGACTTAGATTATACACATTTATTATTTCGAGCCGAGTTTACCTCGCCTATTTATTTCTCGAAATATGTGTTGGTAAAGCTTACGCTTTAGCCAAGTTCATCTTTACCTAGTGACAAAAGTCATGTTAAGTTTCAATCACTTTGAAAATTGCTTTGACGAAAAATGGTTTGTGAATAACAACTATATAACGTCCTCTGAGAATGTTTCAATGATTGAAATGAGAGTTTAGACTATATAACCATTGGAGGATATAAGCATTATTATGGAAACGCATATATGTATAAGTCCTTATTCCTTGAACTGAATTTTGCGAACTTTGTTGATCAAGAGAACCGGAGAAGTGCATGAGCTAAGTCCGCGAACTGGCGGAAGTTCTCGACCCGAGAATTTCTGCTGAAGTTTGTGAACTGTATCCGGGAACTTATGTCCGCGAACCCAGTCCGCGAACCCAGTCCGCGAACTTGAGTAGGTTATGTCTAAAAACGATATTTGTGAACTTATCTTTATAAACTAAGGAATGCAATTGCAAACTGTGGCTATATATTTCATGAACCAATTCAAGTGAATCAAATCATTTTTGCTTCAATTATTTCTTGCGTTGTACATGAAATTTCCTTGCAATTGAACAACTCTCTAACTAGTTCATTTGAGTCATTTGAACTAGTTATGGTGAAGAAGAATATGGTTGCTATGAAAGTTATCATATGGCTAACCATTTGGTTAACTATTGTTGAACCAACTAATGTACAAGTTTGGGTACAGTTACACAAACCTAGAAATGTGCATTTTATGTGTGTATAACAATCTATGTTTTCGACCTAACGGTTGATAAATATTAGCTTAAGTCTAATCATGTTTTCATCTAACGGTGAATATTGAATGATTTGTTACCAAGCTAACATTGATTGAAAACCCTGATTTGAAAGACTATATAAGGGAGAACTCTAGCAACTGGGAAACCTAATCCCCACACATTCTGTGTGATACTAGTTGTGATAATCTAGAGTCGATTCTCCTTTAACCTTTGGTTTCTTCTTCTAAACCAGGTTAACGACTTAAAGACTTCGTTGGGATTGTGAAGCCAGACCGATACTACTTTTCTTATATTTGTGTGATCTGATCTTGTTGTTTCTATCGTACGAGTACAATTATAATAATTGGCTTGAGATTTCTATCTCCGATAGGCAAGATATAAAAGTAGTCACAAACATCTTCGTCTTATCGTTTGTGATTCCACAATATCTTTTTTCGCTGCGTCGATTAAGATTATTGTGAGGTGATTGATAATACTGAGCTGTTCTTCGGGAATATAAGTCTAGTTTATCAATTGGTTCCTATTCACCTTGATTTATCAAAAGACGGAACAAAACATGTAGGTATATTCGTGGGAGATGGATTTATCTATTATAGTACACTTTTTTTTGTGATACAGATTTGTTTATTAAAGTCTTCGACTTTGGATCGTAGCAACTCTTAGTTGTGGGTGAGATCAACTAAGGGAATCAAGTACGTAGTATCCTGCAGGGATAAGGGTGCACACGGTATAATTCGGCTTGGTTCTTTCCGAGGCCGAGTACCTGTACCTCCCTAGTCTCGGTTCCAAAATTTTGGACCGGTACCTGTATCGTGTACCTCGGTTCCGGTACCATTTGGTACACGTACGGTATCTGTACCAATCAGTACTAATTAACTTCATAGAGGTGTCATGTTCGCAAACAAACTATAACTACAGTTTGAGTAGTAATTAACTTCCTAAACTGTGTACTCAGTCAAACAACTAGTCCCAATCCCAAAGCTCCATACAAGGTTAGGTATTATCTATGAAGCCTTGCGCACCATTTCCTGATCATAAGCTTCGGTTGTAATGGCTCCTTCTAAGGTAATAACTCCTAAGGTTAACAGAAATCCCGACCTTATCAGAGGAGTGGGTAAATTTTCTCGATCTAAAATGTACCACAAACGTGGTCTCTGGGATATTAAGCCTACGAATGGAGGAGTTTTTCCAAAGCATGATGCTAAACCTGCCGCCGCAGCTGTTGCTGTGAAAGCACCAAAGTTTTACCCAGCAGATGATGTCAAGAAGCCTTTGGTTAACAAATGCAAGGCTAAGCCAACCAAACTTAGGTATTGTTTCTTCATTTTTGAAAATTTTAATTTCTGAACTTTTTGTTTTTTGATTTTTGTGTGTTTATGTTTTGATTTGCGTTTTGTTTATTGTAAAAATTAGGGCAAGTATTACTCCCGGAACAGTTTTGATTATCTTAGCTGGAAGGTTCAAGGGTAAAAGAGTTGTATTCTTGAAGCATCTCCCATATGGATTGCTCCTCGTTACTGGTGAGGCTTCTTCATCCATTTTACTTGATTTTATAAGAGATATAATATGGTTTCATGTTATTGGTGTTTTTTTTTATTTTTCGAGAAGAATGTTATTGGTGTTGGGCTTCTGATCTTTGTGTTGTTAAATTATTGTAAATGCATTATAATAGATTGAATACTGTGTTGCAAGTGTTGGAAATCAATGGGATTCTTTCTAAGGTTTTTGAATTATTTAGTTAACTTGTCCGGGACGGTCCGAGATTGGTATAGGACCGTGTACATGTACCTCCCTAGCATCGGTTCCTATTTTTTTGGACCGGTACATGTACCCCCTTCCCCGGTTCGGTACAAAAATAGGTATGGTTCCACCGGTTCCGGGATGGTCCGACTCGGTTCTTGTGCACCCTTATGCAGGGATCAGAGACGTAGGAGCATAACTGTACCTTGGATCAGTGTGAGATTGATTGGGGTTCAACTACAGTCCAGACCGAAGTTAGCTTGGAGTAGGCTAGTGTCTGTAGCAGATTAATACAGTGTATGTTTAATCTGGTCTAGGTCCCGGGGTTTTTCTGTATTTGCGGTTTCCTCATTAACAACTTTCTGGTGTTTGTGTTATTTATTTTCCGCATTGTATTTGTTATATAATTGAAATAATACAGGTTGTGCGTTGTTCAATCAATTAGAATATCCGACCTTTTGGTTGTTTATTTAAATTGATTGACACTTGGATATTGGTCTTTGGTACCATCCAAGTTATCTCCTTGTATTTGATAAAGATTCGCAGATTTCTATTTGCTTGAGTAAAGATCAAATCAAGTGATAGAGATATAAACTCTTTGATGTAATTTTATCTAGATTGAGTCTGACTATCTAGTTGATTCTCTAGAAAATATATTGGAGTTTGTCCGTACATATTGCTAATCGAAATATTGGGTGTGGTTGTTAGACCCCCAGTTTTTCATAATGCGTAGAGTCCTGCTGGGATTCAGAGACGTAAGGAACATGGATGTACCTTAATTGGTGTAAGACTTGGCTAAGGCTCAACCACATTCCAGTCCGAAGTTAACTTGTAGTAGGCTAGTGTCTGCAGTGACTTAATACAGTGTGGTATTAAAATCTGGACTAGGTCCCGAGATTTTTATGCATTTGCGGTTTCCTCATTAACAAAATTTTCGGTGTTTGTGTTATTTCGTTTCCGTAATATATTTGTTTATATAATTGAAATATCACAGGTTGTGCATAGTTCAATCAATTGGTAAATCCAACCTTTGGTTGTTGATTGAAATTGATTGACACTTGAACATTGGTCTTTGGTACTGTTCAAGTTATTCTCATACCAATCAGTTCACAGATTCATTCTTGTTGATTTGCTGATTGATTTGGGAAAGAGATATAACTCTTAGATATTTTTCCTTGATTGAGTCTGACTGTATAGTTGATTCTCTTGGAACTATATTGGAGTTAGTCCATACAGATTGCCGAATATTGGGTGTGGTTGTTAGACCCCCACTTTTTCAGACTGAAAAGCAAGATATAGTTTTGTGCATCTAACATTGACAACAATCTTGGGGTATAAAAACTTGTGAGTTCGACCAAGCAATGCTCTAATAATCCATCATGTTTGATTTTGTTGGTTCTTCAACATCGTCTTGAATTCTTCGTTCTTTAAGATCTTCTAGGGTTCTGCATATGATCGTTGTAGAACCTTTGTTCTTGTAGAGTGACGAAGTCACTAAACTCAATGGTTGTTATATCGGTGCATAGTTTTGTTACCTTCTTCAAAGTCCAATTGTACAAAAACTATGAAGTAATACTGCGGTGATATGTTCTCCCCCTTGGTCTTCACTTACCTCTTTGGCATTAGAGTTAAAAACTATAGCTTGTAATCTACTCTACTTTACATAATGATCTGAAAAGTCATATGTTATACTAGAATACTACTAAATAATTCTCCCTTTTTTTATCACTAGAATTGGCAAAAGAAAAAAAATAAGGGATCGTAATGAACTACACAAAAGAGTTATCGAGACTAGAAATTACATACCAACTTTTATTTAGGCGATTTCACCAAGTAAACTTAGCATCTTCAACAAGGAGAGATATAGGTACAGTCACCTCATATAATTTCACAGACGCACTCCCCATAAAGATATATTAATTAATCACTAGTACAAATTGAAATCTCCTTCATTGGATGTCATTCCCAAGAGAATAACACATCGTATTTTTGAAGGAAAGGGATTTATAACTGATCATAACACTATACACTAGTATTTTTAGACAAGGATACTAGATAGAAGACCATCAAGAAATATGTTCCTCAGAGAACATTAGTAGAAATAATACATAATCTTGGATAACCAAAGAAGGAACTAAAATTGGAGTAATCTTCAAAATTACTTTAACAAAACAATTCTTGTGAAGAAGAGTTTTCGTATTAGACTAAGGTGAAAGATATTCCTTAGAATATGTATGATATATATTGTTGTAAGTTCTACTCAATTTCCTTTTAAGTTTAAATATCAACATAATAACAAGATAGGTTAATCTTAGCGCATATTTTTCTTAGATTGCTAAGTAAGAATTTCCATGGATTATGTTCCTATCTCTTGCTTAGGAGTTAGTTTAGGAAGTGAGAATTTATTACTAATATCATAAGAATCATTGATACCACCACCGACTCATCACATTTTGGATTCATTAACAGAGATATAGTAGCGCTAAGTCAATTCCGACTTAATAATGGTGTGAAGAGAACAAACATGGTGAAAAAACATACCTATGTGTTCAATTGGTCACCTAACCTGTTAAACGTATGACACATCTTATTGGAGAAAGGCTCAACATTTAAAGATGATAATTATAGTCATATAAATACGGAAGAATCTGGAACAAAGGATCATACAAATTCTAAGGATGTTGATGGTGGATTTTAGTTTAGGGCTAAAGTTGTAAAACCAAATTTTGTATCGTCGTCCTGCAAAGGATAAGACCATTTGATAAGTGATGAATACTTCTCCACTTTATTAATTCACCTAGAATGGAGCATGTAGCAACAATCCCCAAGTATTCTGTGAATTTTAGCATTACCAATTAATGCATGAATCACCTCGTATTTCCTGTGTTGTTCTCAGCAGAACTCTCATGGTTGGTGCGGCATGATGACTGATTGTTACTCTCGGTGCACGAAGTACCTGTATGGGATACACTATTCTTTAACAAAGAAGATCATCTCTCGGTGCGTTATGCTATCCCGATTGATCATAATTGAATCTGGATTGTCCATAGAAGTCTCAGAAATAATCACGACCATGCAAGCTGGCTGCACGATTTAACTAGCCTAGACGAACCCTAACAGGAGCATGTTATCACTTTAATGACCACCAACGAGCATATCTACTCCATGACCGGTCAGGTAAAAGTCACGCCCATCAAATAGCCACCAAACATCAGCCTAGAGTTGGATGTCCGTGCTGGTACGAAGCGGCTTAGAATAACTCTTACGGGCCAAGACTGCCTACGGAAGTCTCAAACCCATCATGGTCGATCATCTTCTCCGGCATAATTGGATGGCACGGAGCATACCATTCCTGGTCACGCAAGCACCGTTGTGCACACCGGTGGGACCCCTGTTTACCTGCATAGCCGACCATCTCACGACCTAGCAAGAGAGGAGCAAACGTTCACCCAATAATCTGGTCGGCGTGATGCTTTAAGGGTCGCTAAGGGTCTCAAATTGATCACGACCATCCAACTTGGCCGGCATGTTTGGATGGCCTATATAAAACCCATGACCGCCAGTCAGGTATCACCATGATCACCACGGTCCCAGTGTGGGTCCCATATAGTCGGCCTCCCCAAAAGGGGAGCATAGCCTACCAAATCGTTAGGTTGAAGTTGTGTACGCACGACCGATCCAAAACCCTAATTAGGGTTTGCGGCATATTACATGTGTCGCTAATCGATCATGAACGTCCGTTTTCGCTAGCTTGGATGAAGGGTCCAGGAATAGACTAAGCAGGTCCAGAGAGTATCAACATGATCAATGTGGGCCCATCTATCTCCATGTCTGATTGACCAAGACAAACCATGACATGACGCCTCGGTTTGCGCGCCATGAAAGTGGCATGCCACGCCCCTTTAGGAATCCTTTGCGGCATAAGATTCCTGTCACAAATCAATCTCAGCCACTCTTATTTACCGGTGAACTTGAGTGGCCTAGATCACACCTTCGTGGGACAGCGAAGCATGGACATGGACACCAGCATGCCGTCTACACGCATGCCTAATCGGTTCTCCCTAAAACACTTCCCATGCTTGGATTCGACCAAGCTTAAAGAAGGTACTTGCGCACCTCCTAATACCTAATCCGAGGGTCGCAGATGTGGGTCGCAAGTCATCTCGTTCGTCCAACTTCACCAGCTTGGACGGACAGCCGAAGACATGAGTCAAGCTACCAATGAGGCATCATCACCATTACCGTCCACCACTCTTCCACATAGAGTGATCGACCAAGAAGGCTGGACGTGATGTTATTTTAAGACACATAAATTCGTGACTTACTCCGTTAAGCCTTAAAATAGCGATGCTTCATACATGCTGAGTATATTCGATGTAGTACCTGCATAGAATACACACAATACTTCACAAGTATCGACTTCCTAAATAACTTAGTTATTTAATCTATCATTACATGCTACTTTCTGTGGGTCCCACGATCTACACACTCGAGACATCAATCATGTCACAAACTGGGGGATACATACTGGGGTATTGGTTTGGCGGTTTACAGCGTGCAGCGTGCAACACGCCATCACAAGAACGTGTCAGGAAGACATGAACGGTTAGTGATGATGGGAGAAGTTGGCAAGACTGATCGTGTGACACTAACACGCAACTCCACTACTCCATCACTCCACTTCCCACGAGAGACGTGAATAAGGCTCAAATAACTTGTATAAATAGGTTCTCCTCCCTATTTTCAAAGGACAACACAGAAATCAAGTGTTAATACAAAACGTATTCAAACACCCAGAGCCTGCTCATCTTTCTGTTACAAGTCATAAACAGCCTACACTTTCGCAATCTCAACACCTTCTTTGCTTCCCTCCCTAAGATCAACCCCATCTCCTTCACTTTGTGACCGAAACAAGTCTGGAACGACCATTTCTTGGTTTAGGCCAGAATTATATAGATTGATCTCTCGAATCAAAAGAACTCTCGTGAAGTGCATTTGTTTAGGGTTTAGATTCATTTCTCATCCACACACCCCAAATTACCAAAACCAGCAGAGATAGTTTTTACCCATAAACAATTGGCGACCATAGTGGGAGATTAATCTCTCGGTTGTGAAGTCAATTTTTTCAATACCCAATCATATTTGGTCGATTTCAAAATGGTTGGTCTTAGGACTCCCCCAACAATTTCAAATTCTAGTCGAAGATCCTCCAATGAAGATACCCCTCTTCCCAACGGTGTATCTGATGGCGTAACCGAAAGAATACCAACATTGATCGAGTTAGCACGGGTGCAGGAGATTCACACGAAGAACATGGACCTGATCAAAGAAACAATAAACGGCATACTCGATATCCTCGTCAAGATGACATCAGGTATGAGCATCCCCCCTGTCACGGATATTTATACATTGGGGACTGATCCTCACAACAATCCTCCTCAAGTCAACAGTTTCACCATGAACCGGAGGCCGGTGGACCAGGAAGCTGCTTCTCTAGTAGAAAGCTTGTGCGAACTTTTACACCTCTCGAAGAATCAGCGGGCGTAGACGTTCGCTGCAATCAACCAGATAGCCTTGGAAGTACAAATAACTCCTCTGCGTCCAGAAACCTCCAAAGTACCGGATATGTCTTTAAATAATGTTACATTTACAGAAGAAGACATGATGGCGGAAGAAGGTCACAACCGGTCCCTACATGTTACTGCGTGCATCAAGGATTCATAGTTCAAGAGGGCCCTCGTCGACACGGGTTCGCCCGAGCAAGATTGTATGGTAGCCTACCACGATGACAGACTTTGAAGGAAACCAAACCAACACGTATGGGTATGTCAATCTGACTTTATCTGTGGGGCCCGTCCAGTCTAAAGTGAAATTCGAAGTCATAGAAAAGGAGCCGAACTACCACATGATATTGGGGAGACCGTGGCTTCATGACAATAGAATTGTTCCTTCAACATATCACCAGTGCTTGAAGACTGTGCTGAATGAGGAATTCGTTCGCATCCCTGCATCATTCTCTCCTTACGCACCGATCTGTGGTGTAGAGTTGTTCGAGCCGAAAGAGGCTCCGCGGGAAGAATCAGGGAAAGTTCATTGCATCTCACTCCCTACGTGGTGATGTAGCTTTAATTTGTGGTAAGTAAAGATTCGTTGCTCGGACTTTTATAAAGATTAATTAATAAAAATACTAAAGAAAAAATTGCCAAGATGATCAGTGGGATAAAAGACTAGGGTTTGGGATTCCACCAAATCAATTGTGTAATATAATCATTCCTCTCTAAAATATATTCGTGATATAACTCAAGACAGTTTCGAACCCAATCTCATGTCTCAGAAAATATTACAGTTAAAATAAATAACAATTTATGTTATAAACTAAAACGGTATAACCTCCTTCGCTTATAAAAGATCGATAGATAAACTACCCAAAACAATTATTATAATGCTAAGTATGAAGAGAGATTAATTAAAACATTTAATCTCCAAAAGAATTTTTATTCAAAGAGTTCTAGAATTTCTTACACGATTTATTGGCTTCCTCCTTAGCCCCAATGGAGAGACTTAGCTATCCATTATTACAATGAGAAAACTAAAAGAATGGGAAAATAATTCAATGGTGGTCTGTACTGGCTCTTCACGCCCTCCGGAACTCCCCTCTGCCTCAAACTCGCTCATGGGTCACGTACATATATTTTCTGAAAACAATGTGTCCCCTTATTTAATTTCACAATCCACATCACCAACCAGTAGAAATGCCACATTTGTTTGGTAATACACAAAACCAACCAATCAAAATGTGCCATGTCATTTGTTATATTAAGAGGAGTTTTCTGCCCCCTTTCCATTCATGACGACATACTTACCATAAGTGGGGATACGAGTCATTTATATATGGCAAGATATTTTGTTTACCATTTCCATTATTTGCTTGCATTGATTTCTGTAAACGAAGGTTCTAGATCAATATTCCATTGCCTACGGATTTTGTGCCCAACCAAGTCTTCATGTAAATACATTATTTCTCTTTCCAAGTCTGCGACTCCTACTCTTTTCCTTTATATCCACCGAGAAATATTATTGCGGTCATCCAATCAAGCCCACTTTTCCTTTTACACGTAATTTTGTCATCAAATTGATTTGACCCATTAGTCCCATTTACTCCATAGTCCATACTTCTTCGACTAGTTTTGAATCTTGATAGTACGCCTATAAGTCGAGTTTTAGCCGTTTTCGTCGTCAGTGTTGATTTTATTCGTGTACCTACTAAATACAATAAATACCAAAATTAATACAAAATTAAGAACCAAAAATATGTATTTTGGACGGTAAATATATAAGAACTATGCACTCATCACACCCCAACTTATATTTTGCTAGTCCCGATCAAAACTAAAATAAAATAAAAATCCTAACTCACTGTCGCAGGCATCGTCGATTGCATTTAGTGTATGTAATAAGCCTTTAAACCCCTAGGTGGACCTAGTGGCCGAGTTATAGTCTCGGGAGGGCTTACTAGAGATATACCCACAAAATCTTTACTCCAGACCCTAGCTATCTACACAAAACCTTGGAATGCACTAAAGAATCTCCTTGGTTGGCATACTTATTGATTACAAGAGGAAGTACCTTGATGCGAAATTCCAATTATTGTACACGATTTTTCACTCAAGCATACTAAAATTCATATATAAGTGACAGATCTCTACTCAGATAGTTTCAATATGGACATCAATATTAGAAGTCAACAAATCATGTGGATAGATTAAGAAGATGGATATAGAAAAACATAGATGGTTTTGATGTTGACTAGGTGAATGGTGTTTCTCATATCTGTCTGAAGGCCACTGCCAAGATAAACCTATCCTAATGGACTGAGATACTGGTCTGACTAATATCAACACAACTGGCATATACAAGGGAACCAGTGATCGATAATCCTAATTCTAGATCAACTCGTCTGGCATATACAAGGGAACCAGCGGTCAATTTATTGCACAATAATAAACTTTTCATTTTTTTTTTTTTTTTTTGAAATGCATGATTTGATCTTTTGGATCCAAGCGCATGCTTCTTGTCAGCATATTACATGATAATTCCCGTGGATCCTGCGTTCCACGCTTGTTTAGGCGACGGAGACAGGGAGAACACACATATATTGTTATCCAAGTGTTGATTTTTATTTATTTTTGAGAATTATTCTGTTTGGTCTAATTGGTCTGGTATTATTTTTTTTTAATAACTCAATCACTCTATTTCATCCTAGCAGTGGTAACAACTTGAATCGTGATCCCCACCTAATCATTTAGAGAAATATATTTTAAAAAGAAAACAAAATAAAAATAGAAGTGAAAAGGACTCAACGAGATATGGCGAAACTACCATGTTATTTCTAACACCTGAGCTCTGTGCTTTTATGAATAGAATCTTATAGATGTTTCCATCTAATCAGATTGGTTCCTCAACTCCTACAACCAAAATGCTTCCATCCACATAGATTGGTTAGTGCCATCCTTAATAATCATAAATTTCTAGGATAAGGACTTTATTTATTGCAACTAAAAAGTTTCTCCCATACTCCCAAACTTAAATCTAACATTGTCCTCAATGTTCTAAAGATAAAATTAAAATCATGAAAAAGGAGAAACTGTTACCATTTGAAGCAAAAGAGTTAAGGAAAGATATTACCGTGTCGCATGAATATTGGGTTACCTCCCAAGAAGTGCTAAGTTTAACGTCTTCAGCCAGACATATGAGAAAAATTAATCACCTCGAATCATATAGCAATAGCCGGAACAATTGTGGATCAACAAAACCAAATAAAACTGCCATAATTATAAGACAAATGCATCGGATTATATAAATAAGAAGATATAGCATAACCTGATTTAAAAATTCTTCCAAGAAAACTGGATTTATCTGCGGTGCCCACTTGGGCTTCATATGGGTATCTTGAAAGATAGATTCATTCGAACAACAAGTTTCTAATAGATGGATTTCCTCCTGGACAGTATCAGGAGGATCAGGTTATGGAGTCGGAAGCGACTCAAGTAATACCTCAGGTACACTAGGATTGAGTCCCAAGTTAGGGACTTCTAATGGGGATACTTGGCCATCACTACCCCCAAACTTAGGGTAATCAGTATTTTCATGAAGACCTCTAATTATTGCTTGAATTTCTGGATCATCGGAGTCTTTAAGATACTCAAGTGCTTCTTCTAGATCACTACCCCTAGATTTAGGGTCATCATTATTCTCCGTAAGACCTAGCACTATGGCTTGAATTCAGGGTCCGTAGAGTCTTTAAAATATTCGAGAGCTTCTTTTAGTTCAACATTTTGGTCACCTAAGTGACTTAAGAGAATCTCATCAAATTCATCCAATAAAGTGTCGTCCCAATTATCATGAACTAGATCCTGAACTAAAGTGCTAAGAAAATTCACTTCCTCTAATCCATCAGAAGGTTGTCTAGTAACATTAAATACATTTAGTTCAGTAGTCATATTACCAAAGGATATGTTCATAAGCCCGGTCCTACAGTTGATGATAGCATTAGATGTGGCTAAAAATGGGCAACCTAAAATCACCGGTATTTGAGCACTAGAATCCTGAACGGGTTGAGTGTCTAGAACAACAAAATCCACTGGATAAATAAATTTATCAACCTCAATCAGTACATCCTCTATGACACCACGAGGTACTTTTACAGACCTATCAGCTAACTGTAAGGTCATTTTAGTCAGTTTCAACTCACCAAGACCTAGCTGGGTGTACACATGGTACGGGAGTAAGTTAACACTAGCTCCTAAGTCAAGTAATGCCTTATCAACCAGGTGATTACCAATCGTACAAGATATGGTGGGGCATCCAGGGTCTTTATACATAGGGGTTGTTTGGTTAAGAAGGATTAAACTTACCTGACAAGCTAAAAAGGCTTTCTTATGGACATTAAGCTTACGCTTTCGAGTATAAAGATCCTTAAGGAATTTGGCGTATGTAGGAACTTGCCTAATTGCTTCTAGTAAAGGGATGTTTATGTTTACCTGCTTAAATATTTCCATTATTTCGTTGAAAGTCGACTCTCTCTTTGTTGGAGATAACAACTGTGGGTACGGGGCTCTGGGCACAAAATGAGACCTGTCGGGAACCTTATTGGCATCACTAGAAATTTTATCGGTTTCTCCAGCTAGTGGCTCCTTTTGGGGCTCATCTTGGGAACTAAAAGGTGGATCTATAGTATGTCCACTATTAGGCATGGCTACCTTATTGTCTACCAATTTACCACTTCTAAGGGTTGTTATAGAATTCACATGATTGAAGTCTTTCTATCTAGAAGATACCTCATGAATTTCTCTAGGATTGGGTAGTGGTTGATTGGGAGACTTTCCTTTTTCTTTTTCGCTCAAAAACTCTACAATTATACTAACCTGATTTTTTAGCTCTGAAATAGCCTGAGAGTTTTCCTGTAAACCTTTCTCAACCGTTTGCTTAAACTCTGCAGTATTATGAGATAATATGGTTAGAGACTCTTCTAAGCTCATGATTTTTTTATCCGACGGGTTCTGATATTGTGCTGGTCCTAAATTATTCTTAGTATACCCAAAACTTGGGAGAGTCTGGGAAATACTAGACTGACCTTGACTATGGCCCTTAGACCAAGAGAAATTCGGGTGGTTTCTCCAATCAGGGTTATACGTATCTGAATATGGATCAAATCTCTGATGGTTTTAAAACCTAGAGTTGTTATAAAGAGCATGGGATTGCTCTTCGTATCTAGCATGGTGTGATCCTTGATTCATTTCTAAGGATTCTAGACGCCTAAGAATATATGACCCATATTCAACTCTATCGTTCCTATGGATAGAATTTCTAGGTATTTCTGGTTCTCTTATTGAAGCCCATTGCCTAGTTTTCTCGGCTAACTCGAAGAATTCGTCTAAACATTCATCTAGGTCTTGATGGGTAAATTCTCCACCACTAATTATTTCTACCTGCATACGGGTTTCACTATCAAGGCCCTCATATAAAATTTGGGCCATGTGGCCTTTTTCAAATCCATGATCTGGGCACTGGTATAACAATTCACTAAACCTTTCTACATAATCATGAAGTTTTTCACCTAATCTCTGCTTAAAGGTTTGGATAGACTGCCGAACAGTAGCAGTCTTATGGTGTGGGTAGAATTTCTTAACAAATACCTCTACAAGACCATCCTAGGTGGTAATTGTTTTAGATGGAATAAAATGATACCAATCTTTGGCTTTTCCATCGAGAGAGAAGTGAAACAAACATAACCTAAGCACATCTTTGGAGACATTCAGATAGTTCATTGTGTCACAAATCATTTCAAAGTCTCTTATGTGGGTATACGGGTTCTCATTCTCTAATCCCCTGAAGGTACGAAGCATGCCAATAGTCTCAGGTCTAATATCAAATTGGACCGTAGAAGCTGGTAGAACTATACCTGGCTCACGCACTACTTTAGATGGGTTCAAACGATCCCTAAGGGTTTTTACTGGGACCTCATCATCATTTTCCTTAACCATTTCGGCAAAAATAGAAGTATTAATGATATTTTCCTCACCGTGAGAAGAACGTCCAAAAATAGGACTTTCTAGATTAAGGTAGTCAAAATTCTTGTTTCCTAAAATATCACTTCTAGGTTTTTCATGCATAAACCGTCCTAGAGCGTCTCTCTTACGTTCTGGCATACAAGAATTCAACAAAATGTGCACATGAAAATGCTGGGCTAACTAATTTAGGTAAGCTTGGGTTACCTACATCGAAATATACCCAAAGGTACGAGGCTGAGGTTTGTGGACTTTCAGCTGGTAACTCCCATAAGGCACGAGTTCAGTTTACTAATCCACCAGTTTTCCTAAACTCGGTAGTCTGAAGATGCAATTGGTGTGTGCAGTGTTTTTTTTTTTTTTTTTTTTAAAATTAAGTAATAAAAATTAATACAAACAAATAAAAGAAAAATTACAAGTCCAAAAATAAATAAAGAAACTACTAAAAATAAGAAAAAAGCCTAAAAATAAAATCTTCAGTTTCTCCCTTTTTGTAAGGCAAATTCAACTTTCCACTTTTGGCTTCAAGCCAATCCTTCACAGCAAAAACAAAAATACCAAAGACATAAAATAGAACAAAAAAAATAAAAAAAAAATAAAAAATAATCTAAAAAAAATATGCAAAACCTAAAACTAAATACAAGTCTGCGTCGATGGCGCCAAAAACTGATGTAGTTTTAATTTGTGGTAAGTAAAGATTCGTTGCTCGGACTTTTATAAAGATTTGGTTTTAAGATTAATTAAGAAAAATACTAAAGAAAAAATTGCCAAGATGATCAATGGGAGAAAAGACTAGGGTTTGGGATTCCACCAAATCAATTGTGTAATATAATCATTCCTCTATAAAAAAATATTTGTGATATAACTCAAGACAGTTTCGAACCCAATCTCATGTCTCGGAAAATATTACAGTTAAAATAAATAACAATTTATGTTATAAACCAAAACAGTATAACCTCTTTCTCTTATAAAAGATCGACAGATAAACTACCCAAAACAATTATTATAAGGGATTTTTCAGAAATAGGCCTGTTTTTTTGGTGCTTTTCAAATCTAGGCCACTTTTTTATTTATTGCTAGACTAGGCAAGTTTTTACCTAAAGTGATGGATGGAAAGTTAGAACCGTTAGGTGCACTTAAAATAACAAGACAATCCTTTGAATCGGTTATTTAGACCCAACCAAATGTGTTGACCCTGTATACGTCATCACATAGTGCGTATGCGGAACTGCTTACGTGGTAAAGCCCACGTGACACTGCTTACGTGGCTTCACCTATGAGAACTCTTTGCAACCACCAAACACCTCCTTGATATCAACAACATGACCACGACAATCAGCCTCTAACCTATTTGCATCTTGCACACAGACTCAATCCAAACCCAAATTCCTGCAGCTTCACATACACTAACACACAAGACCAGCGACAACCATGCTGAACAATTATCAATTCATTGCAGCACTAGACCAAGTCATACAACCACCAATTTTCTAGTCTTAAATCACCACCAAGATCAACCATGAACATCTTCTACTGCAATCACCACATGTAGTTCTACACAAACCATTCTGCACATTCCCTAACTTTGTAACTCAGCTTCAAAACCACGTCTCAGCTAACCACAACTCAAATTTCAGTTCTAACACTCAGCTCATACATTTCATTACTTCATTTCTTGGAGGACCAGCAAATACAACCAATCTTGCATTTGTTCATAACTTTAATCCATTGCAACTATACTCCCACTGCACTTGCAACAACCTCGATTCCTCAGCTGCACCTAGCCATTGCTTAACCAGTCATCATTGTCTCAGTGCATTGCAGTTCATACACTCCTTCCTCCTTGCAGTTGAACTCATTTTTAGCAGCTCCACCCCCACTTACTACTGCAACACTGCTGCAACTTCCAATTTTTAAATCCAATTCAACACCAACAACAAGACCCACTCTCATAACTTGCAATGTTAACTCAACAAAAAATCCATTTTCTGCATAAATCAAGCTCCTTCATGGAAAACAGAGCATCAATTCTTGTCTGCAACACTTGCAACTGCAAGATTCATTTACTCAGCACTACTACCTTCTAAACAGCACCAAGATCAAGACATCAACTACGCAAAGGAAACACCTTCTTTAGCCATCCAATTCCCTACAAATTCAAATCAGATAACAACCCATAATTTCTTATTCATTCAAACTATATATCATCATCAATATGCACTACTTATAACTCAAAAACATTTATTGTGTACTGACATTGCCAACGGAAACAACAGATTTTATTTCACTGATTTCCTTGCTGAAATCCTCAAAATCTTCTCATAACTTCTAAATTACTCTTAATCCTAACCCTTCAATGCCCAATTTCAATGGCTACCACCAACTTACTCAATGGAGGCAAAATTTCATCTTCTTCCCTGACTTCTCGGCTTGGAGTTAAATCCAACTAAACTTCCTAGATCTTCTAATTGTTTGTATTTCACTTAAAATCCTCTTCATTCAACCCACAATAATCAACCACTGCGGTTCACCTTCTAATTATTTGTCTAAATCCATAGTATTCAACCCATCTTGACCAGCCATAAGGATTCATGCTTTGTGGGCTTGAACTCTTGGCAGCAGGACCTTGTTTACTTCCTCGGCTTGTGGTTCAGCTAAAACTTGACCCCAAATCCACTTTGAGTCGAACTACAGAATCCATGGAAAACCAGGTAGAACTTCACTGGTTCAAGCATTTCTACAAATAACATGTGTGCAGTTTATTGGTGCTTCATAGATGAGCTCCATCTTCATTTCTAAGATCATTTCTATCTCTGTCTCTGCACAATACAAGTATAGCTCAAACCCATATCTTCAGAGCATTCATAAATCTTCATAGTTAACTACCAAAACTTGATGGCAGTAGCTTGACTTTTCTGGATGGTTTCTCTTCATCAAATCTTCGTTAAATCTTCTCATAACTCGTTGTATACTTGAATTCAGTGAGAACCCAACTCATAATTCCTCACAAACTCTTCAAAAACCTCTTTTATTTCCACCATTCAACCATAAATTCAATGGAAGTAATGCTTGTCTCTTCCCTG
Source organism: Papaver bracteatum (assembly GCA_023529315.1). Lineage (NCBI taxonomy): Eukaryota > Viridiplantae > Streptophyta > Magnoliopsida > Ranunculales > Papaveraceae > Papaver > Papaver bracteatum. Next base: position 181,262 of record JAJJWX010001338.1, read on the forward strand.
TTTTTATTTCAAAGATAACTCTGTCCAAACTGGCACAAAACTCTTATCCAAATCGTTAAATAACTCAGAACCAAACTCCATACCTATGATTAGAACTCGATTTGGTGGAGTTATGCCATGGAATTACAGAGAAGAAGCATTGTTGATTGTGGTTTCAAAGATGGTGAAATTCTACTTGTAGTGGATATTTGAGCTTATGCCATGGAATTACATAGAAGAAGGATAGTCTGTTTCCACAATTGTACGAGAAGAAACTAAGATTAATCGAGATAATTAGATGATTTTAAGGTTTACAGGATTTTGGGTTCCGTTGAATTCGAGAAACAAGATTTAGAAGCTCGGAAGAAGTGGTGAGGTACTGCTGTTTATCTGAGGGAAAGGGTGAGAATTTATGGGTTTTGAGAGGAATTGAATATAAAGGGCATAATCGTAATGTCAGTACCTTCACGATATCTCTCTTTAGGAGAATTAAAAGATTTATTGACCAATCAACGCGAGATATTGACTTATATAATGGATTTGGATGGAATCCGTTTGATTGGCTTATATTTGTAAGAAATAAAAAAAGTGGCCTAGATTTGAAAAGCAAGTCCCAGAATAGGCCTATCTTTGTATATATTCCTTATTATAAAGCTAAATATGAAGAGACATTAATTAAAACATTTAAGCTCCAAAAGAATTTTTATTCAAAGAGTACTAGAATTTCTTACACGATTTATTGGCTTCCTCCTTAGCCCCAATGGAGAGACTTAGCTATCCATTATTACAATGAGAAAACTAAAAGAAGGGGAAAATAATTCAATGGTGGTCCAGACGGCTCTTCACGCCCTCCGGAACTCCCCTCTGCCTCAAACTCGCTCATGGGTCACGTACATATATTTTCTGAAAACAATGTGTTCCCTTATTTAATTTCACAATCCACATCACCAACCAGTAGAAATGCCACATTTGTTTGGTAATACACAAAAGCAACCAATCAAAATGTGCCATGTCATTTGTTACATTAAGAGTAGTTGTCTGCCCCCTTTCCATTCATGACGACATCCTTACCATAAGTGGGGATACGGGTCATTTATATATGGCAAGATATTTTGTTTACCATGTCCATTATTTTCTTGCATTGATTTATGTAAACGAAGGTTCTAGACCAATATTCCATTGCCTATGGATTTTTTGCCCAACCAAGTCTTCATGTAAAGACATTATTTCTCTTTCCAAGTCTGCGACTCCTACTCTTTTCCTTTTTATCCACCGAGCAATATTATTGCGGTCATCCAATAAAGCCCACTTTTCCTTTTACACGTAATTTTGTCATCAAATTGATTTGAACCATTAGTCCCATTTACTCCATAGTCCATACTTCTTCGACTAGTTTTGAATCTTGATAGTATGCCTATAAGTCGAGTTTTAACCGTTTTCGTCGCCAGTGTTGATTTTATTCGTGTACCTACAAAACACAAGAAATACCAAAATTAATACAAAATTAAGAACCAATAATATGTATTTTGGACGGTAAATATGTAAGAACTAAGCACTCATCACGTGGGCATCAATCCGGGAGGAGGTCCGACTTGCATCATTAAAGGCTAAGCCCCACGATGTGTCAAAACATCCTTCTTCGTCTGGTGAAGCTACAACTCATGTTCACACTAAAAGAAAACGGACTTTTGTGGCAAGCCGTGATCAGAAGGGAAAGACCGTATACCGATGCCGCTGTTAGCTATTAGCAGTGGAGGATACTACCCAGCCTCTCCGCCCAATGGAATGATGCAACAACGAAGAGCTACAAGAAGAGGTATTGGATGCTCCATGACAGCTGTAGGACGTCACTAACTCCATGACCGACGAGCTCGAAGTTGTTAATATCGGGAGTGAAGAATTCCCCAGGCCTATCTCCATTAGCTCAACCCTATCCACGGATGAACGCACGAAACTGGTGCAACTTCTCAAGGAATACCAAGACATATTCGCTTGGACGTATGAAGAAATGCCCGGTTTAGATGAAAAGTTGGTCACCCATCACCTGTATGTCGTACCCGGATCCAAGAAGATCAAACAGTCTCCGAGGCAATTCAGCCACGAAGTGGAAGAGCAGATCAAGACTGAAATACATAAGTTACTAGATGTTGGCTTCATTAAACCCATTCATCACCCGACTTGGTTGGCTAATGTGGTTCCAGTAAAAAAGAAAAACGGGCAGATCAGGTGCTGCGTGGATTTCAGGGACTTGAACAGATACTGCCCCAAAGATGATTTTCCTCTACCTAACATCGACATGTTAGTGGATGCAACCAGCGGTCACGGCATGTTCTCCTTCATGGACGGATATAACAGGTACAATCAGATAAGGATGTACGAACATGACGCAAGTAAGACAGCTTTTCGAAATCCTCTCGGAAAATTTTATTATACAGTAATGCCATTTGGTTTGAAGAATGCCGGTGCGACCTATCAACGCGCTATAACGGCAATCTTCCACGACATGATGTATAAGCAAGTTGAAGACTACGTGGATGATATAGTAGTCAAATCGAAGGCTCGGTCGGATCACACAGGAGTCCTACGACAAGTATTCGAAAGATGCTGGGAGTACAAATTGAGGATGAATCCATTGAAATGCGCTTTCGGTGTTTCTTCAGGCAAATTTTGGGATTACAGGTAACCACTAAGGGAATCGAGGTAGACCCATCCAAGACTCAAGCTATCCTCACGATGCCGCCGCCACGAACTGTGAAGGATCTCCAAAGCTTCATGGGAAAGGTAAACTACATTTGACGTTTTATACCCGGCTTGGCTCAGCTTGTTGCTTCATTCACTCCCTTGCTGAAAAAGGGAGCAATCTTCATCTGGACTACACGATAACAACGAATATTATCATCTCCAGCGGTCATGAATTCCCTTGTCCAACCGCTTTCAGCGATATTACCGTAGGGGCTTTGCTCGCGCAGGAGGATGATGAAGGAGTCGAACATCCCATATACTATTTCAGTCGAGTATTAAGAGATGTTGAACTCAGATATCCCAAAGCAGAGAAAGCGTGTCTAACCCTGATTCATTCCATCCAGAAGTTCAGACACTACATGTTGTCCATCAAGGTAGTACTAGTATCTAAATCATACCCTGCGAAGTTTTTACTTTCGAAGCCGGCCTTGATGGGAAGGGCGGACAAGTGGCTTCTTCAAATGTCGGAGCTGGACATAACGTGCACATCACCGAGAGCTATCAAAGGACAAGACGTTGCTGATTTAGTGGCAGCATTCCCTGGAGAAGGCACTACTGCATTGCACGAGGATCTTCTCAGAGAATTTCCAGAGATATTTGTTGTCGAAAGAGAGGCGTGGTTACTGTATTTCAATGGCTCTGCTGGTGCGCGTCGTTTACGCAACAAATTAATTACACCTTTCCACACAATTAACTGGTAATATAATGGCAAGGAGTTCGTTCCCACGAAGAGCAGGGAGTTTTTAGTTGTTAAAAGTAACTGGGGGGTTAGATTTTAATAAAAGTAACTAATAAAACGAAATAATAAATATTAGTGTAAATTAATAAGGAGAAAGATGACTAGGGAATCATTCGCCGTCACTGAACCGAAGCTTAATTAAATATAAATTTATTTCTTGTTGAACGTATATTGTTACCAACCGTAGAATAGCAATAAGCTCTGCTATCCCCCGGATTCCTACTGTCACTGGATACGGAAGCGTTGTAGAATAGCAATAAGCTCGACTACCAGATTCTACCCAACCAACCCACCAAGAATAAGCTCTCAAGGTGTAAATTAGTCGAATGCTTTACACTCTATGAATCAGGTTGATCCTAGCATTAGACGCATAGGCTCGGCCTGCTTAATAGTGTTATCTTTACACACAATTGCTTAACAAAATCCCTCTACCAGCTCTTGCGATTTACTACCTGTGTAAAGAGCTGATGTGACAATTACACGTATCACACAACCCTTAATAAAGATAATCAACAATAAAATAAAACTTAAAATAAACGTGGTTAAAGAAAATAATGATTGACTTTGAAATCATCCCTAATTAATTAAAAATTTAACTACTCATAATTATAAAATACTTAAAAATAAATGAAGAAGTCACTCTCGTTCTATCTTTCTCACTAGTAGTGAAGAACGGTAAAGAAGAAGTATACGAAGAAGTGAAATTTTACGTAACTATTTATAGCCTCTAAACCGACCAAACCCTTCCACTATTCCGCAAAATCCGTAATGTAAAAGGATTAAAAATCCTGGCCGCCTTTCTCTGTTAGTTCCCATGCAAACTTCACATTTGATAAAAGCAGAAGGTCCAATGGAATTGCGCCACGCAGGTTGGAAGTATATCTTCTGCACCAACAGCGTTTTTATCTTCTGACGCGTGGTTGGGAAACGAGTACAACATCTGATGGTGAAACTAAAAGGTGCTGTTACGGTGTTGCACACAGTATCTTAACAGACGCAACACAATTTATGATTGGCTCGATCTTCAATGGGACCAGTAAGTAGCATCGTGTATTCATTTCGTCCGTGCATCTTTTCAGATTCAATGGGCCGCCTTGCACCAGATCATTCCTTTTCTCCGGAATACGTCAGACGCGTGTTTTCTGCTCTCAGGATTACTGCAAAGACCTCTTCCTATCTTCGTTTTCCTGCACATGTTAGCTGGGTCCCACCGATGACGCAATCATTTCTCACCCGCCAATGGCAGAATCCCTTTCCGTCGACCAATCCTGTTACCATCATCAGCAGCTCCATTAGCTTCTCCTTCAGCAGCAATCGATCATTAATGGAAGCTGTAAATTTCATCAATGTCTTTTCTCTTCCATGCCAGCAAACCAAGCTCGACTGCAACTAACTATCTTCCTTGCCATGATAATCAACCGAGCTCCATCAACCCAAGCTTGTTCTTACAACTCCAACGAACCACAGTGATGCTCGTTCTCCATTCTACCATTTATCATCTCGACTTCCATTATAATTGCGGGTATAGTTTGCAGCAACAGAAACCATGAGTTCCATCATCGATAATGGTAGCAGCTTCATCACTGGCTCGACCACCATCACTGCCAAGCTCGGTTTGATCTCGATTTAAACTTCACCATCTCGTCCTCATCAATGCTATCAACCACAGCAAGCCCGAACACCATCACCTTGAACTGCATCATTACACTTCCAAACTCGAATATAACTGATTTATTGAAATCAGGCGAGTACCCATGCTTTATTTCGTTCCCAGGAACCCAATGATGTATTCAAATTCGAATATCGTTGTTGATCAAATTCATCACCATCGTGATCATCATGATGACCACCATTAAGAACAGCTCATGTTCTTCACGTTCAAGAAGAGGTGCCCCGAGTAATCATGCAGGTGCCTTTAGTGATTTCTGAAAATGTCTCCCCTTAACAGAGTAGACGCCCCTTAGTAAAAAGACTGACTGTCTTTAGTAGTTGCTGTGAAACAATCTGCCCCTTAACATGAGGTGCCCCTTAACGAACAGTGAGGATGCCAGTAGCACATTCCTTAAAAATTGACCATCTTGACCTTTAGTCTTATGAGTTTTTGTTTTGCTCATAACTTCTTCATACGAACTCCGAATGACTCTGTTCTTTCGACATTACCTCTGTCTTCTCGTCCTCTGCAAAATGAAAAGTAGAAATCTTGTACTTGAACGAGTTACATTTGGTCTTTGGCCCTTCTCCACTTATAGCTAGTTTCTTTTATTGCAAATTTAAGTGCAAATTCAATTCTTTTTGGACGATTCTCCTAATGAAACACAAATAAGAGAAAACAAACGTAACATACAATAATTTGCAAGAAAAAAATAAAATACTAGCATGGAATTGACACCAAATATATGTGAAATATGCACTTATCATCTGCCACCCCTAGCAATAACATTGGAGGAGCAGGCGTGGTCCTAGTATCTCCAACTGGCGAAGTCTTTCCACATTCTTTCAAGTTGGACTTTCAGTGCACCAACAACTCAGCGAGGTATGAAGCCTTTCTCATAGGACTGTCACTAGCCAAGCAAGCAGGGGCCACTCGCCTGTAGATAAGAGGTGACTCTAAATTACTGGTTAATCAGATGAACGGAGTATATGCATTGAAGGAGGCAACGCTGGCCCCGTACCGATCAGAAGTGCAAAGGTTGTTGAACTACTTTGCAGATGCAACCATAACCCATGTTGGTCGCAGCAGCAACATACATGTCGATTGTTTAGCCACATTGGCATCCAAGTTGCAGTTTGAAGGTTTGGAAGAGACTCTGACGGTAAGAAGGAGGACAGTGGAATCAACATGGCTCTCACAACGCGAAGACATGGGGACCTGTGATTGGCGAACTCATATCATTCAAGAACTCAACAGCTCGCTTTCTCAAGGAAAGGTGAGTCTCAAAACTCTGCAGAGCTATTTCATGCTTCATGGTATGCTATATCATCGAAACCCGGATGGTTCCCTATCGAGATGTCTCGGAGATGAAGAGGCGCAGTTGCAGCTTAACCGCGTTCATACTGAAACCTGTGGACAAACGTTGGTGGTAATGCTCTACCGTCGTCTTCAACTCATGGGCTATTACTGGCCAGAAATGGAAGCTCAATCTCGTTTACTCCAGAAGTCTTGCACCAATTGCCAAGTGTCGCCACATCAATTGGAGGTTCTCAACATAAGCCATGCTGGGGACTGGAGAGAACCGTACATTAGCTATCTCCGCGATGGATTAACTCCTTCCAATCAAATGGATGGTGTCAAGATGAAACAAAAGGCAAAGCGATTCGTATTTCACGAAGGGATCATATATCGTAAAAGCTTTGGAGGCGATCTATTACGGTGTCTGGCCAAGGAAGAGATTTCGACTATGTTGAAAGGAATGCATGAAAGGGAACATCAAGGGAAGAGGAAACTATTTCTCCAGATACACGAGAAATACTATTGGCCGACCATGGAGGATGATGCAGCTTCATTCGTTCAACACTGTCATGAGTGTCAAGTTCACGGGAACCTCATTCACGCACCTTCCACTCCTTTACACTCGATAAGCATTCCATGGCCCTTTTATAGCTGGGGACTTGACATTATTGGGAGGATTAATCTGTCATCTTCAAAGCATCACGAGTATATCATAACTGCGACGGAGTATTTTACCAAGTGGGTTGAAGCCATCCCTCTACGGGGAACTACATGATCAACAATTGCCGCCTTCATCAAAGAATACATCATTTGTCGTTTTGGTGTACCCAAGCATATCATCACCGACAATGGCACTCCCTTTGCAAACAAACAGGTACGGTAGATGCTTGAAGAATATGGGATTAAATAGGTCTTCTCCACCATTTACTATCCTCAAGGAAATGGACAAGCTGAGAGCACCAACAAGACGCCAATCCATATCCTCAGTCGAACAGTGCATGACAATCCTAGGGACTGGCACGAACAGCTGCCTATGGCGCTATGGGCATATCGGACGGCACCTAGAAGCTCCATTGGGGTGTCTCCATATTCACTTGTTTACGGTGAGGACGCAGTCCTCCCGGCAGAAATCAGGATTCCATCAGCCAGGATTACAGCAGCAAGCGGGGTCCACTGGAGCGAGGATGAAACATCTAACTCGAGAATTGCTGAGTTAGACACTCTGGATTCCAGAAAAAGAAAGGCAGAGGAGCGCGCTCAGGTGTACATGAACAGGATCTCCAGGGCATACGACAAGACTGTGAAGCCACGTGTTTTTAATGTAGAAAATTTGGTCTTGAGGATAGCGAAGCACATTCAGCAAGACATGTCCGCACCAAAGTTCGCTCCGAAGTGGGAAGGTCCCTATGTGATTACCAAGGGTTACAGTACCGGCTACTACAAAATCATTAAGATGGATGGAGGAAAGTTAGAAGCAGTCCTTAAAAGAAAATGGCTCAAGGCATACCATGCTTGATCATTGTCCCGCCACTGTCCCATGACATGACAATGCAGGCATTTTCATTAAACATTTTGAATTATCGGTTTATTCAAAAAAAAAAAAAGATCTTCATCATTCTATCAAAAATCAATGCAATTCATTTCTTGAGAAAGTTCAGAAGGAAAATCAACAATAAAGAAATGTGGCTTAGAATAGGCCATCTAGTAGGTTATAGTTCCCGGAGAGCATCATCTTCAGCCTGGTTTGGTATCTCTCCGTACTATCCTTTAGGTTTTGTACTTCCTGCTCCACCTTATGTGATTCCGCAGCCAGAGCCTTCTCCTCTTCCAAGATATCTTTCGCAGCAGGAACAACATTCACGAGAATACCAACTCGATCAACCTTGATGATGTCAAGACGCTGTCGTAACCAGCCCACGTTGAACCCCATGGATTCGCAGGTAGATACCATGTTCTCCCACTTTTTGAGGTTTGATTCAGCAACGTTGCGGATGGAAATATTCTCCATCTCAGCAATCATGGGAAGAAGGCAGTTTACCGTAGTGACCAGAGAAGATGAATTGTGTCGAACTACATTACTGGTTGCGATATGGCCATACTTTCTCCACACATTTGTGTACAAAGGCACAAACTCCTTCCGCACTAAGAATCCACCGACATCTCGGTACCTGGAAGTTAGGCATTTCATGTGTACATCTAATGAAAGTCCCGCATTGGGGTATTCGTTAGATGAGATACCCAGATCAGCATCTTCAAGGTCCGCAGCGGCAGGCGTGTTTGAGTTCGAAGGAAGAGGACTGGTTAAGTCATCATCGTCGATAACTGTAACACATGTTCCAGTGGGGTATCTCTGTAAAAAGAAAGGATCATTCACCTGATCATCATGAATAAAGAACAACTGTTCGGAAAATAAAATGGAAATAAAGACAAACCGGTATGACCTTCTTGACTCGGAGAACACGAGCAGTGGATTCATCATGAGGCCCAGACACAGATCGTGCGCGCTTAACAGAAGACCCTGGACGGTATGAAGAAGATGATCCATTGTTGTCTGACATGATGGGGAAACAGAGTTTCTGCCAGAGAACCCTATTGTAAAATTGTAAAAAGTGGTTTAAAACCTCTACACATAGATATATATTGAGGAAACCCTAAAGGAAAAGTAAAGCGATTGCGGCGAAGCCTACCCGATATATGAGGATTCAACACCGACCAAGTCATACCTTCTTTCAAACCCTAATCAAAGATTGGGAGAGCAGCTGGATACAAACGATTTGGACAGCAGTGTGTAAACACCCACGTCGGGGAATCCTAGTAGTAGAAGAAAAATTACATTCCTGACTCAAACGCCTAAGGGAGGAAGCCAGTCCCACCAAGGCCCATGGTCACGCATACATGGAGGATTGCCCACGATTGGTCAGAGTCATACCAGGTAGACTTCCTTCATCTCGTTTTCTTATGTTGCATATGTCACCATCTAATGCCTACCCCACAATGGTGTAACCATCATTTGCTAGGCAGGGGACTTAATGTTGATGGTGGATTTTAGTTCAGGGCTAAAGTTGCAAAACCAAATTTTGTATCGGCGTCCTGCAAAGGATAAGACCATTTTATAAGTGATGAATACTTCTCCACTTTATTAATTCACCTAGAATGGAGCATGTAGCAACAATCCCCAAGTATTCTGTGAATTTTATCATTACCAATTAATGCATGAATCGCCTCGTATTTCCTGCGTTGTTCTCAGCAGAACTCTCAAGGTTGGTGCATCATGATGACTGATTGTTACTCTCAGCAGAGTAATATGAATATCCAAGTATCAACAGTGAGGCATGCATGAAGTACTCGTACGGGATACACTATTCTCTAACAAAGAGGATCATCTCTCGGTGTGTTATGCTAGCCCGATCGAGCATAATTGAATATGGACAGTCCATAGCAGTCTCAGAAACAATCACGACCACGCAAGTTGGTCGTACGATTTAACTAGCCTAGACGAACCCTAACAGAAGCAGGCCATTACAACAATGACCACCAACGGGCCTATTTACGCCATGACCGGTCAGGTACAAGTCACGCCTGTCAAATAGCCACCAAACTCCAGCCTAGATTTGGACGTCCGTGCTGGTACAAAGCGGCATGGAAGAACTCTTACGGGCCGAGAATTCCTACGGCAGTCTCAAACCCATCACGCCGATCATCTTCGCCAGCATAATTGGACGGCACTGAGGGTCCCATTCATGGTCACGCAAGTACCATTGTGCACACCGGCGGCCCCCCTGTTTACCTGCATAGCTGACCATCTCATGAGGAAGGCAGAGAGGAGCAAACGTTCACCCATAATCTAGCCAGTGTGATGCTTTAAGGGTCGCTAAGGGTCTCAAATTGATCACGACCATCCAACTTCGCTGGCATGTTTGGATGGCCTATATCAAACCCATGACCGCCAGTCAGGTATCATCATGATCACCACGGTCCCAATATAGGTCCCACATAGTCGGCCTCCCCAAAGGGGGAGCATAGCCTACCAATTCGTTAGTTTGAAGTTGTGTGCACACGACCGATCCAAAACCCTAATTAGGGTTTGCGGCATATTACATGTGTCGCTAATCGATCATGAGCGTCCATTTTCGCTAGCTTGGATGAAGGGTCCAGGAATAGACTAAGCAGGCCTGGAGAGTATCAACATGATCAATGTGGGCCCATATATCTCCATGTCCGACCGACCAAGACAAACCATAACATGACGCCTCGGTTTGCGCTCGCTGAAAGTGGCATGCCACTCCCCTTTAGGAATCCTTTGCGGCACAGGATTCTTGTCGCAAATCAATTTCAGCCACTCTTCCTTACCGGTGAACTTGAGTGGCCTAGATCGCACCTTCGTGGGACAATGAAGCATGGACATGGACACCAGCATGCCGTCTACACGCATTCCTGATCGGTTCTCCATAAAACACTTCCCATTCTTGGATTCGATCAAGCTGAAAGAAGGTACTTGCGCACCTCCTAAAACCTAATCCGACGGTCACAGATGTGGGTCGCAAGTCATCTCGTCCGTCCAACTTCACCAGCTTGGATGGATAGCCTAAGACAGGAGTCAGGATACCAATGAGGCATCATGACAATCACCGTCCACCACTCTTCCACATAGAGTGATCGACCAAGTCAGGGTTGCTTGTATAACCTCCAAACGATCACTCGAAGAAGGCTGGACGTGATGTTATTTTAAGACGCATAAATTTGTGACTTACTACATTAATCCTTGAAATAGCGATGCTTCATACATGCTGAGTATATTCAATGCAGTACCTGCATAGAATACACACGATACTTCACAAGTATCGACTTCCTAAATAACTTAGTTATTTAATCTAGCATTACATGCTACTTTCTATGGGTCCCATGATCCACACACTCGAGACATCAATCATTTCACAAACTGGGGGATACATACTGGGGTATTGGTTTGGCGGTTTACAGCGTGCAGCGTGCAACACGCCATCACAAGAACGTGTCAGGAAGACATGGACGGTTAGTGATGATAGGAGAAGTGGGCAAGACTTATCGTGTGACGCTAACACACAACTCCACTACTCCATCACTCCACTTCCTCCACTTCCCACGAGAGACGTGAATAAGGCTCAAATGACTTGTATAAATAGGTTCTCCTCCCTATTTTCAAATGACAACACAGAAACCAAGTGTTAATACAAAACGTAATCAAACACCCAGAGCTTGCTTGCATTAATCGTAAGCTTGCTCACCTTTCTGTTACAAGTCATAAACAACCTACACCTTCGCAATCTCAACACCTTCTTCGCTTCCCTCCCTAATATCAACCCCATCTCCTTCACTTTGTGACCGAAACAAGTCTGGAACGGCCATTTCTTGGTTTAGGCCATAATTGTATAAATTGATCTCTCGAATCAAAAGCACTCCCGTGCAGTGCATTTTTTTAGGTTTTAGATTCATTTCTCATCCACACACCCCAAATTACCAAAACCAGCAGAGATAGTTTTTACTCATAAACAAAGGAATCATCACAAAATGTTGAACACAAAAGATAAAATTGATGATTATTTCTTTACTGGAACTCAATCTTTTTTCCCCAAAGTATATAAAAAAACTCATTGGCAGTAGAATCAACTTGCATTAATGAACTAGAACAACGCCTATACGTTTTTGAAGATCATGAAATGTTCGAGCATTGATAGTCTTGGTAATAATATCATTCAATAATCGTTCAAAAGTCACAAACTCAATTTTGACAATACCATTCTCTAAGTGATCTTTGATGAAGTAAGATCTTATGTTAATGGGGTTTCTTCTTGAGTGCTCAATGGGATTCTTAGTAATTCGAATCACACTTGAGTTATCATAAAAGATCTTCATAGTTCCAGTATTTATTCCATAATGAACCCACAATTGGGGGATATATAAAGTAATTTGGGGATATGATAATATGATAAAATATGGATTTAAATAGTAAGTCAGAGTTACCCCATATCCATGTATTTTCACGGATTCCTAGTCTACCCCTCACTAATCATGTTTAGTGGTTAATTATGATTGGCTAAGTTAGTAGATTAGTTTGATAATGATTAGTATAAATCATACTCACTTCACAATTGGGTCAGAGTAGAAGGAATTTTTTTGAGGTAATATGAATTTGGTTAAATATGAGTACTCCCAACATACAAAATACCGACAAAATCAATGCCGACAAATGTTACAAAATGTACAGAAAATGGGTACTCCCAACTTACAGTGCCGGCATTGTAAGTTATTTATGGAGCACGTCGGCACCATTTTCGGCATGGTCTTCATCACTTCCGGCATGGTATTCATCACTAATACAATGCCGGCGATGTAAAAAATCACTTCCGGCATGGTCTTCATCACTAAGACAATACGACAATGTAAAAAAAAAAAATTCGAAGTTAGGAGTTGGCAGCGAAGGAGAAGATAATTTGAAAGAGAGTGAAGAATTTTTGGTTTCACTACGCCAGAATTAACCTTTTTCGACAGGCCAAGTCTGTCGTTAATAGAGATTATTGACGGACCTTGCATGTCAGATGGCCTGTCGTTTATTAAGGTGTCGAAAACAGTAATTGATAGTGACCTACTGTCAATAATTATCAGAAGTAAACGAGATCTTTGCCTGTCAAATATTTTTTTTTTTTGACGGGCACCCCTTGTCAATTATTCCATAATTGAATTTCCAATATAAATAATATTTTTTGTTCCAAATAGAAGTACCAGGAAGAACTAAAAACACTTTGAAGACGTATATTGTAAAAGTTCAATGTCATATAAATTCTTTGTCCAAACAACATCCAAGAGGACTAAAGACATCAAGAACGAAAAATAAAACAGAAAAAGGCTAGAGTGAGTATTAGAATACAAAAACAACAGTGGCACTAGTATTGTTTGTTGCTAACTCGGTGAAACTATGGGCAAGTGCATTCGAAGAAAAAATCTCCATAAGAAGACTCTTACACTGCAAGTTGATTTCTTTCTTCATGGCCTCCACATCTACACCAGACATAATAAGCCTGACCTGACTCTCACGACCATGCTCTGCCTGGAACCACCAAAAACAGTATCAGGCTCAAGGAGAAACATTGTCAGATCAATATCATAGGTGCAGATATGATACCTTCATGAGTTTGAACCCTTAGCTTGACCAGATTGGTACTGTAACTTATCTTTCAGCATCGACGCTGCCATAACCACCCTCTTCTCCATCAGATAAATCTAATAGGCGCCTCTTACACCTGCGTATATACATCTGGACTATCAGGACATATACAACATGCATAAATTGGAGAACTAAAATTTGTGGAAAAGGAGAAAAAACATAAAGCTCGTGAGCACAATCTCTTTGCTCAACCAATATATACGAACATCTTCTGTTTCCATTTGTTGATGCTCTACTCGCATCAGGACATATAATACTAGTGGTTCCATTAAGTATATTAAATCAAGGAATAATATGTTTATAAACTGAAAGACAAAGCTATACTAACATATATAGCACATTTGAGCTAATGATAAAGATATAATCAAGTTAAACTATATTTAAGGAAATGCTATGTTTGGATCGTAAGTAGAAAAAGAAACTTATCTGTGTAAACCAGTTAAGGAAAGATATTAACGTTGGAAATATCAGGTTCAAAACACAGATGGAAATCAAAGGTAGCACATTTTTGTTACTATGCCATAGGGCTAAGGTAGCACACAGATGGAAATCCAAAATTAAAGAAAAAGCTTTGTGATAGTGTGTACCCTTGCAACAATTGCAGCATCTCTCCATTGCAACATACCTGAGGGCTTTCCTTAGTGATGGCACAGTGCTCTGTTCCTGCAATGGTAATGCCAATAAAACATAAATTAGAAGAATAAGAGAGAGAGACATATAGGTATGAACTGGGCATTTACATTAAACACAAACAATTGGTTCCCTTACTTGGAAGATCACCAGTTTCGACTGTTTAGAACACATGACATGATGCCATGATGGAGCCCATAAAAATTGAACCCACCACCCTTTATGGAAGGAAATAACCATTCGAGGATTCAGTATATAATAACATACAATACATAGCAGATCTATAAGCAAACAATGTAAAACTGAATACACATGAAGTCTGTAGATGGGTATTTTCCTTGCCAGCCCATGTCCTTAATGTTTAGATGTTAACCCAAAATAGTAAGATTAATGGACTAGGCGTGTATTTAAATGCAAGATACAAAGGGATCAAATTATATTCAATTAAACTTTTGGTGTACCACAAAACCAAAACTCAAAAGCTTATGCAGATGATAACAAATAAAACTTGGATTTATTCTCACCTGGTGTGTGGTTAATCTACATGATGGGCGATCATCTTCTATGGGCACAAATGTAAGAGAGGCCTTTACCAAGCCACGCAGCTGATCCTGCCACAACATCAGCTGAACAATATATACCAGAAGTTAGATTGGAACTCGCATACTCTTTTATATGTAAACTCATAAACCAAAAACTTAAAGAAACTGTAACAAGTCTCATTCAGCAATTTGATAAATCACGATTTCTACCTGAAATTTAACAGCATGACATTAGATACTTGACCTAGATTAATCTACGGATCTTAAGTCCATCACTGAAAAGTGTTTAAGCAAATATAACTACAACAGGGGAAAAAAATCTTGTTCAAAGCTACAACAGTCAACTTTTTCCCTTGCACATGAAACAAAATAAGAAATCAACCCCATCAAATGGTAATTCAGTTGAAGAAAAACTTTCGAACCTACACTGGAAAAAGAACTTTATTCATTAGCTATAGTTGAAGGTTTGAATCATTCAGACAGTTAAGGTTTGCAAGTTAAGTTGCTTCGCAGGACAGACATCAATGTTTGATGGCGAAAAGCAAGAAAGCACTGTGACCAAAAAAATACCCCACAAAGGCAAAACTTTGCAAGTATTAACAGAATACAATTTGTGATTCAGATGGCCACTCCATCCTCGACAAAAAATTGCAGGCCTGGAAGAGAAAGTAAGCACCTGACCTTTATTTAATCGAACACCTTTCTTGGCTAGGCAATCAGCCAGCACAAACCATGGCAGTTTCCTTGTAATGAAAGCTTTAATAGTATTGTAGAATCTGACGAAATAAAAAAATTATTTCTTCCATGCTCTACAGCCCTTTCAATGGATTCAATAGCATTCTGCAATGTAATTACCACCAGATTCAGTATATATAAAATCCCCCTGACAATTTTGTGATTCTGCAATGTAATGACAATTTCAACTAAATTTGATCAAAATCAATGAGGTCTTAAAGATCCGTTTTGGTGAATCTAGTGGGAGAAACTATTAGATAGAGCCCAACTGGTCCATCAGAATCTTAAGAGAGAATGTTTTAATTCGTAAAATAAAAGAAATCATGAAAGGAATCAGTAGAAAATTTGTTAAGGGATCTTTGTGATACCATAAATAGATGTTTTGTGCTTAGGATGTACCAAAATGTACTAAGAAAATGACTTACTCCAAGTCCTAAACCCCAAGTATTAACAAAGGGTAGATGAATGGATACAAATTAAAATATGAAGTAAAGTATTAAGGTATTACATATACCATCCACTGGCAATTCAACCAAGGTGAGATTTCTATCATTTTCAAAGGAAAAAGACCATTTAACAATCTCTAATTAAACACGAGTGTCTTCAGTTTTAATCTTGATATACAAATTGAATCATAAATGCAATCATGTGGATCAAATGTCCATCATTCAGGACATTAAGAAAATGTAATCAATAGTAATCATACATGCATACAAATGACTAATAAAAAAGAAACCCATACATATTATGGTGAAGATACACTTATGTGGACTCTCAGTAGAATTGGTACTTTTAGAGTTAAGAAAGCTTATAAATCTCTAAGAAATCAGCACCATCAACATCCTAATACAATAAATAAGCAAATACAGGACATGAGAATCTTCTAAGATACCACCATTTAATGAAATCTTCCTACAGACATTCATTATCTTGTAACTTAATCACTCTCGGACAACAAAAATTGATGTTTCGTGTCAGAAGAAACAAAAGATACATTAGCCTAAGAAAAGATAACATCCAATCAAAGTTTAAATATGTCTAAATTTGAATATAGCTGTTGTTTGAAAAGATTGGATGGGTAATGTAGATTTAGATTCTTTAATAACGAATATGATATCAATTTCAAAAACAGATCAATTGATTAAAAGATCAGTTGAATCACATTGATAAACCCTAAAACTCCATTGAAGAATTTTTTTCGAAATGATTCGTATTTTTTTAATGGAAATGATGAGAATCATAATAAGGTTACAGATCAAAACACTGGTTGTGAATCGGATAAAAAAATCGAAGTGAAATCAAAGTTTTTAGGTTTTTGAAAACCTTAAAAAATAAATTAAAGCTCACAATCGAATTAAAATCAATCAATGTTACCTGTTTCGATCGTTCTAATCTTCACATCGATTAGTTGATAACGATTCTTCTGAGTGATTGATTAGGTCGGCATGTCGAAGGAGAACCGACGAGCTTGGTGGTGGTGGTGGTGATGGAGAGAGAAGAAAAGAAGACAGAATAATGGTTGTAAATGATTAAGTGGGCTTTTTTTTTTTTTTTAATTAACAAGCTTTACTTTCATTTAATTTCCAAATTAGACAAGCAAATGGAGCTGCAGCAACAAATGGCTCCAACTCCTTTTCAACTACCACACTTAACCTATGAAAAAGGAAATCACCTATACGACGTTAGCATCATGACTAGCAATATAGTTGCTTGAGCCATTGAACGAAGTCTCGTTGTTCCGTCCCCAAATTCACCTAGAGTAGTGAAAGCCAAAGCACCAAATCCATATCCTTGTGCGATTGCATTTTCTAAATACTTGGTATTTTTTGCGAATGACAAACATCTTTGATAGCTGCCCCCCTTCCAAAGTACGACCATTACTCCCAAAGAAAGGGCGACACAATCGTAATATCGAAGCAAACGTCCCGACCATTGTCCCAATTGAGCACAAGAACATCTCTTTGGTCTAATAGAAGTACCGTTGTTCGCAAGCATACCCAAGTCCACCTCTTTCCGTGCTACCACCCCATTTCGATAATGAGATGTCTGCGATCGTGTCGCGTACTAAATCATGTCAAAATTTTAAACCAACTTCATTTGTATGATGATCGCATGGTCACCAAAATTATCCATCTCTCTTGCGGAAGGGGCACAAACTACCTGGTTCAAACAAGGGAATACCAAGTCTATAACATAATCCGCACTAAAGCGCCTCGAACCAATTTCTTGATTTAAACCAGGGATGGGGATAGCCATTAAGAAATCCGGGAATGCTTCATTTGTTTGCTCTCTGCCATAGGAATGAATCACGTTGACAACTTGAATTGGGAAGTCAAGTTCTTCTTTCTTCGCATCAAAATAAACAGTTGCGAGTTGACATAGAATGGTTGGCGGTGTTATCGACGCATATAGGAGAAACAGGACTACATAGAGAGTTGAAAGAAGGCTGCAAGACGCGCTCAAGATGGGAGCTAAAACCACCGATGTAGGTGTGCCTCAATATGACAGATTGCGGTTCTAGTGTTTCCAAGCACGACGCCAAATAACGGTAATTCATAGTGTCTTGCATCGAGTAAACACCAAAACCACCTAATCGAGGGGCAAATGGTGGAAAATCGCATTTGCAAGGGGCCGAACCTGGACCATCTCCTGTTATTATATGTTGTAGGAACTTGTAGAGACGAGAGTCAAACAAATCTTGAGCGCAAAAGTGCGATGCTGGAAAGGTAGTGCGTAAAGAAAAATATAAGCGAGAAACTCCAACACGCTTTCTAAACAAAAGAAGCTCACACCGTGGATCTTCAAGTTTTTCCACCGAATCAATGAGCTCTATAGTTTTTTTCACTCTTTTAACAACCAGATCCGCATTAAATTGGGCATCAAGGCTAACAGAGCACCTAGCGACTTAACTCCTTCTCGGCCTACAAATATCGGTGGAAACATACTCAGTAACGGTCATCCGGGGGTCTATAGAGGGCCAAAACAATTCAGTCTTCTTGATGTTCAAAAACACCCCCTAGCAACACCTTCTTCTTGAATTATTCTCGAGCTCTAGCAACCATCATAGTGTCCCCAATCACCGTACCATCATCAAGATACCAAGCATGCGTTCTAGATCACACCTTTCGAAATACTCAAGACTAGCGGGTGGAGAGTAAGAGCGAACAAAAGTGGCCCTAAAGGATCACCTTGTTGCACTCCACGAGCGTAAGAAAGCACATGGTCCATATAATATAGTCGTCTTTGGTGAAGCGTAACAAAACTCAACCCAACGAGATATCGAAGGACATAACCTACGTACCTCTAAGATCATGGTTGTTCTATCTATGAGATTGAACGCATTAGAGAAATCTACCAAAGAAGCATGGAAAGCGTATTTTGGTCCCCTTTCTCTTCCAACACGCGATTCACGGCATGTAGAATTGCTTCTCCACCACACTTAGCCCCCACTCCAAACGGAAATCACCCAAATATGAGTTCATTTCCTTTCCAACAAAAGATGCAGCGCATTTAGAGACAAGTCTCCTCCATATTGTGCCAACCGCTATAGGCCGCAAGCCACCACCGGGTTTGATGAGTGGGGTGAGAGGAGCACGGCCACATATTCTCCCAAAACCGACGGGCAAGAGCACGATAGCCATAAGTTAACCATACGTGATGGAGGCAAGTAACTCATCCGAAATAACATTGGCGGCCCACCGAGAACATCGAGAAGATGTTGTTCTAAAACCGTCTCTTCCGCAAGTTGTCCCCTTAGGGAAACTCTTTAGTCTACTTAGCACAAGATCCGTCGTAGCTACCATAGCCTCTGTGAAGGTGAAGAAGAGGGGATGACCGGCAAGGCAAAGCGTGATGGGATGTTTGGAACGGTTCAGCCGTGTACCTTCATTATTGGACGCAACTCCAAAGTAGAAGTGAGAGTGCGAATCGCAGCAAAGATATAAACCATGTCGGAGCTTACCCCTACACAACCTCAAGTTCACAACTTCCGATCATCCTGTTTAGGTTTCTTCTTGGCTTTCTCTTGTAATTCCTTCATCTCTAAGATGTTTCTCAAACACACATTGAACCAAAGACCATACACCCATTCGGTTCATTCCATATGCGCAATGCATGATTAACTGACTTAATCTGCAGACTTTCTAGGTGTCGATTTCAACTCTTGGTACTCAAGAACATGGAGAGTACACAGGGGAAGAGCATTAGTCAGATCCATGAAGACAGATCATTAGGTGCAGCCACCACTTTATGCAACACAGACTTGAAGGTTCGTGCAAAGTGCAACCTACATTTAGCTGGAATACTAGAGATTGTAGGGATCTGAGCTAGAAACACAGATTTGATAGGGAATACTAAGAGTTTTTTTTTTTGGTAAGTGGGCGATAGTCCCGATTTATCCATGCCCGTCGAAAAAACTAGCCCAAAAATAATTGTGAGCTAGTATACAGATTTGATACCATCAGCCCATCAAAGATGCTATGACAAACTAGCCCTGTCAATTATCACAAAGCCCGCCTGTCAAATATACCCCATTCTGGCGTAGTGTTTAATTTAAAATTTATTTGTTTTAAAGGGTATTTTAGTATTTCTGCCACTAAAAACACCCCTTAGAAGAAACTATTGGGTGGGAATATTAATTCATATCCCCTAATTACTTTATATATCCCTCAATTGCGTGTTCTCCATAATGAGTAAGCACTTGTTTCATCTATAAGAGTTGAGTACAAACCGAACCTGCTGCGATATATTCTGCTTCATAAGTTAATAAGGATTGTGAGTTTTGTTTCTTGCTATGCCAAGCAACAAAATTAAGTCTCGCGTGAAAAAAAATCCACCTGATGTGTGTTCTTCTTATCTTCCACACACCTGGCCCAATCTGCATCAGAGTAAGAAGTAAGTTCAGCGTTAGTATCAAAGGTGTAAGATAAACCAAAACCCATATTATAATTGAAAACACTGGGGGTACCAAAATACACCACCAACCTTTTTGTAGGAGATCTGTATGGACAAACTAAACACAACTCCGAGTATAAAAACTCAATCAAGGAAAATGTCTAGAGTTATCTCTCTCTCTCTCTCTTGTTGTTAGAATGCTTACAGAACTGAATCAGTGAACCTAACTACAAAGAGAGTTCTGGGACGGTACCAAAGACCAATATCCAAGGATCAATCAAGTCTTATCCAAAAAACTAGGTTGGATGTATTTACTGTGATTGATCAATGCATAATCTGTGATATTTCAGTTATAAAGATAAACAGAATAATGTGGAAAAATAAATAACACAGACACCAGAAATTTTGTTAACGAGGAAACCGCAAATGCAGAAAAACCCCGAGACCTAGTCTATATTGAATACCAAATTATATTAAGCCACTACAGACACTAGCCTACTACCAATTAACTTCAGTCTGGAATGTAGTTGATTCCGAACTCAGTCTCCCACTGATTCAGGTATAGTCACACTCATTACGCCTCTTGGATCCCAGTAGGACTCTGCGCAATTGATTCCCTTAGACGGTCTCACATCAACTAAGAGTTTGTTCAACTCAATTAATGACTTTAAGCCAAATATGTCTCCCACAAATTAAGCCTATGATTGATTTCTTAATTTTCGATCTAAACAGATGATCAGATCAAACGAAAGATCCAGGTGATGAAAATCGATAGAAACTTGACAAAAGTCTGGTTATCCTCAAAATCCGGACTTATGCAACCCAGAGTGCATTCTAGATTATTATTCACCTCACAAGTATAAAACTTGTGGAATTAACGAAGTCTGAGGCGGAGAGAACTTTATTTATCACTATCTATCTTGATCGTTGGAGCGATCTCAACAAACAATCAAAATCAGGATACTCAAGTTATCAAGATAATAGATAACTTGACTTGGATTCATAAATCTTTGTAGTCGCTAAACCCTAAAAGGGTTTCTGGAGAGGACGACTCTAGATACAACTAAGACACACCAAAAAGTAGTGTCGGGATTCAAAGATCCCAGTTGCCAAGAGTTCCCCTTATATAGACTTCAAAGCCTATGTTGCTTTAGGTTTAAGATAAGATAGTTTTCGAACCAAGCAAATAATATTCACCGTTAGATGAAAGCCTTGAATCTTAATCACATAAACAAGATATACACTATGGTTCGGTAAACCGTAACTGAATCGTGTATAAATACTATGTCCTACATGGTTATCCGAAACTAGCCGATTTGAACATTAAAAGCTTAACACTCATTTTCATGTTCACTAAGACATTAATATTGAGTCACAATCATGTGATCAAATGAGTCTACTGTTAACTATAGAATTGATCAAATGCAAATCACTTCATAAAAATAATTTAATTACACTTGAATCATAATCGACATTATTGGTAAATGTATAAGGTACAATTACTTGAATCGTTCGTGAGTCGGCTGAGTTACAGTACGCGGACCAGTTTGCAAACTTATAAGCAATAACCAAGTTCTGGGATTGACAAAACTTTTGTAGTTCATATACCGATTTGCAAACTTAGGTGCAACTCAAAGTTCCGGAGTTGACATAACTTTTCAGTTCATGTACCGGTTTGTAAACTTAAGACTTTTTACCTGTTCCGGAGTTCACATAACTTTTTTAGTTCACGTACCGGTTTGGGTATTAAACTGGTTCTAGAACATAAAATGGTATAGGCTCGCATACCGGTTTGATTACTTTAACCCGGTTCCCTTACCATAATTCCAAAATGGTTTGCATACGAATATTCATACCTATCCGAATCACGAAACAAACAGATTTTCCCATGATGTACATACGAATATGCATATCACACAAATATGAAAGTCGATATATAGCTACTCCTCTAAGTGTACGAGTACATATAATATGGCTTTAGACATATAACAGTTTTCTTAGTTTGTAAGACTAATAACACTGTCTTTTATTCCGAATATAGTAGTTCCGTAAACCATATGTATGTAGTACGAAAATACTAAATAATTCTCCCCCTTTTGTCAATAAAATTAACAAAGGTATGAAAATCGCGGGTTCATAATGAATGCCACCAAAAGATATCTCAAGATTTAAGGAAGATGGATATACTACATAATAACATAGTTAAAATGTAACTCCTCGTATCAACTTATTTAGATGATATCACATAGTAATAAATACTTAGCGCTCATCCTATGAGATTAAAAAGATACAAGCATCCCCTATATAATTCCACAGTCACACTCCCCACAAAGATGTAACAATTAAACACAAGTTCATTTAAGAACTCTCCCCCATAAAATGTCATTCCCAAGAGAACAATATGAGTAACCTTACTTTTGTGAAAAAGAAGGATTTAGTGGACATTAAAAAATCACAAAGATTTATTTCCATGGTATCGACATAAATTAATCTCAAGGCCAGTTACGAACAATGAGACAAATTTTACTCGATTTTATTCAACATAAGAGAATCTTACGGAGTGTGTTAAGCATCAAAACGCAGAAGTGTGATCACGAAAAGATCAATACTGTGAGAAAAATCTCAAAGAGTTTGTTCTTTTTCCGTTTATAAAAAACATACTCCCTTCGTTCCTTTTTAATAAGCTGGTTTCTATAAATAAATGTTTCAAAAAAATAGGCTGGTTTCCTAATTGGGAAAGTCAAATGTTACTTTAATTTTCTGGGACCACTTTTCTCTTAACTTCTTTTGATGACAAGTGTCATGTGGACCATTTCACTTTACTTGTTTTGCTGACAAGTGTCATGGGGACCATTTCACTTAACTTCTTTTATTGACAAGTGTCATGAGGACCACTTTCAATGATTAGTTCTCTTAATTTCCTTAAATTTCTCTAAAAACAAAACCATCCTATTAAAAAAGAACGGAGGGAGTAATAGATTTGAATTCTGAGCATATATGAAATATTAGTTCGATTCACGAGAACGTAAAGGCACAAATATTTCATAAGATTTTTTTGCAATAATTAAACCAATAATGTTTACATACTGCAAGTTCATCTTCCAAAAAATCTAGAATTTAAATAAATAAATCTTAAAATATGCAAGATGAAAAACGTTGGAAATAGCTATGTGTAATCACAATCTTTGTTATACCAAACCCTAGTTATCCTTCTCATTAATAAAATTCTCAAAAGAAGTTTCCTAGACATAAATAGAAGAAAACAAAATAAACTAGATTTTTCCAGACTCTTCATCGGTATTGAGACCCTTGAATTTGTCATCAACTGTATCCACGAGCTTTTTTGAGAAAATATCCTCATTGAGTAGTTCACGAACATGAGATTTCATGAGAACAAGTTCAACAACAACCTTTTTCAACTCAGTCTTAAGCATGTCTAAACTTTTTAGCATTTCAACAAGTTCTAGTTTGGATTCTTCTAATTGTTTAAGGAAATCATAAACAACATCAGCAGAAATCATCTCTTCTCGTTTAACATCTTGATGATCATAAGCAAAGTAGCAATTCATATCAGACGGAATTTCAGATGAATCAATAACTTCGTCATCGACCAACGTTTTCTTCTTTCCTCTTGTTTCAATACCATCGCGACGAAGATATTTCTCCATACTTTCAAGAATTTGAGACATAGGAGACATTCTTGGTTGCGGAGCCTTGGATGAGAATTTCCCAATCACAAGTTATGGTATATAAAGGAAAAGATATTCCCTAGGATATTAGGGTTTTGCACGGTCAAGGCGAAAAGGTACGTGTGCCTTTTAGACAAAACAGATTTATCCTAACGAGCTTCAGTACATAATACTTAGGGTAGAAAAACAGTTTTAAATTTCTTAAAGAGCACACATCAATTTATCAATACTGCAATGAACCTTCTTATCTATAAAATATATTCTTCCTTGAATATTAATACAAAACTCATCTAGAGTCGCTTGATTAAATACTAGAGTCAACTTCATTTAGGTTAGAATAGAAAGTCTAGGAATGTTGAGACATACAAGTATTACTCTGAAGACCTGAAGAATGAGAAGAAGTAACGAACTACAATGACAACATCATCCTTCCACTTGAGGTTAGTAATATTGACTTGAACTGTTTCATTTCTAACGTATCTTTCAAGTCATCCTATATTGAAAATATAACATGCGAAGCTGCATATACTGTACATATTTTATATAATACTTTAGTAAAGAGACATAATCATAATAGTATGGTCATAGTATTAGGTAATTAGACTACGGAGTATAACGCATATCTTTTGAACTTCGTAGATATCACATCAACATAATCTTGTATATAGTTATATGTGTTATACCATTGCTCGGTCAAACTCGCATGTGTTGCTATCTCAAGCATATTTGTCAATGTTAGTGATCAAAACTATAAGTCTTGATTTATAGTCTACTATAGCTAAGGTCTCGGACTAGGATAGAAAGTGTAGTTGAGCTCAAGAACTCCATGGAAATCATCATACAAGACGAAAGATTACTCAATGAACTGGTAGATCTTAGTCGAATAAAAGGTATGTGGAGACTTGAACTTATCTATCACTCAAAAGTCTATTTATCTCTTATCTTGAGACAAAAGTCGTTTTGCTGTATAGACTAAGATTATAAACATTTGGTATTTCGAGCCGAGTTTACCTCGCCTATCTATTTCTCAAAATATGTGTTGGTAAAGCTTTCGCTTTAGCCAAGTTCATCTTTACCTAGTGACGAAAGTCATGTTAAGTTTCAATCACTTTGAAAATTTCTCTGACGAAAAATAGTTTGTGAATAACAACTATATAACGTCCTCTGAGAATGTTTCAATGATTGAAATGAAAGTTTAGACAATATAACCAATGGAGGACATATTTCTTATTCCTTGAACCAAAGTTTGCGAACTTTGTTGATCAAGATAACCGAAAAAGTGCGTGAGCTTCAGTCCGGGAACCCAGTCTGCGAACCGGCGAAGTTCTCAAACCCGAGAATTTCTGATGGAGTTTGTGAACTCCATCCGGGAACTTAAGTCCGCGAACCCAGTCTGCAAACTTGATTAGGTTATGTCAAAAAACGATGTTTGTGAACTTATCTTTATAAACTAAGGACTATAATTGCAAACCGTGGCTATATATTTCATGAACCGATTTGAGTGAATCAAATCTTTTTTTCTTCAATTGTGTCTTGTGTAGTACATGAGATTTCCTTGCAATTGAACAACTCTCTAACTAGTTATGGTGAAGAAGAATATGCTTGATATGAAAGTTATCATATGGCTAACCACTTGGTTAATAATTGTTGAACCAACTAATGTACAAGTTTGGGTACGGTTACACAAGCCTACAAACGTGCATTACATATATGTATAACAAGCTATGTTTTCGATCTAACGGTTGATAAATATTATCTTGAATCTAATCAGGTTTTCATCTAACGGTGAATATTGAATGCTTTTTTACTAGGCTAACATTGATTACAAACCCTGATTTGAAATACCATATAAGGGAGAACTCTAGAAACTAGGAAATCTAATCCCAACATATTTTTTGTGATACTAGTTGTGCTAAGCTAGAGTCGATTCTCCTTTAACCTTTGGTTTCTTCTTCTAAACCAGGTTAACGACTTGAAGACTTCATTGTGATTGTGAAACCAGACCGATACTACTTTTCTTGTAGTTGTGTGATATGATCTTGCTGTTTTTATCGTACGAGTACAATTGTAATAATTGTCTTGAGATTTCTATCTCCGATAGGCAAGATAAAAAGTAATCACAAACATCTTCGTCATATCGTTTGTGATTCCATAATATATTTTTTCGCTGCGTCGATTAAGACTATTGTGGGGTGATTGATAATACTGAGCTGTTCTTCGGGAATATAAGTCTGGTTTATCAATTGGTTCCTGTTCACCTTTATTTATCAAAAGACGGAACAAAACTCATAGGTATATTCGTGGGAGACGGATTTATCTATTACCATAGAATTTTCTGTGTGATACAGATTTTTTTATTGAAGTCTTCAACTTTGGGTCGTAGCAACTCTTAGTTGTGGGTGAGATCAGCTAAAGGAATCAAGTACGTAGTATCCTGCTGGGATCAGAGGCGTAGGAGCATAGCTGTACCTTGGATCAATGTGAGATTGATTAGGGTTCAACTACAGTCTAGCCCGAAGTTAGCTTGGAGTATGCTAGTGTCTGTAGCGGCTTAATACAGTGTATGTTTAATCTGGACTAAGTCCCGGGGTTTTTCTGCATTTTCGGTTTCCTCGTTAACAAAATTCTGGTATCTATGTTATTTATTTTCCGCATTATATTTGTTATATAATTGAAATAATACAGGTTGTGAGTTGTTCAATCAATTAGAATATCTAACCTTTTGGTTGTTGATTTAAATTGATTAACACTTGGAAATTGGTCTTTGGTATTGTTGATGGTGGTTTTTAGTTTAGGGTTAAAATCGTAAAACACTAAACCCTAGCAGACAGTGATGTCACAACATTTAAAGCAACAAGCATTTACTAGGCACATTTACTGAAACCTTTAATGTGTCTCTAAAATAATTACCGGGGTATATTTTTCAAATTAGGGTTACGACAAACCAAACCCTAATTCCCACGTGTGCCAATGGCAAATCATGCCAGCCACACCAACCGCGCCAAAGTATGCCAACCATGCTAGCCACGCCTCTGTGCCAATGGAAAATTATGCCAGCCATACCAACCGCGCCAAATCATGCCAACCATGCTAGCCGTACCTCTGTGCCAATGGAAAATCATGCTAGCCACACCAACCGCGCCAAATCATGCCAACCATGCT
Organism: Papaver bracteatum; assembly: GCA_023529315.1. NCBI lineage: Eukaryota > Viridiplantae > Streptophyta > Magnoliopsida > Ranunculales > Papaveraceae > Papaver > Papaver bracteatum. The sequence continues at coordinate 208,524 of JAJJWX010001338.1, forward strand.
AGCCGCACCTCTGTGCCAATGAACAATCATGCCATCCACACCAACCGCGCCAAGGCATGCCAACCATGTTATCCGTACCTCTGTGCCAATGGCAAATCATGCCAGCCACACCAACCGCGCCAAAGCATGCCAACCATGATAGCCGCGCCTCTGTGCCAATGGAAAATCATGCCAGCCACACCAACCGCGCCAAAGCATGCCAACCATGCTAGCCGCACCTCTGTGCCAATGGAAAATCATGCTAGCCACACCAACCGCGCCAAAGCATGCCAACCATGCTAGCCGCACCTATGTGCCAATGGAAAATCATGCTAGCCACACCAACCGTGTCAAAGCATGCCAACCATGCTAGCCGCGCCTCTGTGCCAATGGAAAATCATGCTAGCCACACCAACCGCGCCAATGCATGCCAACCATGTTATCCGCACCTCTGTGCCAATGGAAAATCATGCAAGCTACACCAACCGCGCCAAAGCATGCCAACCATGCTAGCCGCACCTCTGTGCCAATGGAAAATCATGCCAGCCACACCAACCGCGCCAAAGCATGCTAACCATGCTAGCCGCACCTCTGTTCCAATGGAAAATCATGCCATCCACACCGATTGTGCCATTCCAAACACATCTCTCCATGGCCCCTCATGCCGTGCCACCATGCTGGCTTTCCCCACGCAGCTAACTATCTCTTTGGACATATCATTAGCTAACCATTTAGCGGTCCATATGCTATGCCTTCAAAGCCAATATGTCTCCAAATACTTCTTTGAACTACATTGCTAATTTCCTGGAAAGTGTGTGTGTCTTTCTCTAAGGCCATGAGTTCTACCCAACTCATGCTTGTTGGTAAAATGATTTCTTCCGGTATTGCTTGCACTGTCGCTGCCCATCTGCCGTCGTGCCATTTTGCAATCCCAATATAGCAACATCATTTTTACGTCAACTAGGACCCCTGTCCTATGCTTTGCTTATTAGCTTTCAACTTGTCTTGCTATTGCATACGTTAGGCTAAGTATGCTACTTGCAGCATCTCCCCATGAACTAGTTTTACATCGTAAATAAAGAGGCAAGACTTTATAAACGAAAATACCCTCATTCATTACTGATCTTACATAACAGGACCATATACCATTACATGATTGATCATCCACTCGATCACTTTTGGAAAGCTAAAACTTCATTAACAAAGCAACTTGCTTACACCAAAGCAAAGTATATACAAACTTGAAGACTCAAATAAAAGTTTGTACAACCAAACCCTACACACAGAGTTTGCATCAACCAACAACTAAAGCTACATAGAACAAGTCCAGGAACACTCTTTGTTCTGGCATCAAAGTGTCGCCAATGGAGACAGCAACACTTACTCTTGTTCTTAGCTTAGTTCTTAACTTTGTCGAAGTGAGCAACGACTTCGCTGCGTGGTCTCTTCCTTGAACCTTCACTTCGGCCTTCACGAGTCTTGCTGGAATGACCCCCATAGTCATTCCCAACTGATATATTAAGTTGTGCATTGAGTGGACAACTTCTAGCAAAATGCAAACCTTTGCAAATGAAACATCCACTATACTTTCGGGTTGAAGGGAATAATTCATCTTCCTTCGGTTCTTGCTTGCGCTTACTGCCTACATATTTTTCCTTCCTTTTGGATTCACCTTCACAGCTTTGCACATCTTCAGTCATTGTGCAACTAGTAAGTCCTCTTACCACTTGAATAGCTATCTGGATACTTTGGATTTTGCGCCTTTTAAGTTCAGCAATTACACTCGAACTTGCGCCAGCCAGAAATTGGAACATCTGATCTTCTTCACTCATGCCACGTACTTTTTTCACCAATGCAAGGAAGTTTTCAGCATAGGCCTGTGTTGTACTCATCATTTTCAGCCTACGTAAACTTTCTCTTGCATACCAAGCACCATTGCTCGGACATAACTGATATCTCAGTCCCTCTTTCATTTCATTCCATGACATAGGATTGGTATAACCAGCAGCTTCATCTTCTTGCAGCATATTTCTCCACCAAACATTTGCATCACCACCAAGGTAATTGTCTTCGAGAGTTACTTTTTGTTATTCCCTGGTTCCATTCGCTTCAAAGTATGTCTCAACGTCATACAAGAAATTATCAATTTCTACAGCATTACTGGAACCTGCGTAAATTCTTGGCTCGGAGACTCGATTTGAGCTTTTTCCATGCACGTTTCCTCCTAAAAACATGTTGTTACTGATTAACCCGCGAATGATTGCCACTTCCTTTGACATTTGCTTCGCATGGCTTGTTAGTATGGTTTTTATGTCACTGAATTGCTCCTTTAATTCAGTCACTTCAGCATTGGTTTCACAATTCAACAAGGTTGCATTAGACACCTTGTACTCGACTGCACCTACCCTTTCGTCAAATTCTTAAAACCAATCTGATTTCCATCCTTCAAGTAGGTCTAGCCTGCCCTTATCTTCAGAGACAAGAGGATTTTCAAGGCTATCACAGACCATGTCTATTTCCAAATCACCAAGATTGCCAAACTCCCCAAGTTGATCAAACGTACCCGGTAGTTCTTCGTCGATCATCATGCCATTAGAAGTCATTTATAATGCAATATTATGAAAATAATGTGCCACTTACTTGCTCACAGGAAAATACCTTTAGAGGAAAAGAATCACTAGGGTATTATCCAACAAATACACTTGAATTGTGCACCAAACACAGCTCTGATACCCGAATTGTCACACCTTCAAACGCCCTAGGAATTTTCTGCGAAAGTGTAACCCGGCAACACAATGGTTTTGTGAATAAATATTCACCCACTTGCACTTCAGCCTTATAAGTTTGCACCTTTGCAAACAGCCAACACTTCAGGTAAACAGCGGAAGTCTTTGCAGCCTTCTTTCACTTCTTTAAACTCATCAAATGCACCCCATAATGCACCCAATTCATGCCATACTTTACCAACAACAATCAGCCAACCAAGAACACTTAGAACATGACACAATCAACTCCTTTTATTGCATCAAATGGAAGAAATACTAAACTTGCCCACTTGGGGACTTAAACAGACTTGTTCACTCCTTGAACCAAGTCTAAGTCTTACAAAAACTCTCATATTCGCTCACATATGCAAACTACACTCTCACATATGTTAGGCTAACTCTCACACAGGCTAGCTACCGAATTTCCCATGCCTTGGGACTATTTATACAGTAAATTTTCTTGGCCAAACCGTGCATAACCATTACACACGCATGGGATAGCCATCTGTCCCATAAAGTAGTTCTGTTAACCGCCAATAACTGTTCCAACTGACCAGTTCTCTCCTAACTTGCGCCAATCGTCCAACACCTGTTCTATTGAGGTTAAAAATCTTCTCCCATGATTATAAACTCCTTTATAACCGTTCTACTTCATCACGCGTCATTGGCATGCTTATGAAGTTCATAACCAACTTGTAACCGTCACTTGAGCTGTATTGCGCCACTTGTTGCGCCATACTGAATTCTGCAATGCTCCAACGTTCAACCCTCTTGGCCCTGCATTTTTATTACTCTAAGCTAATACACGGACACTATTTAGGCTTTACTTGTTGAGGCCAACTCCTTAAGCTCACTCTAGTTACTCATGCGTCACGTATACTTCACTTCGCCAATTAGCTTGACAATAACAATGCAACTCTTGCATTACTAACTTGTTTGCATTGTTCAAGATTTGGCCAACCTTGAACTAACGCCATAGACCTACTCTTGATCTATTCTACACTCTTGCATCATCCTTGAGCTTGGGCCAACTCAATTCCACGGATATGCCTTAATGCCAACATCGCATGTTGCATCTGTCACTTTGGCTTCATCTTGCCTTCTCCTCAATGAAGCCTTATTGTGTCAGTCAAATAAGCTTCATTCCTTAGCCAAATGTCTTTACAGTGTAGCGCTACCTTTTTGCTTCACTGTCCTTGCAGGGTCATGTAATTCTCGACACTTAACGATCTATATAGTATACTGATGAGTGCCAAATATTGCATATTCATACACCTTTTCATTGGCACTTAACTCATATTTCGCGCTACAAAGTCATATATTATCCCAAATTCTGCATTTTTACCATTTTCAAGAATAAATATTTGTATTAATTAATTTTGTGTTTTTAAGTACTAAATAAAGCTTGGAAGAATTGAGAAGACAAAATAGAAGAAAGTTGGAAGCGTTGCAAACCGCTCGCGCATCAGTGGCAACCTGTTTACAAATTCATGGGATTAAAAACCCATGATCCAAAACCCAAGACCCAAATCCATTTCCACCTCACCCCCATTGGATTCTTTCCAAAACATCCACCTCACCCCCATTGGATTCTTTCCAAAACATCCACCTCACCCCCATTGTATTCCATTTCATCCATCAATTAAAGAAAACATCCCCATTCTCTCACTCAATCACTCCCAATTTGTTTCCCACAACCAAATATATTCCATTCAATCCATCAATTAAGAAAACATGTTTTGTTGAGTGGACGCTTTCCAAATTTCGAATCCAAGTGCTTGAGGGAATTTTGTGTATAAATAGAGAGGGTTGTTGTGTTGAAAAACCATCCAAGAATAGCTTGTTCATGTTAGTTTATCAAATTTCAATTTTGTTGTAATGTTCTTCATGTTTTAATTTCATTTGCTAGGGTTTAAATGAAGTCGTAACTCATTGGTATGTATTCATATCTTGTATCTTGTTCTTGAAAGTTTAGAATTGTTTAAAGATATAATTTAATCCAAGTTTGTCAACATCTTGCTCTCACAATGTATGCCATGTATCCATTGTAGTTATAATATCTCTATGTTGATTATGCTACAAATCATGCTTAACCAAATATTGATCCTCAGATTAGTTGTGCTTTAATTAGACAGTTAATGCTTTGGAGAAATACTTTAGTTATGATTAAATTATCCATCGGAGAAACACCTTAGATATACGGTAGACTTGAATCTGCTGTGAGGACAAGAATAATATTACAAGTTGAATGCATATCATAAGTTAGTGGTGGATTTGAATACCCTAGTATCCATATTCTCGTGATTTACACCTTGATTTAATTGCTTACTTTAATTCAAATTACTTTTTGTTTAAGTCTTTGCCAATATCTCGTCAGATCGACAAAATCAAACCCCTTTTGGTTACTCTCAATCAGTTCTAAGTAAGGAATTAGAATCAACTTCTACACTCTCCAAGTCTCTCGTGGTTCGACCGTGCTTTCCCCCGTGTTGCTTGTCGATTAACTTTGTGCACTCATGTATACACAATAGTAGGTATCTTTCCGAGCCTACCAAGTTTTTGGCGCCGTTGCCGGGGACTCGGTAGCGGTGTAGTTGAAGTTTCTATCTTCTGTCACTGTTCATATTTCATCTCCTGGAACTGTTCATATTTTACTGTTCATATTTTACTGTACATATTTCACTGTACAACAGGTATTTCACTGTACAACATGTATTTCACTGTTCATATTTCAATGTACATATTCAAATTACTGTAGTAGCGTAACTATTCACAGTCAATTTTACACTTATTTTTGATTTATTTTTTTTATTTTTCTTTTGCTTTAAAACTTCGAAACCCTAACTACCTCTTTTGATCTCAACAGGTGCCTGATTAGCTGTTGTAAAGGCGAAGGAAAGGAAGCGAAAGAAAGCGGAAGAAGTTTTTATTTTAATTAAAAAAAAGAGAGAGTTTATTTTATTTATCTATTTTTAGTTTGTATTAGGATTCCTTTACTCTTGTAATTTTATTTTTCTTTTGCACTTTATTTTGGACTTTGGACTTGGACATTCTATTTTTATTTTTATTTTTAAACCCTACGGAAGGGTAGTATTAAATATCAAACTATTTGTAGAGAAGGACGGTGATTACAATATCACCTCGGCCCCTCGGGTTCGTTTATGACATAGGAGTCGTGGCCCAAGTCGACAACAATGGTTCATCCCCCGTCTGGTACGGGAGGTAAGTTTGTCGAAACACTCGCGAATCCCATGTTAGCGAGTTATTGTATTCCTTCGGTTGCATATATGTTGAGGATTTGAATACGGCTGTTTTATTTTCCTAGTAAAGGGCAAGGACTGGCCATACAAGATAAGGGTTTGGATTTCATCACCGTTCTCTTCTTGCCCGCCTTAGGAAAACGATACATACACGAACCTAAGCTTTAAATTTTGAAATAGAACAAGACCTATAAAGTAACAAGATTAGTAGGAGAGTCGTTCGAAAAATATTGGTTACTCTTTAAGCATACTTCGAAGTTCATGACGGTTTCAGTAAATTGAATGCGTGATCGCGCCGCCTTTGTAATACGGTGAGGCCTTGGGTATCAAAGCTCTAGCAGCTTCCCTCACCTCTATTCAATTTACTTAAACTCGGATTGATTCCAGAGGAGTTTGCTCATATTGTAACGAATTCCATTTCGAAGGATTAGAAGCTGGTGTAGAAAACAATCTAAGTGGAACCATCATGCTTTTTGTTTGTTAGAAATCAGTAGGTTTTTTGTGGTAGAGTCAGCCTTGTTTGCGATTGCATAGAGCTTCCTTTCCGTTTATGATTTTTCTTCTTTTATTTTGTTTTTCTAATGTATGCCCGAGGTAATTAGAGAACGGGCTTAAAAAAAAAAAAAAAAAAAAAAACCAATAATGAAAAAAAAATATATTGGTATGTTTTCAGTGTGTACATCCCAATCTCTGCAACAAGCCTAGTGCTAGTTATAGATCATGTCAGGATTAAGTCTGCGGTGGGGATGGAAACAAATCCATCAGAGAGCTTGCTTACGGGCATGCTTCACATTATGAAACTCCAAAGACCATGATGTCACTAGTTATAGGGATTATTATGGACATTTTCACGATCCCTGAGCATCAATACATGAACCCTAGTAACTACTCACACATGTATCATCCACCACAGGTGAAAATGAACATCTTTACAAAGTGCCCAACTCTCATAATCATCACTTTTGGACCAGTTAGAAGCTGGAACTGCAGCTTTAGAAATGCAAATGCATGAATCTGTCGCATATAATTCTTCTAGGCAATCTGAAATCTATGCTTGTACCTTATGTGGAGGCTTAGGCCATCCTGATGAGAATTGCTATATTTTTCATGATTTTAGGCAATCTAGAGAATATCATGAAAATCCAAAATATGAAATGCCAACAGATTACAAAGCTGATAGTCATTGGGACCATAATCAACCTTTCGAAGGTTGCGATCAGTATTTTATAGACCCTAATGACCCTGCACATATGTATCATCCACCACAGTGGGAAGTTGAATAATTTTGTACTTCTCAGTTTGTGGAGGAAAATCTCATCGAACAAAATAATGCTAGGAGTGTATTGTATAATAAACCATATAGCATTGATTATGAATTTCCTACTATTGAAGACTCTCCTTCCATCGAACAACTTAATGCATTATTAAAAATGAATTTGATTCGTTTACAAAATGTAGGAAGGTAGGAATTTCAGGATGAAATGTTTGTTTGTCCTAATGAAATAAAATGTGAAAATAGTATGCCTAGTCTTACTCGTGCAACTGATATTGCATATGAACCTGTTTTAAATGAAGGGACTAGAAATACTACGATTTTGAATAGGGAAAAGCATTTCTATGATGATAATGATAATGATGTTATGTTAGAAGAACATGTTTTTAATAAAAATATTGTCGAACCTTTGGGTTCAGAGACAATAATCTTCTCTGCCTCGACCTTAATGAGTGATGTTTCTTCTAATGTTCCATATACATGGGATGTTGATACTGATCTTGAGACTGTACAATTGTCCTGTGAACAAGAGCATGACACATTTCTTGTGTCTGACTTAGAAAATGTTAAATCTCCTATCGACACTAATGATCTTATGCATGAAAATATAATTGACGTGTCTGATTCTATACGTAGGTCACAACATGATGTCTCTTTCGATTTGTCTATGCATAAGAATAAAACTTTGGATGGTCATGAAACTGATTTGGGTCTTGCTGAATTGTTCTATGAATGTGAGCATGATGTAGCACTTGTAGATGAATTAGGAGATATTAATGTAACTAATAATAATGGTACTCTTGATCTCATCCATATGAGCAACTTAGACGTGCCTACTCTCCTGATTAAGTCACCAACTGATGGTCTTGCAGTGGACCTAAGAATTGTTCCTTTGAAGTGTCTTTGAATCGATGTGGTTGACAGTTCCAAACCTAGGTTAGAGTTATGTGCATCTCAAATTCTTTTGGACTTTTTGTCCACTAAATATCCTGTTATTGAGAAGTCATATCAGGAATGCATTGATGTTTCTCTTCCCATCCCGAACAAAGCCCATTTTGAGCTAGACCTTCTGCGTTATGAACCCCTAAAATTGTTAGATTTCGTGCCCAAAAGTATTACTATTGAAAAATCTAGGTTTGGGGTATCTCATTTTGTTTTACTTTCTCACTTGCATTTCTATCATATCATAATTATGTGAGATTGTTAAAATTTCGTCACTTCTTCTTTTGGGTTGATCCTCAACTCTTTAGATTGCTAGTGTATGGTGAATCTTTGTATATAATCCAGTAGATATTGTTAAATCTTGTTTCATGAACCGGTTAAGTTGTATTTTGTATATATTTTGTGCTAACCAAATTTTTGTCTTATCACTCTTATTGTTTGCTTTCAAAGCATTCATCCTTCTATGGTTAGCACCAACCTTTTTTGCATTTGGTAATCTCTTTCCTTTGAATCTGTTTTGTTCTCATGGTTTGTTGTTATTTCTGTCATCTTTTGAAACATTGAGGACAATGTTAGATTTAGGTTTGGGGGAGTATTTGCATATGGCGTTTTGTAGTCTTTTGCATCTTTTATGACCAGCTGTGGAGCGGGTCTTTTGTAGGATCCTTTGTAGTCTTTTGTATTTTTTGATGATAAGCTGTGTAGCTGGTCTTAAAAAAAAAAAAAAAAAAAAAAAATTGGTTACAAATTGTCAAGGTTCTACGAAATTCATCATCTACAGTTGAAGACCGAAGACGAAGACACTTCTATGGATGCTCGAAATTGGAGAAGGTTTTGTGGGTACATCTTTGGTAGGCCCTCACGAGACTACAACTCGTCCACTAGGGACACCTAGGGGTTTAAAGGCTTAGTGCATACGCTAAATGCATTCGAGAGACCCTGACGACGGTGGTATAGTTAGGATTTCTAGATTTCTGTTTCACTTGAGGACAAGTAAAATTCAGGTTTGGGGGTATTTGATGAGTGCCAAATATTGCATATTCATACACATTTTCATTGACACTTAACTCATCTTTCGCGCTTCAAAGTCATATATTATCCCAAATTCTGCATTTTTACCATTTTCAAGAATAAATATTTGTATTAATTAATTTTGTGTTTTTAAGTACTAAATAAAGCTTGGAAGAATTGAGAAGACAAAAGAGAAGAAAGTTGGAAGCGTTGCAACCCGCTCGCGCATCAGTGGCAACCTGTTTACAAATTCATGGGATTAAACAACCCATGATCCAAAACCCAAGACCCAAATCCATTTCCACCTCACCCCCATTGGATTCTTTCCAAAACATCCACCTCACCCCCATTGTATTCCATTTCATCCATCAATTAAAGAAAACATCCCCATTCTCTCACTCAATCATTCCAATTTGTTTCCCACAACCAAATATATTCCATTCAATCCATCAATTAAGAAAACATGTTTTGTTGAGTGGACGCTTTCCAAATTTCGAATCCAAGTGCTTGAGGGAATTTTGTGTATAAATAGAGAGGGTTGTTGTGTTGAAAAACCATCCAAGAATAGCTTGTTCATGTTAGTTTATCAAATTTCAATTTTGTTGTAATGTTCTTCATGTTTTAATTTCATTTGCTAGGGTTTAAATGAAGCCTTAACTCATTGGTATGTATTCATATCTTGTATCTTGTTCTTGAAAGTTTATAATTGTTTAAAGATATAATTTAATCCAAGTTTGTCAACATCTTGCTCTCACAATGTATGCCATGTATCCATTGTAGTTATAATATCTCTATGTTGATTATGCTACAACTCATGCTTAACCAAATATTGATCCTCAGATTAGTTGTGCTTTAATTAGACAGTTAATGCTTTGGAGAAATACTTTAGTTATGATTAAATTATCCATCGGAGAAACACCTTAGATATACGGTAGACTTGAATCTCTATGTGAGGACAAGAATAATATTACAAGTTGAATGCATATCATAAGTTAGTGGTGGATTTGAATACCCTAGTATCCATATTCTCAGTATTTACACCTTGATTTAATTGCTTACTTTAATTCAAATTACTTTCTGTTTAAGTCTTTGCCAATATCTCGTCGTATCGACAAAATCAAACCCCTTTTGGTTACTCTCTGAATCAGTTCTAAGTAAGGAATTAGAATCAACTTCTACACTCTCCAAGTCTCTGTGGTTCGACCTGTGCTTTCCATGTGTTGCTTGTCGACACTGTGCACTTGCGGTATACACAATAGTAGGTATCTTTCCGAGCCTACCAAGTTTTTGGCGCCGTTGCCGGGGACTCGGTAGCGATGTAGTTGAAGTTTCTATCTCCTGTCACTGTTCATATTTCATCTCCTGGAACTGTTCATATTTCACTGTTCATATTTCACTGTACATATTTCATTGTACAACAGGTATTTCACTGTACAACATGTATTTCACTGTTCATATTTCAATGTACATATTCAAATTATTGTAGTAGCGTAACTATTCACAGTCAATTTTACACTTGTTTTTGATTTATTTTTTTATTTTTCTTTTGCTTTAAAACTTCGAAACCCTAACTACCTCTTTTGAGCTCAACAGGTGCCTGATTAGCTGTTGTAAAGGCGAAGGAAAGGAAGCGAAAGAAAGCGGAAGAAGTTTTTATTTTAATAAAAAAAAAGAGAGAGTTTATTTTATTTATCTATTTTTAGTTTGTATTAGGATTCCTTTACTCTTGTAATTTTATTTTTCTTTTGCACTTTATTTTGGACTTTGGACTTGGACATTCTATTTTTATTTTTATTTTTAAACCCTACGGAAGGGTAGTATTAAATATCAAACTATTTGTAGAGAAGGACGGTGATTACAATATCACCTCGGCCCCTCGGGTTCGTTTATGACATAGGAGTCGTGGCCCAAGTCGACAACAATGGTTCATCCCCCGTCTGGTACGGGAGGTAAGTTTGTCGAAACACTCGCGAATCCCCTGTTAGCGAGTTATTGTATTCCTTCGGTTGCATATATGTTGAGGATTTGAATACGGCTGTTTTATTTTCCTAGTAAAGGGCAAGGACTGGCCATACAAGATAAGGGTTCGGATTTCATCACCGTTCTCTTCTTGCCCGCCTTAGGAAAACGATACATACACGAACCTAAGCTTTAAAATTTGAAATAGAACAAGACCTATAAAGTAACAAGATTAGTAGGAGAGTCGTTCGAAAAATATTGGTTACTCTTTAAGCATACTTCGAAGTTCATGACGGTTTCTGTAAATTGAATGCGTGACTGCGCCGCCTTGTAATACGGTGAGGCCTTGGGTATCAAAGCTCTAGCAGCTTCCCTCACCTCTATTCAATTTACTTAAACTCGGATTGATTCCAGAGGAGTTTGCTCATATTGTAACGAATTCCATTTCGAAGGATTAGAAGCTGGTCTAGAAAACAATCTAAGTGGAACTATCATGCTTTTTGTTTGTTAGAAATCAGTAGGTTTTTTGTGGTAGAGTCAGCCTTGTTTGCGATTGCATAGAGCTTCCTTTCCGTTTATGATTTTTCTTCTTTTATTTTGTTTTTCTAATGTATGCCCGAGGTAATTAGAGAACGGGCTTGGAAAAAAAAAAAACCAATAATGAAAAAAAAATATATTGGTATGTTTTCAGTGTGTACATCCCAATCTCTGCAACAAGCCTAGTGCTAGTTATAGATCATGTCAGGATTCTGGTCTGCAGGTGGGGATGGAAACAAATCCATCAGAGAGCTTGCTTACGGGCATGCTTCACATTATGAAACTCCAACAGACCATGATGTCACTAGTTATAGGGATTATTATGGACATTTTCACTGATCCCCGAGCATCAATACATGAACCCTAGTAACTACTCACACATGTATCATCCACCACAGGGTGAAAATGAACATCTTTACAGTGCCCAACTCTCACAATCATCACTTTTGGACCAGTTAGAAGCTGGAACTGCAGCTTTAGAAATGCAAATGCATGAATCTGTCGCATATAATTCTTCTAGGCAATCTGAAATCTATGCTTGTACCTTATATGGAGGCTTAGGCCATCCTGATGAGAATTGCTATATTTTTCATGATTTTAGGCAATCTAGAGAATATCATGAAAATCCAAAATATGAAATGCCAACAGATTACAAAGCTGATAGTCATTGGGACCATAATCAACCTTTCGAAGGTTGCGATCAGTATTTTATAGACCCTAATGACCTTGCACATATGTATCATCCACCACAGTGGGAAGTTGAATAATTTTGTACTTCTCAGTTTGTGGAGGAAAATCTCATCGAACAAAATAATGCTAGGAGTGTATTGTATAATAAACCATATAGCATTGATTATGAATTTCCTACTGTTGAAGACTCTCCTTCCATCGAACAACTTAATGCATTATTAAAAATGAATTTGATTCGTTTACAAAATGTAGGAAGGGAGGAATTTCATGATGAAATGTTTGTTTGTCCTAATGAAATAAAATGTGAAAATAGTATGCCTAGTCTTACTCGTGCAACTGATATTGCATATGAACCTGTTTTAAATGAAGGGACTAAAAATACTACGATTTTGAATAGGGAAAAGCATTTCTATGATGATAATGATGATGATGTTATGTTAGAAGAACATGTTTTTAATAAAAATATTGTCGAACCTTTGGGTTCAGAGACAATAATCTTCTCTGCCTCGACCTTAATGAGTGATGTTTCTTCTAATGTTCCATATACATGGGATGTTGATACTGATCTTGAGCCTGTGCAATTGTCCTGTGAACAAGAGCATGACACATTTCTTGTGTCTGACTTAGAAAATGTTAAATCTCCTGTCGACACTAATGATCTTATGCATGAAAATATAATTGACGTGTCTGATTCTATACCTAGGTCACAACATGATGTCTCTTTCGATTTGTCTATGCATAAGAATAAAACTTTGGATGATCATGAAACTGATTTGGGTCTTGCTGAATTGTTCTATGAATGTGAGCATGATGTAGCACTTGTAGATGAATTAGGAGATATTAATGTAACTAATAATAATGGTACTCTTGATCTCATCCATATGAGCAACTTAGACGTGCCTACTCTCCTGATTAAGTCACCAACTGATGGTCTTGCAGTGGACCTAAGAATTGTTCCTTTGAAGTGTGCTGAATCGATGTGGTTGACAGTTCCAAACCTAGGGTTAGAGTTATGTGCATCTCAAATTCTTTTGGACTTTTTGTCCACTAAATATCCTGTTATTGAGAAGTCATATCAGGAATGCATTGATGTTTCTCTTCCCATCCCGAACAAAGCCCATTTTGAGCTAGACCTTCTGCGTTATGAACCCCTAAAATTGTTAGATTTCGTGCCCAAAAGTATTACTATTGAAAAATCTAGGTTTGGGGGTATCTCATTTTGTTTTACTTTCTCACTTGCATTTCTATCATATCATAATTATGTGAGATTGTTAAAATTTCTGCACTTCATCTTTTGGGTTGATCCTCAACTCTTTAGATTGCTAGTGTATGGTGAATCTTTGTATATAATCCAGTAGATATTGTTAAATCTTGTTTCATGAACCGGTTAAGTTGTATTTTGTATATATTTTGTGCTAACCAAATTTTTGTCTTATCACTCTTATTGTTTGCTTTCAAAGCATTCATCCTTCTATGGTTAGCACCAACCTTTTTTGCATTTGGTAATCTCTTTCCTTTGAATCTGTTTTGTTCTCATGGTTTGTTGTTATTTCTGTCATCTTTTGAAACATTGAGGACAATGTTAGATTTAGGTTTGGGGGAGTATTTGCATATGGCGTTTTGTAGTCTTTTGCATCTTTTATGACCAGCTGTGGAGCGGGTCTTTTGTAGGATCCTTTGTAGTCTTTTGTATTTTTTGATGATCAGTTGTGTAGCTGGTCTTAAAAAAAAAAAAAAAAAAATTGGTTACAAATTGTCAAGGTTCTACGAAATTCATCATCTACAGTTGAAGACCGAAGACGAAGACACTTCTATGGATGCTCTGAAATTGGAGAAGGTTTTGTGGGTACATCTTTGGTAGGCCCTCACGAGACTACAACTCGTCCACTAGGGACACCTAGGGGTTTAAAGGCTTAGTGCATACGCTAAATGCATTCGAGAGACCAGCGACAGTGGTATAGTTAGGATTTCTAGATTTCTGTTTCACTTGAGGACAAGTAAAATTCATGTTTGGGGGTATTTGATGAGTGCCAAATATTGCATATTCATACACCTTTTCATTGACACTTAACTCATCTTTCGCGCTTCAAAGTCATATATTATCCCAAATTCTGCATTTTTACCATTTTCAAGAATAAATATTTGTATTAATTAATTTTGTGTTTTTAAGTACTAAATAAAGCTTGGAAGAATTGAGAAGACAAAAGAGAAGAAAGTTGGAAGCGTTGCAACCCGCTCGCGCATCAGTGGCAACCTGTTTACAAATTCATGGGATTAAACAACCCATGATCCAAAACCCAAGACCCAAATCCATTTCCACCTCACCCCCATTGGATTCTTTCCAAAACATCCACCTCACCCCCATTGTATTCCATTTCATCCATCAATTAAAGAAAACATCCCCATTCTCTCACTCAATCACTCCCAATTTGTTTCCCACAACCAAATATATTCCATTCAATCCATCAATTAAGAAAACATGTTTTGTTGAGTGGATGCTTTCCAAATTTCGAATCCAAGTACTTGAGGGAATTTTGTGTATAAATAGAGAGGGTTGTTATGTTGAAAAACCATCCAAAAATAGCTTGTTCATGTTAGTTTATCAAATTTCAATTTTGTTGTAATGTTCTTCATGTTCTAATTTCATTTGATAGGGTTTAAATGAAGCCGTAACTCATTGGTATGTATTCATATCTTGTATCTTGTTCTTGAAAGTTTAGAATTGTTTAAAGATATAATTTAATCCAAGTTTGTCAACATCTTGCTCTCACAATGTATGCCATGTATCCATTGTAGTTAGAATATCTCTATGTTGATTATGCTACAACTCATGCTTAACCAAATATTGATCCTCAGATTAGTTGTGCTTTAATTAGACAGTTAATGCTTTGGAGAAATACTTTAGTTGTGATTAAATTATCCATCGGAGAAACACCTTAGATATACGGTAGACTTGAATCTGCTGTGAGGACAAGAATAATATTACAAGTTGAATGCATATAATAAGTTAGTGGTGGATTTGAATACCCTAGTATCCATATTCTCAGTATTTACACCTTGATTTAATTGCTTACTTCAATTCAAATTACTTTCTGTTTAAGTCTTTGCCAATATCTCATCGTATCGACAAAATCAAACCCCTTTTGGTTACTCTCTGAATCAGTTCTAAGTAAGGAATTAGAATCAACTTCTACAATCTCCAAGTCTATGTGGTTCGACCTGTGCTTGCCCTGTGTTGCTTGTCGACATTGTGCACTTGCAGTATACACAATAGTAGGTATCTTTCCGAGCCTACCATATACCTCTATTATGGCTTTGCAATGCGCTATTATGGCTTTGCAATTGGCCGCTATGGCTGCATACTGACTTGGCCTGCAACACCGTGACGTATAATCATTATGCGACACTTGCATCCATGTCATACAAGGTTACCAGATGACACATGGTAACCTTTGGCCCGAAAACCTAAGTTTGGCCACGCCAAACCATGACATGCCAATGGCATGCCAACCTAGCCCTGCCACCACATTGGCCCTCACTACGCGGCTACAAAAACGAAGGCGCCCAACAATCAACGGTTGCCCCTCCTCTCAAGATGCAAAATCTCGACCGTCGAAGGTCACCGGGCTAGCAAGTTTACCTAGGTTAAATTTCCAAGCCACAACAACATGCTCCATGTTTTCCAAAAACATTTGAGACATCAACACAAACTGGGGGATGCTCATTAGGGTTTTGGTTTGGTGGTCTGGTCTATAGCGTGCGGCATACACAAATGCCCATTTCAAGATAGTGTAATAAGATTAAGGCGGTTAGTAAATACAACAAGCAACAGTGAAACGCTCCTTCATTATGGGACATCAATTCCATCAAATCCCATCAATACTAGGCGTTACCACATCTTCCCATTTAACTCATCCGTTTTTTTTTTCTTAAGAGGCCAGAGTACGTTTCTTTTTGGACTTGTATAAGTAGGCTTACCTATTTCTACCAGAAAAACGAGTTATTGGTCAGGAAAAATACCACACTCAGAAAGGCAACTCTTGTTAGCTTTCTCAAAGCTCCCACATTCTGATACAAGTCAAGCACTGCTCTTCCAGAATTATTCTGGCCTTAACAATCTCTTCGCTTCCTTACCTAAACCAACCTTTATCCTCCACTTTGTGACCGAAGCAAGTCTGGAAAGGCCATTTCTTAATTTAGGCCGGACTTGTACATATTGATCTCTCGAATCTAAAGTACTCCCTTGCAGTACATTGTTTAGGGTTTAAATTGTTTCTCACTTTCACACCCGCAATTACCAAAATCAGTAGAAACCATTTTCACCTATAAACAATTGGCGACCACAGCGGGATGATTGATTTATCGGTTACAATATCAACTTCAACTCCTAATTTCTTTTCCCGAACGTCAATCCTAATATGGTGGAACTCAGGTCTGGAGCGGCTTCCTAGAATACCAGCACGGAGCATGTCCCTGATGTTAACGTCTCTCCCAATAATGTTGTTACATCACCTACCGCCTACAATAACTCCGAAGGCACTCCCTCAAGCGTAACACCGCCAATCACTAGGGCCAGAGCCGCCGCCGCCTCTAATGTCTCTGCACAACCCTCTAATCACAGCAACGAAAACGCCTCTTCGGGCATTACGCCACCAGTCACCAGATCCAGAGCTTCCGCTACGGCTCCTAATGCTTCGTCTAACATGGCACCCCCGACCACAACTAAGGTTCCAACTACCCCACGATGGGACGAGAGACCGGATGGACCAGAGGAAGCCGTCCTTATATCACCACCGCTGATTTGATGGAACAACAGAAAATGCTCGCTAGAGCTCAAACGGATATGGTTTCAACACAAAAGGAAGTAATCGTCTTTCTCAAGGCTGTGAGAGAGCGGCTACCACACGATTCACGCCCGTCAGAGCCGTTTAGGAAAGTATTCAACCCCCCGAGAGAACACGCCTCTGCAGACGAGGAGATTCACGCCAGAATCCCATCGGGAAGAAGTCAGCCGTCCAACTTCATCACGCGAGAAGATATGGAGAAACTTCTCCGTAACCGAGTCAATAATGATGAAATGGACATGCATCATCACCAATCCCCTTACCCATCCGAAATGCAAAGAATCCCTCTGCCAAGGGGGTACTCTTCTCCTCAATTCACTTTGTACGATGGTACCGGGAATGCACATGAGCATGTCTCCCATTTTTTGGAATCCCTAGGTGAACACGAATATAATCACGTTATTCGTCTAAGGGAGTTCTCAAAATCACTTACCGGAAGGGCGTATACATGGTACAACAACCTCCCGCCGAATAGTATTCCTAACTGGAGTAGCATGGTTACCGTGTTTTACAGGAAGTACTTCTTCTTGTCTGAACAAGTTACTCTCTTAGACACCGGAAGGATATACCAATGGGATAACAAACACCCGAATGATTTTGTCAAAAGATTCAGGGTTCAAGCACTGGACTGTCATGACCCAAATGTGACCGAGCAACATCTGGTGAACGCGTAAATCAACAGTATGGTTCCTATTTACCGCGCCTTGCTAGAAAACTTACGTTTCCAGATATTCTCAGAACTCCATGAAGCCGCCAGATATTCTGCAATGACAACACCAGTGTTACTGGATAGGACTAGACCGACTCGAGCCGAAGACCAGCACGAAACTCGCGGGAATAGACGTCTCACCAGCAAATAATTTAACGCTGGCCCCTCCTCTGTAAACATAGTAAATGAGAGATGGAATAGGAAGGCCCCAGCTGTAGATCATCAGCCTAAACATGAAGCACCATCACAATAGGCAACCCCGCCACGGAAGTCCGCCCCTAAAGCTCCCATGCGTCGACACGAAACCGAAGAAAATGCCCAAGATTTCCTGTTTCCCATCGAGGAGGTGATTGATCTCATAGAAGCATGGATTCAAGACGATGTTATCAGACTGCCACCTCCCAGAAGCCCACCGACTGAGGCCAAGATGGCAAACCCCAAGTACTGTCACTATCACAGATTTGTTCACCACCTAACCAGTGATTGCAGCAGACTAAAGCATATATTCAAAGAGAAGATAGAAGCGGGGGAGCTCCAACTAGGAGACGAGGGAGTACATCGAGACCCACTCCCAATAAGAAACGGTGGGTTCTCTAGGGACTCCTGATGTAGTTTTAAAGTGGTAAGAAAAGGGTTTGATTCTCAAAATCATTGAGGTTGATTTTAGACTTAAATTATAAAATTAAAATAGAAAATAAGCAAAGATGATATCAATATTATGAGATACTGGGATTTAGGATTCCACCAAACTTCACAATCAATTGGTTCATACAATGATTCATAACAGTTTTAGCTCATTTCTAGACTTTATTTCTTTGCCAAAAGTAGATTTTATAAAGCATTAAATGTAAATCATAAGCATAGTGCATCAAGAGTTCTTAGACTAATCATACACTATCAAACAAAATCACAACTAATCAATGAAAATCATAAATCGATTAAAAATCAATGCAAAAAGTCATAAGAATCAATTATAATTACCAAACAATTGTGAACTTGGCTTCCTCCATTGTCCCAGTGTTGGGGTTTAGCTCCTCATGTTGGAATCATGCTCAAAATAATTTTCCATTGCTCAAAAGGTGGTTACAAAGAAGAAAACGTCTTAAGCAGCGAATTTGTAACAACTATAATTGTTACATAATTTACTGTTACAGGAACCCTAACAGAAGTGTTGCGAACTCAAAATAATTGTTGGAAAAATTGTTACAAAGGTATTGAGTTTGAAAGTATAGGCAACATAATTAACGACTGTCTTTTGAGTCAACGACTGATTATGTGCGTCTTATGTTCTTCAGCTTCTTCTTCCTCGTCTGCAACTAGGGTTCTTCCCTGGATTGTCCTCTCTACTCCGAAACTGCTCTAAACTTCACCCAAAGTCTCGATTCCTTCCCCTATGGTTCTACCATCCTATTTATACATGCCCTCAAATCTCCTCAGAAATCTCTTTTTTTCTTTCACCACAAGGCACGGTAGTTTCCTCTTTTTCCATCTTTTTTACACGGATTCTGAGTTCATCTAACGTTACTAAACTCTCTCTAGGATCGTACAAATACATCAGAGAAGATATTATTTCCATCTCTACCATATCTTCAACCAATAAAAACTTTCCACAACAAACCCGTGAACAAACTACCAAATATAAAGAAGATTTCATGCCCTCTTTTTGATTCCAACACGTCACTCACTCCTGCCTTGTCGCTTCAACTTCATATCAAACCACATGCACGATTAACTCGCACAAAATCTCTTCTAAAAATACAACCATGCAATCCCGTAATAACCTTCCTCTCTGTTTAACTCCAACCCGATTAATAAGTCCATTCTAATTATCCAAACGCATGTACCAGGCATGTTTAGTTGATTAGAGTCCATCCGTACCAAATCCAGCAATAGAATCCCGTTAAAATCTCACCAAACTCGATCCAGGGAAATTTGCAGGTGCACTGAATTTTGAACTCGAGGTTTCCCGCCAAATTCAATTCTCTGAAAATGAAGAAGAAAAGGCAGCCCTTTATCTAGCATTCGGGTGCCAATAGTAGTTGCACTGGGGTTACCCCTTATCAACTGGGTGCCCCTTATCCATTTGAGGGGTGCTTTTAGCAATTTTATCCCACGGGTCCAAATGCCACTTTTCGAGCCATTTTCGCCGCAAAAGCTTATTTCTCCAAAAATACCTACAAATATACAAAACACCATAATAAGTACGAAAATGGGTACTAACCTTACAGAGAATTGAGACTAATATAGACACATAAATGCGTCTATCAAATACCCCCAAACTTATTATTTGCTAGTCCCGAGCAAATCAAATAAAATAAAAATCCTAACTCACTGTCGTAGGCATCGTCGATTGCATTTAGCGTATGCAATAAGCCTTTAAACCCCTAGGTGGCCCTAGTGGACGAGTTATAGTCTCGGGAGGGCTTACAAGAGATATACCCTCAAAACCTTTACTCCAGACCCTAGCTATCTACGTAGAACCTTGGAAGGCACTAAAGAATCTCATTGGTTGGCATACTTATTGAATACAGGAGGAAGTACCCTGATGTGAAATTCCAATTGTTGTACACGAGTTTGCACTCAAGTATACTAAAATTCATATATAAGTGACAGAGATCTACTTAGGTAGTTTCACTATGGACATCAATATCCGGAGTCAACAAATCACATGGATAGATTAAGAGATGGATATAGAAAAACATAGATGGTTTTGATGTTGACTAGGTGAACGGTGTTTCTCATATCTGTCTGAAGTCCACTGCCAAAATGAACCTATCCTAATGGACTGAGATACTGGTCTGACTAATATCACTCCATATGGCATATACAAGGGAACCAATGGTCGATAATCTTAATTCTAGATCAACTTGTCTGGCATATACAAGGGAACCAGCGGTCGATTTTATTGCACAACTTTTTCATTCAATTTTTTATTTTTTTTAACCGCATGATTAGATCTTGTGGATCCAAGCGCATGCTTCTTGTCAGCAGATTACATGATCTTGAGTTCCACGCTTGTTTAGGCGACGGAGACAGGGAAAACACACACATATTGCTATTCCCAAGTGTTAATTTTTTTTTTAATTATTCCATTTAGTCTAATTGGTCTGGTCTTTTTCTTTCTTTCTTTAATAGTAACTCAATCACTCTATTTCATCCTAGCAGTGGTAACAACTTGAATCTTGGGCCCCACCTAATCACTTAGAGGAACATATTTTAAAAAGAAAACAAAATAAAAAACAGAAGTGAAAAGGACTCAACGAGATATGGAGAAACTACCATGTTATTTCTAACACCTGAGCTCTGTGCTTTTATGAATAGACTCTTTAGATGTTTCCATCTAATCAAATTGGTTCCTCAACTCCTACAACCAAAATGCTTCCATCCACTTAGATTAGTTAGTGCCATCCTTAATAAGCATAAATTTCTAGGCTCTGGAGTTTATTAATGCAACTAAAAAGTTTCTCCCATACCCCCAAACTTAAATCTAACATTGTCCTCAATGTTCTAAAGATAAAATTAAAAGCATGAACAAGGAGAAACTGTTACCATTTGAAGAAAAAGAGTTAAGGAAAGATATTACCGTGTTGCATGAATATTGGGTTACCTCCCAAGAAGTGCTAAGTTTAACGTCTTCAGCCAGATATATGAAAGAATTAATCACCTCGAATCATATAGCAATAGCCGAAACAACTGTGGATCATCTGCATCAAAAAGTGTTAACACAGATAAAAGGAAACTGCAACAAACCAAGAATAAACATAGCACACCCTTGCCTAGTTTCCTGTTTAAGACAACTACATTTAGTTGTGGTTCAGGTTCAATAAAGGGGTCTAAATAAAATATTTTCATGGGTTGCCCCTCATCATAAGTAAGATCCGAAATATCAGGTTCTAAGGTCTGGAAAATTTTAGAAGCACATAATAATAACCTGAATAATTGAGGATCCTCTAAGTCAATCAGATTTGACTTACACAGTTGACCATAATGAGAGTGATGGTCATTATTAAGAAAATGTGTCAATTCTAATCTCCTAAAGTACTTAGGCTTAGTCTCATAACTTAATGACTGATACATTCGAAATTCATACGTTCCCACATGTGGAAGAAAAATATTTGGTGGGAAAACAAAGTCGATCTAGGTATCATAGCCTGGATAAACCACATCAACCATAGGATGGGTTTCTAACAACTGAAATTCTTCATGGACATCACTAGGTTCTGGATAGATAGTATGAAGGTAATCTGGAAAAATGGTTGGGGCACACATATAAAGTCCCAAGTGAGGGATCTCTACAAGAGCTAAAGGTAAGGCACATGGAGAATGATAATCACCCCCAAACTTAGAGTTTTGGGTGTCTCTAGATATACTAGCTACAATTTTCCTAATTTTTAGATCATCGGAATCATGAAAATGGTCAATTGCTTCTTGTAGGTCATATTCAGGTGACACATCCTCATACATATATAAAATCTCTACGAGTTCATCTTCTTCGTCTAAGACTATTGTTTCTAAATCCTTAGACTCTAAAACAGTATTCTCAGGATAAACCCGTTCCTCTAAACCATTATCGGCTTCGTAAAAAGGAAATACTACATCGTCTAAAACGGGGTTATCTCTAGTCGAATCCTCGTCCTTTTGAATAGGTGAATAATTATTAAAATTATTTGGATTTGAACTAAAAATAATATTATCATTGTAAAGCTCGACTGGAGTAACCAATTACTGATCACTATGCCTACATATTTCAAATTCTTCATCAACACTATCCTCATCATAATTATCATTATAAGAACATGAAAATGGTTGAACCTCTTCTAAACAAGTAGTGTTACCGATTATATCCTCGTCTTCTTGATTATGCAAATAATTGTCCTCATTTTCAAGGGTATTATTGGAAACACTATATTGGAAATTAAGATTATTTCGAGCAATTCTTTCTAACTTAAATCTACGTGTCGACTCAACCAAAATCTTGAGAGACTCTTCTAGAGGAAAAATAGGACTGGAAGAAACAGCCAGCAGTTTGAGAGACTCTTCTATAGGACGAATAGGAACGGAAGGATCATAATAAGGACTAGTTTTCAACTGTTTAATTAAGTCGTCCAAAGACGAGGAACTAGTACTATAAGATTCCTTATTTTCTTGCTCGTATGACCTGTGCGCATGTGGATAGTAATTGGGCTCACCATGGTAAGACCCATATCCTTCAAAAGGATGGTGTTCCCAACCACTATTCACACTATGGTCATAATAAGGATAATGTCCATGTTTCTCATGCAAATGCAAATGTTGGGGTTGACTATATAGGGTAAGATCAGGTTACCTTTAGCAAAATATACCTACAGTCAAGGACTAGTCAAATGTACAAGTCTAAGGCTTGTAGTGTTTCAGATGATAACGCCCAGAGGGTTCACCGTACTAAACCACATGTTTTCCTACTAATCGGTGCCAGACGATGCAATATGAAGTGCACGTGTGCGTTCGTGTTTGTGGTTTTTTTTTTATTAAAAAATATATACAAATAAACAAACAAAAATAAAAGTTCCAAAAAATAAAAGCTAACAAAAACAAAAAACAAAAATAAAAAGTTTGGGATTTTCTGCTCTTTTAGGCAAGTCCAACTTTCCACCTTTAGTTTCCAGCAAAACCTGCACACCAAAAACAAAAACACCCAAGACGTAAAATGGAACAAAAAACAATCTAATAATAATAATAATAATAATAAAAATAAACAAAACATATACAAAACCTAAAAAAAATGCAAAACCTAAAACCTAAACCTAAATACAAGTCCGCGTCGACGGCGCCAAAAACTGATGTAGTTTTAAAGTGGTAAGAAAAGGGTTTGATTCTCGAACTCGTTGAGGTTGATTTTAGACTTAAATTATAAAATTAAAATAGCAAATAAGCAAAGATGATATCAATATTATGAGATACTGGGATTTAGGATTCCACCAAACTTCACAATCAATTGGTTCATACAATGATTCATAACAGTTTTAACTCTTTTCTAGACTTTATTTCTTTGCCAAAAGTAGATTTTATAAAGCATTAGATGTAAATCATAAGCATAGTGCATCAAGATTTCTTAGACTAAGCATACACTATCAAACAAAATCACAACTAATCAATGAAAATCATAAATTGATTAAAAATCAATGCAAAAAGTCATAAGAAACAATTATAATTACCAAACAATTGTGAACTTGGCTTCCTCCGTTGTCCCAGTGTTGGGGTTTAGCTCCTCATGTTGGAATCGTGCTCAAAATAATTTTCCATTGCTCAAAAGGTGGTTACAAAGAAGAAAACGTCTTAAGCAGCGAATTTGTAACAGTTATAATTGTTACAGAATTTACTGTTACAGGAACCCTAACAGAAGTGTTGCGAACTCAAAATAATTGTTGGAAAAATTGTTACAAAGGTATTGAGTTTGAAAGTATAGGCAACAGAATTAACGACTGTCTTTTGAGTCAGTGACTGATTCTGTGCGTCTTATGTTCTTCAGCTTCTTCTTCCTCGTCTGCAACTAGGATTCTTCTCTGGATTGTCTTCTCTGCTCCGGAACTGCTCTAAACTTCCCACAAAGTATCGATTACTTCCCCTATGGTTCTACCATCCTATTTATACACATACATGCCCTCAAATCTCCTCAGAAATCTCTTTTTTTCTTTCACCACAAGGAACGGTAGTTTCCTCTTTTTCCATCTTCTTTACACGGCTTCTGAGTTCATCTAACGTCACTAAACTCTCTCTAGGATCGTACAAATCCATCAGAGAAGATATTATTTCCATCTCTACCATATCTTCAACCGATAAAAACTTTCCACAACAAACCCGTGAACAAACTACCAAATATAAAGAAGATTTCATGCCCTCTTTTTGATTCCAACACGTCATTCACTCCTGCCTTGTCGCTTCAACTTCATATCAAACCACATGCATGATTAACTCGCACAAAATCTCTTCTAAAAATACAACCATGCAATCCCGTAATAACCTTCCTCTCTGTTTGACTCCAAACCGATTAATAAGTCCATTCTAATTGATCCAAACACATATACCAGGCCTGTTTAGTTGATTAGAGTCCATCCGTACCAACTCCAGCAATAGAATCCCGTTAAAATCTCACCAAACTCGATCCAGGGAAATTTGCAGGTGTACTGAATTTTGAACTTGAGGTTTCCCGCCAAATTCAATTCTATGAAAATGAAGAAGAAAAGGCAGCCCTTTATCTAGCAGTCGGGTGCCAATAGTAGTTGCACTTGGGGTTACCCCTTATCAACTGTGTGCCCCTTATCCATTTGAGGGGTGCTTTTAGCAATTTTATCCCACGAGTCCAAATGCCACTTTTCGAGCCAATTTCACCGCAAAAGCTTATTTCTCCAAAAATACCTACAAATACACAAAACACCATAATAAGTACGAAAATGGGTACTAACCTTATAGGGAATTGAGACTAATATAGACACATAAATGCGTCAATCAACTTCGTGCACGAGACTGTACAATCCATGATGCAGCATGTATGCGAAATTCTTTATCTTTCCAAGATGCAGCGCCAAGATATTTTCGCAGCTCTCAATCGCGTTGTATCCGACAAACGAATTTTTCTCTCCCCGGAAACCACACCAGGGGCCCAAGATTTCCAAACGGACGGAATCAAAGGGGAGAACTGGGGACTGCTGACCACGTCCCATTTAAGAGGTATCAAATTTGATAACATGCTCATCGACGCAGCCTCTAACCTCAACATCATTACTTTCAAGACACTAAAGGCTGCGGGATTTACAAAACAATACGCTACCCATTCCCCATCTGTGATTAAGAGCCCAAGAGGGGAAGCCTTGAACGCGCATGGCTACAACAACCTCGAGATCAAGATAGGAGACGCTATAACGCATAGCAAATTCCATATTGTCAAAAAATGGGTCACGACATGATATTGGGGCACTTATGGGTACTCGAAAACAAAGTGAAACTAGATGTGCACCCCTTACCAACGTCCACGCGCGAAGGAATCTCCAACAAATCATCCCACTGGTTATCGCGTCGATGAGTTATCAATAGAACCCGGACATCTGGAGAAGACCTGTTGGCGCTAGCTCATGGATTTCAAACGCAATTAAGTCTGGCCGAACGGCCGTATCTACAACCAGTCATTCCTCCCCTATTCCGTCATGGGGACTCGGCTCGATTACTGGCACGAACGCTGTCAATAAATGTGAATGGGGTGCTGTTCCATTTGAACACTTTTCCAAAAGCTTGGAAACTTCCATTGAAACCAATAAAGCCAAGACTCAAATGGTTACACAATGCTTGAACCCGTTTTCAATCGGAGATATAGTGGTTAAGGTAAATTCGTTTCAGGTTTGGAAGATGACGGTAAAAATGGCTATTCAAATTGATTCGCCCAATGGAAGAGAAGACGAGCCGTATCTGGTGGCAAACACCCTTTTAGGAGGATATTGCAAGCTCATCAACACGGACACACTTGAAGGCGTGATAGTTCACTCACGATGGCTCAAGGCCTCCAGTCCCTAAAATGCTGTACTTTTCCAGCCACTCTCCCTTTAGTATTTCCTTTAACAATTCCTCTTAGTAGTTGTATTTCCCCAAGATGAATACATAGTTTGTATTCCTCCCTGGAATTTCATTTTTTATCAAAAAAAAAAAGAAAGTATAAATGCATCTCTTTCCAAACGAGTTCCCCAGACATCATAGAAATACATCAAACTCACCCGGAAAACCACTGCAAAGCCATCATACCACAACCAGAAATATCTCATTCAATCATTCAAATAAAATAATATATAAAGTGAAATGTTGACTAATGAAGAAGAAGGTAAAGATGAGTTTACTAAAAACATCAGGGGAACTAAACGACTAACAGGAATAACAAAAGGGAGAAATTAGCCCTTGAAGGATGGAACACGAGTCCCCTTGGTCAAGGCCACCTTCAAGCACTTCTCCCTAATAATATCTTGGGAAACAAAGATTCCATTCAACGGTGTTAGCAGCAGCAACCTCAACGTCCCATCCCGAAGAAACCACAACAGAAACAGTGTCCGCTTCGACGACCGGTTCAGCATACGCCACCATGAACCCTCCAATATCGCCAACGACACCTCTGGCGCCAACTCCAAAGGCATAAAGGTTCTCTTATTGACCCCGAAGAAGATTTTTGATTCATCCACATCAAATTCGAGAACCATGGCGCTTGCCTCCAAAAGCTTCACATGCTTGATTTTCTGCTGCTCCGACCTAGAAACAGTTCGATCCACCCTATAACTGGACCGAGGGGAGGTTTTTCCGCACTAGAACTTCTCAACATGCCACGATTCTTCCTCATTCTCTCTTCCCTCCTCCATGTTCACCGAATCCAAGAAAGTCCGAACACGTGCCTGCACTTCATGAAGATAGATGGAAGGGAGGTCCTTGATGATTTCACCAGCTTCATGGAACATAGATTCGATTCTAGATAATGTCTCCTCATGAGAAGAAGAGCAGTTTTTGCCAATCCTGAAGTCCTTCTCCGAAGAATCAAGGACATGGAAACCTCAAAAGGGAAAGTTTTTATACCGGTCGTGAGTTAAGGCATGATATCTGATCCTAATTAAACCTCATGCCTGGATGTGAGAAATAAGTATGGTTGGTGAGAAATCATGGAAGAACGTGCTCGAAGCCCACTAAATCGTGTGTTCCTTTCCCTCCTCCAACGCCAAGCTTCGGAAGCAAAATCGGCAACATAACCAAAGCAGAAAGAGTAACGCTTTTCCTCTTTTGTGGGCGTAACGTTTTGGGTTGAAGAGAAAAAGAGCTTCCTAGTCGAGTCAAATAAGGAAAGAGGCAACCAAGCCCTTGAAGATAAATCACCAAGCAGTCTGTGCCATGTCTCATCCTCACCGCTACTAGCCATCTGCGCACGCCTCACCCCACCAATCCGTGCCCTGCCATGGCCGTACCAGGCCAATCCGCCTGCTCTACTGACGTAACCCTATCATCCACGCGCGTTCACCTTACCAAGACCACGCCACCTCTTGGACCCTCAAGCCAAGCTGTCCACTTGCGTCGCCTCCCAAGACCGCGCCCCCTTTTCCTTGAAGATGTAGGACCAAGCCAAGCCGGTAAATTTCGCCTCACCACTCCACGGTCTGCATTCCCAGTGCAACTTACGTAGGGACGCCAACACGGGAAGCCAAAACTCTCTTTACCAATCAAAAAGGTTAGTCGGATTCTCCTGACCATCTTTGCAATGATTTACACCTCGATTCCGTCCTCGTATGTCACCATCATATGCTTACCTAGAAACAAGGCACCTGTTCCGAGCTAAGTAGGGGACTTAATATTGATGGTGGTTTTTAGTTTAGGGTTAAAATCTTAAAACACTAAACCCTAGTAGACAGTGATGTCACAACATTTAAAGCAACAAGCATTTACTAGGTACATTTACTAAAACCTTTAATATGTCTCTAAAATAATTACCGGGGTATATTTTTCAAATTAGGGTTACGACAAGCTAAACCCTAATTCCCACGTGTGCCAATGGCAAATCATGTCAGCCACACTAACCGCGTCAAAGCATGCCAACCATGATATCCGCGCCTCTGTGCCAATGGAAAATCATGCCATCCACACCAACCGCGCAAAAGCATGCCAACCATGCTAGCCGCACCTATTTTCCAATGGAAAATCATGCCAGCCACACCAACCACGCCAAAGAATGCCAACCATGCTAGCCACACGTCTATGCCAATGGCAAATCATGCCAGCCACACCAACCGCGCCAAAGCATGCCAACCATGCTAGCCGCACCTTTGTGCCAATGGAAAATCATGCCAGCTACACCAACCATGCCAAAGTATGCCAACCATGCTAGTCGCGCCTCTGTGCCAATGGAAAATCATGCCATCTACACCAACCGCGCCAAGGCATGCCAACCATGCTAGATGCATCTCTATGCCAATGTCAAATCATGCCAGCCGCACCAACCGTGCCAAAGCATGCCAACCATACTAGTCGCGCCTCTGTTCTAATGGAAAATCATGCCAGCCACACCAACCGCGCCATGCCAAACATATCTCTCCATGGACCCTCATGTCGCGCCACCATGCTGGCCTTCCCCACACGGCTACCAAAATAAAGGCGTGCAATAATCAACGGTTGCCCTTCAATCCCAGGAGCAAATCCTGGCCGTCTAAGGTCACCTCACGACCTTTTGCCCAAAACCCTAGCTTGGTCACGCACCTAGCCAAACCTAGCCACGCCATACGCCCAAGGAAAACCCTTGGCCCCACATGCCAAGCCAAACACCCTTGCCTTGTCTCTATCCATGCCACACGTCCATGGAAAACCCTTGTCCCCATATGCCAAGCCAAACCAAACCTAGCCAATCTAGATGCGATATGCCAAACGCACTCTGCATTGGCCCTAGCCATGCTAGTCACGTCATGCCAATCCAAAACACCCTTACCTTGGCCCTAGCCATGCCATACGTCCATGGAAAACCCTTGTCCCCACATGCCAAGCCAAACCAAACCTAGCCAAGCCATGCCTTGGCCCTAGCCACGCTAATCACATCATGCCAATCCAAAGCGCCCTTTCCTCAGCCCTGGCCACGCCATACGCCCATGGAAAACCCTTGGCCCCATTTGCCAAAGCCAAAATCGCACCTAGACAAAGTTTGCCACGCCCAAGGCGAACCCTTGGCCCCATATGTCAAGCCTAAACACACCCTAACCGCGCCACCCTGTTGGCCCTCACTACGCGGATACCAAAACGAAGTCGTGCAACAATCAACCCCAAGAGAAAATTTGTCCTTCAATCCCTAAGTTTGGACAGCAAAAAATTCTAGCCATATGGCCCTCAAGGTTACCAAAAGATAACACATGGTAACCTTTGGACACATGGTAAAAACCTAAGTTTGGACAAACATGCCAAACCATGCCATGCCAACACATTAGCAAAACGAAGCCACTCAAGATATTGGCCCAAGTTTCACTGACGCCACAACAACATGCTCCATGTTTTCCAAAAACTCGAGACATCAAAACTGGGGGATGCTCATTAGTAGTCTATAACTTACACAAACCAAGATAGTGTAATAATATTAGGTTTTCCAATGAAACGCTCCTTCATTATGGGAGTTACCACCTCTTCCCATTTAACTCATCCATTTTATTTTCTTAAGAGGTTAGAGAGTTTATTTTTGGACTTGTATAAGTAGGCTTAATTTCCACCAGAGACACAGTTCTTGGTCTACCGAGAAAGGTAACTCTTGTTAGCTTTCTCAAAGATCTCACCTTCTGATACAATTCAAGCACTGCTCTTCCAGAATTATTCTGGCCTCAACACTCTCTTCGCTTCCCTACCTAAACTAACCCTTTTCCTCTACTTTGTGACTGAAGCAAGTCTGGAATGACCATTTCTTGGTTTAGGCCGGGCTTGTACAGATTGATCTCTCGAATCTAAAGTACTCCCTTGCAGTACATTGTTTAGGGTTTAAATTGTTTCTCACTTTTACACATGTAATTACCAAAATCAGTAGAAACCATTTTCACCTATAAACAGGTACCATCCAAGTTTATCTCTCTTGTATTTCAACTGAGACTCGCAGTTTGCTTGAGTAAGATTTAAACGAGAGATAGAGATATAAACTCTTTGATATACTTTTATCTAGATTGAGTTTGACCGTCTAGTCGATTCTCTAGAAAGTATATTGGAGTTTGTCCATACACATTGCTAATTCGAAATATTGGATGTGGTTGTTAGACCCCCGCTTTTTCAATATGATTATGAAGAAGATTTCATCCTAGGAAATAATGTTTTACATTTGTTTAAAGGAAGTATATTCATGAACTTGTTTCATGAATCGAAAGAAAAGTTAATACGTTTATTGGCACGGCTATTCATTGCATATTATTTGGATGACCAATATGTGTGAGTTGGTAGAACCGATCTTAACTCAGGTTATGTATCTTGGTATAACCGATCATAATACCTAGACTTATGATTTGGTATGACCGGTCCTGGTAATTGGTGTAATAGATCCTAAGTAATCACCATGATATGGTATGATCGATTCTTGTAATTGGTGACCGATTCTGGCAATTGGTGCGCCCGATCATAAGTGGTTGTGTGACGGATCCTTGTAATTTGTGTGACCGATCCTAGTGACTGGTGTGACCGATCACAAGTAGGTACCATGTTTAGGTAGAACCATCCTAGTGATTGGTATAACTAATCCGAACCCATGTATGTGACTTGGAAGGACCAATCACAACTAACCATTGTGACTTGGTATGACCGATCACATAGGAGTCTTGGATTACTAGTATAACCAATTCTAAACTTGTTTGGAAGTGTGGTAGAACCGATACCAAGATGCAAATCCATGTAAATATAAAATAAATATTTGCAGTTGTTTGTGGGAGAAAACTACTTCTGCCGGTTTAGGTAATTTTGGGTGTGTGTGGATGAGAAGTGAGTTTAAACCTTCAACAAATATGCTGCACGATGAGCACTTTGATTCGAGAGATAATCTATACAATTCTGGCCTAAACCGAAGACACGGCCGTTCCAGATTTATTTCGGTCACAGGTGAAGGATGTGAGGTTGATCTTAGGGAGGGAAGCGAAGAAGGTGTTGAGAGTATGAAGGTGAAGGATATTTGATGACTTGTTAACAGAAGGTTGAGCAGGCGAGCAAATGTTGCAGGCAGGCTCCGGGTGTTGAATACAATGGTATTAACACTTGGTGTTCTATGTTGTTCGAACTTATGTTTTGGAAATAGGGAGGAGAACCTATTTATACAAGTTGACAAGCCTTCATTACATCTCTCGTGGGAAAGTGGAGGAAGTGGAGTGATGGAGGAAGTGGAGTTGTGTGTTAGTGCCACACGGTTGCTTGCCCACTTCTCTTATCATCGCTAACCGCCCATGTTTCCAAAACACGATCTTGTGATGGCGTGTTGCACGCTGCATGCTGTAAACCGCCAGACCAATACCCCATTTTGTATCCCCCAGTTGTGACGTGATTAATGTCTCGAGTGTGTGGATCTCGGGACCCACAGAAAATAGTGCAGGTTGAACCGTGAACTTGGTATAACATTGCATGCAACCATCTTCAAGTGACCGTTTGGAGGCTGTATAGACAGGCCATGCCTTGGTCGGTTACCCTGTGAAGAAGAGTGACGGATGGTGGTCATGGTGATACCTTGTTTGCTGGTTGATTCGCACCCTAAGTCATTCGTCCAAGCTTGCAAAGTTGGATGGACGAGATGTCTCGTAGCCTTGCTTGCGACCGTTGGATGTGAGGCGCGCATGCTTCCTCTTTCGGCCCAAACGTTTGCATGCTTAGAGAGTTCCAATGGAGGAACCGATCAGCCCTGCATGGAGGCGGTACAATGGTGTTCACGCCCATGCCTGCTTGACTCGCAAATATTTAATCTGAGCCACTCGACTCAGGTGGAAAAGACGAGTGGTCGAGATTAGAACTTATGGAGGGGCCATGACATGCCACCTTTGGGTGCGCGTACCGAGGAGCTTGACCACTGCAGGTCTTGGCCGATCATCTAGGCGTGAAGTCGGGCCCACGACGGTCATGCTAGCATGCTCGGTTCCTTCTAAGTCTCCATCTTTGCCTTTCGTCCAAGCCTGTGAAGATGGACGCTCGAGATGTTTCTGCGCCACAAACCCTAATTAGGGTTTTGGACCGGCCAATTTGGGCGATCGGTTTTGGGTTGCGTGCGCCTCCTTTGGGGAGACCGACCATGTATGCAACATCTTGGGTTGACAATGAGCATGTACATGCTTGATTTATGACCTTGGGCGCAATCTAAGCCATCCAACTATGCTTGCGAAGTCGGATGGTCGTGATCGTTTTGGATCTTCTCAACCTGCATAAGGCGTTAATCTAGCCTTGTTTGGGCAATCGTTTCTTGTACCACGGCTTGCCTATGAGGGAGTCGGTCATGTAGGTAGAAAGTGGGCCTGCCAATGGTGTACCATCACTTCACTACTTGTTTTAGGGTATAATCTAAGCCGTCCAACTATGCCTGCGAAGTTGGACGTTCATGCATAAAAGGAACCCTATCCGTGCGTCATGCTCACTTTGAGCGCACGTTTTGGAAGGACCAACTATAGTTGGCCTTGACCGTTCGGTCATGTATGAAGGTGGGTCCGCGGTGATCATGGTAGCATGCTCAGGACCCCCTGAATCTATATCTACACCCTCCATCTATGCATGCGAAGTTGGATGGATGAGATATATTTACGAGTTTGTTTTCAACAAGTGAGACTAACATGGGTAGTCTTGCATGCGTTCGACGGGGCTAGTATAACCTGCCATCAGGTAGCCTACGGGTGTTTGCATGTCGAACACAAGGCTTTAATTAAAGCATTAATAGTAATGATGTATACCTACAGAAAACCGGGATGGTTGCCACATGCTCCGTCGGGATGGTTGCCACATGCTCCGTTCTGGGTAGGTTTTAATTCTCAGGGATGGTTGCACATGCTCCAATGAATTAATATGGCGAGAAGTATTCATCGCCTGAAGGCTTTATCCTTTGCGGGACGTCATCTTACAAAAATTGGCTTTTTACAATTTTAGCCTTTAAATAGAAATCCACCATCAACATTAAGTCCCCTGCCTAGCATGCAATGGTTACACTATTGTTGGGTAGGCATGAGATGGTGACAATTTGCATACAAAATAATTAAAGCCAGAGTAAATACATGTTTACCGTGTGGGAGAAGGTATGTCACTTGCATCAAATGCCCTAGAGCCGGTTGAGTTGATCCTTCCAATGGCAAAGCTCGGCTGGGGAAGTACAGCTTGATGGGTCGATCCACCTTGGCCTTCCTCTTTATGTGTGCCTTCTCATATGCCTAGCAAGCATCGTGCATTCGATAAGCATTGTTGATCACAATCCCGACTCAACAGCCTCAGAAAGTGGTAAGGCGGACTTCTTTTCTCCTGGGGATCTTGTTGGATCGTGAAGCATATAAATAAGTTTTCTGTATTCTTCTCATTATGAGATCTTCTTCAACATCTCAGGTATTGCTTCACACGTTGATTTCTTAATCGATTGGCGATAGTTGTGATTAGAATATTCTTTATGTGCCGCCATAATTCACCTTCCTCTCTTTTTTGCAGTACATCATGAAAGGAGTTGGTGATGATCACTATGCAGCTTCTTCAGAAATTTTTTTTGAAGTTGACAAACCAGAAGCTAACGCACATGAAGAGGTGATGGCTAAAATTGATTTGCCACTTCATGAAGTCGGCCATGCCATACAGGGAATGTATATCTTGTATTTAACCATTGTCAGGGGCGGCTCCGTGCTCTTTCAGTTGCTATCGATATAGAGGAGAAACAAATACATGAAGAAGCATTGCGGGCGAAGTGGAAACGCGAGGCGTCACAAGCACCAGTAAGCTCGAGAGATGGAGGGCTGGCAGCTCGGTTGAAGAGACGGAGGGTTGAACACGAAGGTCTTGCGGGTGATGGGAAGTGTGATTACCCAATACGTGGTGGTGTGATAATCCTTGACCCTGATACTGATGAGACTGAACGTCCGAAAGTGATTGGTGCGATTTCCACGGTTGCAATGGATTCTTTAGAAGGTGCAGAGGATACGCATGCTGAAGATGTTGAGGGGGTAGCTGCTGTGCCCGAAGAAGTTGAGGCATCTCTGGAGAAAGCGGCACAAGATGTGGATCCCAACAGTGATGAAGACGCAACCAGCAATTGAGTTTCCCTGTTATTCTTCTTTGTATTTTTTTTTTATATAATCAGTGGCGGATGAGTTTGAAGTTTTCTTTTTTCCTTTTGGTTGCTTGTCTTGAACAAAGTTTTATTTAGCGCTGCTTCCGAAACATGCATATTTTTCTGTTTGTGCCCCTTGACATGAGTCTGGCTCCGTTGAAGTAGATCATGTAGGATACCTACCTCCTCCCCTTTTACATGTTTTATTTCTCCCATATTACCAGGCTGGTATGAAGATTTGGTATGAGGGTTTAGGGTTTTCTTTCTGGGTAATGGTGGTTTGAAGGTGACTCATAACTTTGTGTGATTTTATGAGAAATTGTAAAAGGAATGAAATCTTGATTACTTGAAGAAATATTGGAACCCTAATAAGTATGAAGGCAAGCAGTGCCATAATTTTGAAGGAATTACAAATATTGTGAAAAGGAAAATTGTTGGAGGAATCCCACGGGGGGATTAGAGAGGTGATGTCGTGTCTTCAAGTAAGGTAGGGCTTGAGCCATCGTGAGTGAACAACCACACCTTCGAGTTCGTCTGCATTGATGATCTTGCAGTAACCGCCCAAGATAACATCTGCCACTAAGAATATTTCCTCTTCCTTTGCAGGCATATCAGACTTGGCAGTTATTCTTACTACCATGTTCCCAACTTGGAACGTGGTTACCTTTGTTACCATATCTCCGATTTGAAACGGATTTGGACTTGGTACAACAGCTTGCTTCAGACACATGTCGTTCTTGACTGATTCCAAACCTTTGGTAAAGCGCTTAAAGGGGCCAACACTCCATTCACATCTCTTGGTGGTGGCCCGCCTGTCAGGTGAAACAGTCCCCGATGGTCTAGTAGGACAATCATCCACTACTTGCAAAGAGGGTCGTTCAATGAGACTTACTTGGGCTCGGAATCTCTTGACGCAGGATGAAGGGCTTTCACCAGGGAGTTGCGTTATGACTGTGAGTTGTTGTTATGGGGGCAACAGGAAGTCTTCGATTCTCCAAGGTTTGTTGGAAATCATCGGAGCTGGCTTGTTGGAGATTCTTTCAGGTACTGAGATTGGTAAGGAATGCGCCTTGTGTACCCACGGGCGCCCCAGAATCATGTCGTAATCCGGATGTTCCTTAATTATATGGAATCTATCTTGTGTTGGCGTGTTACCAATCTTGACATCAAGGTCAATGTATCCGTAAACATCCACAAATTCTCCTGCTGGGCTCTTGATCACAGTCGGACCACGGGTAGCCTCCTGCTTTGAGATTTTCGCAGCTTGCAGGGTCTTGATAGTAATGATGTTGAATTCATAAGTTGCATCGATTAATGTGCTATCGAACTTGACATCTTTCAGATAGGCGACGGTCAAAAGTCCCTAGTTTCCTTTGTTGGCGTTGTCTTCCAAGGAGGCTTGAGATGCTGGAACGACTTCTCTTCCTGGGTATAAGCGTCTGCCTGACACAATACGGTTGAGGGCCATGAACATATCTTGACGTTGTACCTTGTAAAGGTACAAGATTTCACACAGGTGTTCCATCATGGATTGTACAGTCTTGCACACAGAGCTTCCAGAGATCATGAAACTTCGGACAGGAAGGGGGTCTCTGTGAACTCCTTCATTTGCCAATTGGAGCTCTCCTGCTTCTATCCTTTCCTTGAAGATTTCTTTCAGCTTGTTGCAATCCTTAGTTGGGTGGTGGACAAACCTATGATAACGGCAGTACTTAGGGTCTGCCATGTCTTTCTCAGTTGGTGGACGTCTGATAGGAGGTATCTTGATAGCATCATCCTGAATCCATGCCTCCAAGAGTTCTATTACTTCATTTATCGGAAACGGGAAGCTTGTGTCTTCGGTGCTCTGCGCAGGATCTTTGCCTGTTCCTTTTCGAGGCGAAGCTTTATGCGTTTGAGCCGCACGCTTGGGTAGTTGTTCTGCCTCCGCTGGAGCTTTTATCTTTCCGCCTTCGCTTACTACACTGACAGAAGGGACATTATTATAATGCTTGTTTATGAGGCGCCCGTTTCCCCGATTATCTCGTGAATCGTCGCTCCGAACGATTCTGGTTATTTCCAATAATGCTGGGGCGGTAGTGGTCGAACGTTTGGCTGCTTCATGGAGCTCTGAGAACATCTGGAATCCCAAGTTTTCCAGCAGGGCGCGATATATGGGTATCATTCCGTTGATGCATAATTCCACCAGCTGTCGTTCTGTGACATTTGGTTCATGGCAGGTCCAACGCTTGTGTTCGAACCTTTTGACAAAATCATTTGGATGTTCATTGTTCCGTTGGGAGATTCTCCCAGTGTCTGAGAAAGTAACTTGCTCATATACAAAGAAGTATTTCTTGTAAAACGCCCTGACCATCTCATTCTAATTAGATATGCTGTCGGGTACGATGTTGTTGTACCACGTATAGGCTCTCCCCGTAAGTGATTTGGAGAATTCCTTCAGGCGGAGAACGTGATTGTATTCATGTTCTCCTAAGGATTCTAAGAATCGAGAGACGTGTTCACGAGCATTACCGGTACCATCGTAAAGGATGAATTGAGGGGAGGTGTATCCCCTGGGAAGAGGAATCCGCTGCACGTCTTGTGGATATGGAGAATGATGTCGATGCGAGTCCATCGGATTTTCTTTGCCACGATTTTGGAGGAGTCTCTCCAGATCTTCACGTGTAATAAAGTTGGACGATTGGCTTCTTTCCCTTAGACGCTCGTCCCTTTCTCTTGCGTGGTCAGCAACATAAGATTCTTCATTCAGGTAGGCTTGCGTAACTGAGGCACCTGCTCCAAGTGTGCTAAACGTATTTCTTGTTGGCCCTTGAGGCTGTCCCGACTCTTGTGGTAATCGATCGGTTAATGTTTTAAGGAAGGTGAGTACCTCCTTCTGAGTGGTTGCCATGTCTTCCTGAGCTTTAGCGAGGGTTTCTTGTCTCTCCATCAAGTCCACCATGGTGATAGGAGGTTGTCCTCATCTGGGTCCTCCAGATCCTCGTCCTGAAGGGGAAGTAACAGTTGTTCTGGTGACGGACGGAAGTGTCATGCTTGAGGAAATGCCTGGATTTGCGGCCGCTCTGGCTCTTGTAATGGGAGGTGTCACGCTTGTTGGAATGTCTGCTCCTGCTCCACTGGTACTGATGATAGAAGACGCGATTCCACGAGACACATTGGTTGCACTGGCGGGTTGCACTGTAACACCAGTAATTGGGATATCAGCGCCACCAGAAGCGTTGTCGATGCTAACTCCATCGTTGGTTGCTGCTCCAGACCTAAGATCCACCATTCTTGAAATCATATAAATTGAATTGGTATTGAAGAAATCGACTTCACAACCGAGAGATTAACCTCCCACTGTGGTCGCCAATTGTTTGTGGGAGAAAACTATTTCTGCCGGTTTAGGTAATTTTGGGTGTGTGTGGATGAAAAGTGAGTTTAAACCTTCAACAAATGTGATGCACGATGAGCACTTTGATTCGAGAGATAATCTATACAATTCTGGCCTAAATCGAAGACACGGCCGTTCCAGATTTGTTTCGGTCACAGGTGAAGGATGTGAGGTTGATCTTAGGGAGGGAAGCGAAGAAGGTGTTGAGAGTATGAAGGTGAAGGATATTTGATGACTTGTTAACATAAGGTTGAGCAGGAGAGCAAATGTTGCAGGCAGGCTCCGGGTGTTGAATACGATGGTATTAACACTTGGTGTTCTGTGTTGTTCGAACTTCTGTCTTTGGAAATAGGGAGGAGAACCTATTTATACAAGTTGACAAGCCTTCATTACGTCTCTCGTGGGAAAGTGGAGGAAGTGGAGTGATGGAGGAAGTGGAGTTGTGTGTTAGTGCCACACGGTTGCTTGCCCACTTCTCCTATCATCGCTAACCTCCCATGTTTCCCTGACACGATCTTGTGATGGCGTGTTGCACACTGCACACTATAAACCACCAGACCAATACCCCAGTTTGTATCCCCCAGTTGTGACGTGATTAATATCTCGAGTGTGTGGATCACGGGACCCACAGAAAATAGTGCAGGGTGAACCGTGAACTTGGTATAACATCGCATGCAGCCATCTTCAGGTGACCGTTTGGAGGATGTATAGACAGGCCATGCCTTGGTCGGTTACCCTGTGAAGAAGAGTGACGGATGGTGGTCATGGTGATACCTTGTTTGCTGGTTGATTCGCACCCTAAGTCATTCGTCCAAGCTTGCAAAATTGGATGGACTAGATGGCTCGTAGCCTTGCTTGCGATCGTTGGATGGGAGGCGCGCATGCTGCCTCTTTCGGCCCAAACGTTTGCATGCTTAGAGAGTTCCAATGGAGGAACCGATCAGCCCTGCATGGAGGCGGTACAATGGTGTTCACGCCCATGCCTGCTTGACTCGCAAAGATTTAATCTGAGCCACTCGACTCATGTGGCAAAGACGAGTGGTCGAGATTAGAACTTATGGAGGGGCCATGACATGCCACCTTTGGGTGCGCTAACCGAGGAGCTTGACCACTTCCGGTCTTGGCCGATCAGCTAGGCGTGAAGTCGGGCCCACGGCGGTCATGTTAGCATGCTCGATTCCTTCTAAGTCTCCATCTTTGCCTTTCGTCCAAGCCTGCGAAGATGGACGCTCGAGATGTTTCTGCGCCGCAAACCCTAATTAGGGTTTTGGACCGGCCACTTTGGGCGATCGGTTTTGGGTTGCGTGCGCCTCCTTTGGGGAGACCGACCATGTATGCAACATCTTGGGTCGACAGTGAGCATGTACATGCTTGCTCTATGACGTTTTGGATCCGGGCGCAATCTAAGCCATCCAACTATGCGGTCATGTAGGTAGAAAAGTCGGATGGTCGTGATCGTTTTGGATATTCTCAACCTGCATAAGGCGTTAATCTAACCTTGTTTGGGAAATCGCATTTTTTTTTCTTGTACCACGACAAACATTTAGATCTTTCCTATGAGTAATTGGAGTCGGTCATGTAGGCCAGAAAGTGGGCCCGCCAATGGTGTACCATCACTTCATGTAGCATTACTTGTTTTAGGGTATAATCTATAAGCCGTCCAACTATGCCTGCTAGTTTTTTGAGAAAGTTGGACGTTCACGATTAAAAGGAACCCTAGCCATGCGTCATGCTCACTTTGAGCGCATGATTTGGAAGGACCAACTGTAGTTGGCCTTGACCGTTCGGTCATGTATGAAGGTGGGTCCGCGGTGATCATGGTAGCATGCTCAGGACCCCCTGAATCTATATCTACACCCTCCATCTATGCATGCGAAGTTGGACGGATGAGATATATTTTTGAGTTTGTTTTCAACAAGTGAGACTAACATGGGTAGTCTTGCATGCGTTCGACGGGGCTAGTATAACCTGCCGTCAGGTAGCCTACGGGTGTTTGCATGTCGAACACAAGACTTTAATTAAAGCATTAATAGTAATGTTGTATACCTACATAAAACCGGGATGGTTGCCACATGCTCCGGGATGGTTGTCACATCTGGTGGGGTTTTAATTCTCAGGGATGGTTGCACATGCTCCAATGAATTAATATGGCGAAAAGTATTCATCGCCTGAAGGCTTTATCCTTTGCAGGACGTCAGCTTACAAAAATTGGCTTTTTACAATTTTAGCCTTTAAATAGAAATCCACCATCAATATTAAGTCCCCTGCCTAGCATGCAATGGTTACACTATTGTAGGGTAGGCATGAGATGGTGACAATTTGCATACAAAATAATTAAAGCCAATTAAAGCCAGAGTAAATACATGTTTACCGTGTGGGAGAAGGTATGTCACTTGCGTCAAATGCCATGGAGCCGGTTGAGTTGATCCTTCCAATGGCAAAGCTCGGCTGGGGAAGTACAGCTTGATGGGTCGATCCACCTTGGCCTTCCTCTTTCTGTGTGCCTTCTTATATGCCTATCAAGCATCGTGCATTCGATAAGCATTGTTGATCACAATCCCGACTCAACAGCCTCAGAAAGCGGTAAGGCGGACTTCTTTTCTCCTGGGGATCTTGTTGGATCGTGAAGCATATAAAGAAGTTTTATGTATTCTTCTCATTAGGAGATCTTCTTCAACATCTCAGGTATTGCTTCACACGTTGATTTCTTAATCGATTGGAGATAGTTGTGATTAGAATATTCTTTATGTGCCTCCGTAACTCACCTTCCTCTCTTTTTTGCAGTACATCATGAAAGGAGTTGGTGATGATCACTCTGCAGCTTCTTCAGAAAAAAGTTTTGAAGTTGACAAACCAGAAGCTAACGCACATGAAGAGGTGATGGATAAAATTGATTTGCCACTTCGTGAAGTCGGCCATGCCGTACAAGGAATGTCTGTCTTGTATTTAACCATTGTCATGGGGCGGCTCCGTGCTCTTTCAGTTGCGATCGATATAGAGGAGAAACAAAGACATGAAGAAGCATTGCGGGCGAAGTGGAAACGCGAGGCGTCACAAGCACCAGTAAGCTCGAGAGATGGAGGGCTGGCAGCTCGGTTGAAGAGACGGAGGGTTGAACACGAAGGTCCTGCGGGTGATGGGAAGTGTGATTACCCAATACGTGGTGGTGTGATAATCCTTGACCCTGATACTGATGAGACTGAACGTCCGAAAGTGATTGGTGTGATTTCCACGGTTGCAATGGATTCTGTAGAAGGTGCAGAGGATACGCATGCTGAAGATGTTGAGGCGGTAGCTGTTGTGCCCGAAGAAGTTGAGGCGTCTCTGGAGAAAGCTGCACAAGATGTGGATCCCAACAGTGATGAAGACGCAACCATCAATTGAGTTTCCCTGTTATTCTTCTTTGTATTTTTTTTTATATACTCAGTGGCGGCTGAGTTTGAAGTTTTCTTCTTTGCATTTGGTTGCTAATCTTGAACAAAGTTTTATTTAGTGTTGCTTCCGAAACATGCATATTTTTCTGTTTGTGCCCCTTGACATGAGTCTGGCTCCGTTGAAGTAGATCATGTAGGATACCTTCCTCCTCCCCTTTTACATGTTTTATTCCTCCCATATTACCAGGCTGGTATGAAGATTTGGTATGAGGGTTTAGGGTTTTCTTTCTGGGTAATGGTGGTTTGAAGGTGACTCATAACTTTGTGTGATTTTATGAGAAATTGTAAAAGGAATGAAATCTTGATTACTTGAAGAAATATTGGAACCCTAATAAGTATGAAGGCAAGAAGTGCCATCATTTTAAAGGAATTACAAATATTGTGAAAAGGAAAATTGTTGGAGGAATCCCACGGAGGGATTAGAGAGGTGATGTCGTGTCTTCAAGTAAGGTAGGGCTTGAGTCATCGTGAGTGAACAACCACACCTTCGAGTTCGTCTGCATTGATGATCTTGCAGTAACCGCCCAAGATAACATCTGCCACTAAGAATATTTCCTCTTCCTTTGCAGGCATATCAGACTGGGCAGTTATTCTTACTTCCATGTTCCCAACTTGGAACGTGGTTACCTTTGTTACCATATCTCCGATTTGAAACGGATTTGGACTTGGTACAACAGCTTGCTTCTGACACGTGTCGTTCTTAATTGCTTCCAAACCTTTAGTAAAGCGCTTAAAGGGGCCAGCACTCCATTCACATCTCTTGGTGGTGTCCCGCCTGTCAGGTGAAACAGTCCCCGATGGTCTAGCAGGACAATCATCCACTACTTGCAAAGAGGGTCGTTCAATGAGACTTACTTGGGCTCGGAATCTCTTGATGCAGGACGAAGGGCTTTCACCAGGGAGTTGTGTTATTCCTGTGAGTTGTTGGTATGGGGAAAACAGGCAGTCTTCGATTCTCCAAGGTTTGTTGGAAATCATCGGAGCTGGCTTGTTGGAGATTCTTTCAGGTACTGAGATTGGTAAGGAATGCGCCTTGTGTACCCACGGGCGCCCCATAATCATGTCGTAATCCGGATGTTCCTTAATTATATGGAATCTATCTTGTGTTGGCGTGTTACCAATCTTGACATCAAGGTCAATGTATCCGTAAACATCCACAAATTCTCCTGCTGGTCTCTTGATCACAGTAGGACCACGGGTAGCCTCCTGCTTTGAGATTTTCGCAGCTTGCAGGGTCTTGATAGTAACGATGTTGAATTCAGAAGCTGCATCGATTAATGTGCTATCGAACTTGACATCTTTAAGATGGGCGACGGTCAAAATTCCCCAGTTTCCTTTGTTGTCGCTGTCTTCCAAGGAGGCTTGAGATGCTGGAACGACTTCTCTTCCTGGGTATAAGCGTCTGCCTGACACAATACGGTTGAGGGCCATGAACATATCTTGACGTTGTACCTTGGAAAGGTACAAGATTTCACACAGGTGTTCCATCATGGATTTTACATTCTTGCGCACAGAGCTTCCAGAGATCATGCAACTTTGGACATGAAGGGGGTCTCTGTGAACTCCTTCATTTCCCAATTGGAGCTCTCCTGCTGCTATCCTTTCCTTGAAGATTTCTTTCAGCTTGTTGCAATCCTTAGTTGGGTGGTAGACAAACCTATGATAACGACAGTACTTAGGGTCTGCCATGTCTTTCTCAGTTGGTGGACGTCTGATAGGAGGTAGCTTGATAGCATCATCCTGAATCCATGCCTCCAAGAGTTCTATTACTTCATTTATCGGAAACGGGAATCCTGTGTCTTTGGTTCTTTGCGCAGGATCTTTGCCTATTCCTTTTCGAGGCGAAGCTTTATGCGTTTGAGCCGCACGCTTGGGTAGTTGTTCTGACGCCGCTGGAGCTTTTCTCTTTCCGCCTTCGCTTACTACACTGACAGAAGGGCCAGTATTATACTGCTTGTTGATGAGGCGCCTGTTTCCCCGATTATCTCGTGAATCGTCGCTCCGAACGATTCTGGTTCTTTCCAATAATGCTGGGGCGGTAGTGGTCGAACGTTTGGCTGCTTCATGGAGCTCTGAGAACATCTGGAATCCCAAGTTTTCCAGAAGGGCGCGATATATGGGTATCATTCCGTTGATGCATAATTCCACCAGTTGTCGTTCTGTGACATTTGGTTCATGAAAGTCCAACGCTTGTGTTCTGAACCTTTTGAAAAAATCATTTGGATGTTCATTGTTCCGTTAGGAGATTCTCCCCAGGTCTGAAAAAGTAACTTGCTCATATACAAAGAAGTACTTCTTGTAAAACGCGCTGACCATCTCATTCCAATTGGATATGCTGTTGGGTGCGATGTTGTTGTACCACGTATAGGCTCTCCCCGTAAGTGATTTGGAGAATTCCTTCAGGCGGAGAACGTGATTGTATTCATGTTCTCCTAAGGATTCTAAGAATCGAGAGACGTGTTCACGAGCATTACCGGTACCATCGTAAAGTATGAATTGAGGGGAGGTGTATCCCCTGGGAAGAGGAATCCGTTGCACGTCTTGTGGATATGGAGGCTGATGTCGATGCGCGTCCATCGGATTTTCTTTGCCACGATTTTGGAGGAGTCTCTCCAGATCTTCACGTGTAATAAAGTTGGACGATTGGCTTCTTTCCCTGAGACGCTCGTCCCTTTCTATTGCGTGGTCAGCAGCATAAGATTCTT
The DNA here is from genome assembly GCA_023529315.1 of Papaver bracteatum. NCBI lineage: Eukaryota > Viridiplantae > Streptophyta > Magnoliopsida > Ranunculales > Papaveraceae > Papaver > Papaver bracteatum. Next base: position 252,776 of record JAJJWX010001338.1, read on the forward strand.
CATTCAGGTAGGCTTGCGTAACTGAGGCACCTGCTCCAAGTATGCTAAACGTATTTCTTGTTGGCCCTTGAGGCTGTCCCGACTCTTGTGGTAATCGATCGGTTAATGTTTTAAGGAAGGTGAGTACCTCCTTCTGAGAGCGGTTGCCATGTCTGCCTGATATTTAGTGAGGGTTTCTTGTCTCTCCATCAAGTCCACCATGGTGATAGGAGGTTGTCCTCATCTGGGTCCTCCAGATCCTCGTCCTGAAGGGGAAGTAACAGTTGTTCTGGTGACGGACGGAAGTGTCATGCTTGAGGAAATGCATGGATTTGCGGCCGCTCTGGCTCTTGTAATGGGAGGTGTCACTCCTGTTGGAATGTCTGCTCCTGCTCCACTGGTACTGATGATAGAAGACGCGATTCCAAGAGACACATTGGTTGCACTGGCAGGTTGCACTGTAACACCAGTAATTGGGATATCAGCGCCATTAGAAGCGTTGTCGGTGCTAACTCCATCGTTGGTTGCTGCTCCAAACCTAAGATCCACCATTCTTGAAATTAGAGAAATTGAATTGGTATTGAAGAAATCGACTTCACAACCGAGAGATTAACCTCCCACTGTGGTCGCCAATTGTTTGTGGGAGAAAACTACTTCTGCAGGTTTAGGTAATTTTGGGTGTGTGTGGATGAAAAGTGAGTTTAAACCTTCAACAAATGTGATGCACGATGAGCACTTTGATTCGAGAGATAATCTATACAATTCTGGCCTAAACCGAAGACACGGCCGTTCCAGATTTGTTTCGGTCACAGGTGAAGGATGTGAGGTTGATCTTAGGGAGGGAAGCGCAGAAGGTGTTGAGAGTATGAAGGTGAAGGCTATTTGATGACTTGTTAACAGATGGTTGAGCAGGCGAGAAAATGTTGCAGGAAGGCTTCGGGTGTTGAATACGATGGTATTAACACTTGGTGTTCTGTGTTGTTCGAACTTCTGTTTTGGAAATAGGGAGGAGAACCTATTTATACAAGTTGACAATCCTTCATTACGTCTCTCGTGGGAAAGTGGAGGAAGTGGAGTGATGGAGGAAGTGGAGTTGTGTGTTAGTGCCACACGGTTGCTTGCCCACTTCTCCTATCATCGCTAACCGCCCATGTTTCCCTGACACGATCTTGTGATGGCGTGTTACACGCTGCACGCTATAAAATGCCAGACCAATACCCCAGTTTGTATCCCCCGGTTGTGACGTGATTAATGTCTCGAGTGTGTGGATCGCGGGACCCACAGAAAATAGTGCAGGGTGAACCGTGAACTTGGTATAACATCACATGCAGCCATCTTCAGGTGACCGTTTGGAGGCTGTATAGACAAGCCATGCCTTGGTCGGTTACCCTATGAAGAAGAGTGACGGATGGTGGTCATGGTGATACCTTGTTTGCTGGTTGATTCGCACCCTAAGTCATTCTTCCAAGCTTGCAAAGTTGGATGGACGAGATGGCTCGTTGCCTTGCTTGCGACCGTTGAATGGGAGGCGCGCATGCTGCCTCTTTCGGCTCAAACGTTTGCATGCTTAGAGAGTTCCAATGGAGGAACCGATCAGCCCTGCATGGAGGCGGTACAATGGTGTTCACGCCCATGCCTTCTTGACTCACAAAGATTTAATCTGAGCCACTCGACTCAGGTGGCAAAGACGAGTGGTCGAGATTAGAACTTATGGAGGGGCCGTGACATGCCACTTTTGGGTGCGCGTATCGAGGAGCTTGACCACTGCCGGTCTTGGCCGATCAGCTAGGCGTGAAGTCTCCATCTTTGCCTTTCGTCCAAGCCTGCGAAGATGGACGCTCGAGATGTTTCTGCGCCGCAAACCCTAATTAGGGTTTTGGACCGGCCACTTTGGGCGATCGGTTTTGGGTTGCGTGCGCCTCCTTTGGGGAGACCGACCATGTATGCAACATCTTGGGTCGACAGTGAGCATGTACATGCTTGCTCTATGACCCTGGGCGCAATCTAAGCCATCCAACTATGCCTGCAAAGTCGGATGGTCCTGATCGTTTTGGATCTTCTCAACCTGCATAAGGCGTTAATCTAGCCTTGTTTGAGCAATTGTTTCTTGTACCACGGCTTTCCTATGAGGGAGTCGGTCATGTAGGTAGAAAGTGGGCCCGCCAATGGTGTACCATCACTTCACTACTTGTTTTAGGGTATAATCTAAGCCGTCCAACTATGCCTGCGAAGTTGGACGTTCACGATTAAAAGGAACCCTAGCCGTGCGTCATGCTCACTTTGAGCGCACGTTTTGGAAGGACCAACTGTAGTTGTCCTTGACCGTTCGGTCATGTATGAAGGTGGGTCCGCGGTGATCATGGTAGCATGCTCAGGACCCCCTGAATCTATATCTACGCCCTTCATCTATGCATGCGAAGTTGGACGTATGAGATATATTTCTGAGTTTGTTTTCAGCAAGTGAGACTAACATGGGTAGTCTTGCATGCGTTTGACGGGGCTAGTATAACCCGTCAGGTAGCCTACGGGTGTTTGCATGTCGAACACAAGGCTTTAATTAAAGCATTAATAGTAATGCTGTATACCTACAGAAAACCGGGATGGTTGCCACATGCTCCGTCGGGATGGTTGCCACATGCTCCGTTTTGGGTAGGTTTTAATTCTCAGGGATGGTTGCACATTCTCCAATGAATTAATATGGCGATAAGTATTCATCTCCTGAAGGCTTTATCCTTTGCAGGACGTCAGCTTACAAAAATTGGCTTTTTACAATTTTAGCCTTTAAATAGAAATCCACCATCAACAGCAGTGAAAAGATTCCAACATATATACTTTGAACATGAGCAGTAACTCTTATCATTTATTGTTCAAAGATATTCCTTGGTACTCAAGGTGATCCTGTGCCGAAATAAATTAAGAATCTTTTAATTAAGGTTTTTGGTTTATATGCTTTAGTTACCAGCAATTGATGCATAGATCTAGAGAATAAAAATTAATAATGTGCATTTACTAATTGGAGATTTTCTATGAGAGATTTCAGAAATATTGAACAACCATTTATCAGAATTAGGAAAACCGAATTTGGGCATCCATTGCATATCTTGAGAATATTTTTGGAAATTCCTTGGTGTCCAAACATCCTTGGTATATAAATATCTAAGTTTGCATTTCTAGCAAACTTCATTTCTTGTTATTTTTGGTGGAGCCGCCTATTCGGAGAGGAAAGTATCCTAATTAGGTAAAATCTTTTACGACTGCTCGTTTAAAGACTTATGTGGGATCAAGAAGCTTTATGAGTATCATTGGTGGGAAACAAAATAATTGCAGTGTTATTAGTTTTCGATTTGATTTGATTGACTAACGGTTGTTGAAATAAATTCTTGTTCAATATTTCTGCTAAGGGAAATCAAACTGGTGTTTTGTGCAAACAAAATATCGAATCGTATCAATCGTGTTGTTGTATCTTCTAAAGAGAACATTGGGTTCTGCTAGAAGATTTATGTGAATAATTCTTAAAGAGAATCGGTGTTCTGCTAAGAGTCCTATAAGTATACAGTTGAAGTAGGTATTACAGCTTATAATCAATGTGTGTTTATTCTGGACTAGGTCCCTGCATTTGCGGTTTCCTCGTTAACAAAATTTCTGGTGTCTGTGTTATTTATTTTCCATATTATATTTTATTTATATAATTAAAATAATACATGTTGTACGTTAATCAATCATAGTTGTTAAATATGACCTTGTCAGTTGGATAAGACTTGATTGATCTTGAACAATTATTTTTGTTATTTTCACATTGTTATACCAGTCCGTACTAACCCTGTTTCAAGTGGACACTGTGTTGAAATATTCCTTTAGTGATTGTTGCTTAAAGAGGTTTATACACGGTGGATATTGAATAGGTTGTGATTAACTAAAAGTTTGTTTCAAGAAACCTCACACTAAAATCAGGTTTACGGACTTGCTTCTGTTTAACTATTGATTGTGTTGAGAAGGAGATAAATCTCTTTAATATTATTTCTCAATTGAGTTTTTATTCTTGAGATTACATTAAAGTTTGTTCCATACAGATTGCCAAACATAATATTGTGTGTGGTTGTTAGACCCCCGCTTTTTCACCATAGTTAATCACACAAGTTATCTTGTTGTCATATTGTCTCGATCTCGTATCCATAGACGATCACACAAAGTGTGTGCACCAAAATTGTTGTATTGACTCAACTTTATCCATAGACAATCACACTTGATAAAAGGACTTATAGGTTGATAAATAAAAGACCGTGGTGTATTTGAGTACCCTCGTCTTTTCAGTCGTATTATCTAGACTTTTTCCATAGACAATCACACTTGGTATCAGACTTATAGGTGGATATTTAAAAGGTTATGATGTATTGGGGTACCCTCATCTTTTCAGATCATTGATAGGTCACCCCCCTTAAAGCTAAACAATTAAGGACTTTATTATATTTGGATATTAAATCATTATACAAAATGCTATTAAAAGTGTTGAGTAAAAATAGGAGTTTATCAAGGATGTTGTTGATTCTCCAGTTGGTAAGTCTTTCTCCTCCATGCATAGCTTTTCTGATCTTGTTGTTGGTTCCCAAAAAGTTTAACTCTCTGCAGTTTAGAGAGTTTTCCATTTAAAAGACTGAAGTGCGGCTATGCCGTCCCCTTCTTCTTTGTTATAAATTCAAACAGTGTTGCTTCTCTTTCCAATGACATTTCATGTGTAGTCATAGATGATTGTTCCAATCCTTGTCAGTTTAGTAGTAGCATTATAATAGATATATACTAATGTTATCCAGTTGGGGTTTACTATGTTCTGAGTTTTAAATGGGGTAGGAGTTACTAGGGGACTAGCATGTTACAAGTAATCACTATGAAGGTGGAGGTGATTTAGAATTTGATTTCTAGTGAAAACAGGGTTGGGTTTAGTTTCTTGGAAAATCCAAGCATACATGGCCTTCCAAACAAACCACGTGATGGTGGCACATATTTTAGGACAACTGCCTAAATGGGTGGGATGAGTGTTGTAATTGAACCAGGAGTCGCACCAGTCGGCGCGATTTTTAGTGGCTCTATTAAGATCCAGGTTACAGACATCCCAAACAGATTTAGTGAAAGAGTAGGCCATGAAGACACGCTCTTGGGAATCAAAAACATTGTTGCGTCTTATATTGGGAATGACCTTGATGGTCTAGATCTTCTTTGCAGTTTTATCAAAAGTTTTGGAGACTCTGTTATCCAGTTGATTGTATAAAGATTTGACCGAAACATTCCTTGGGCATAATGGTTCCATCTAAGAATGTTGCTAGTCGATGGATTTGGCTGAATTTGAAGGACGTTTTGGAGTTGGGTAGAGTTTAGGAAAGTGGCCAGCAAAGGGATATTCCATCTACCATCCATCGAAAGGTGGGAGACCAGGAAAACCATGTTAGTGTCATAATATTTCATTAGAGGATTTAGAGGTGTTAGCTAGTCATCAAACCAAATATCTTTCCATATGTTGATGCTCAAACCATCTCCAACTTCCTAGGTGCAGTGTTTTTTAAGAATCATTATACCTTTGTGAACACCTTTATAAGCCCAAGAGGCGCAGGTGTTGCAGGAGGAGTGAAAGGGGTTTGAGTTGGGGTATTAACAAGCTTTCATGTTTTTATCCCACACAGAATTTGGTTGGTTGAAGAGTCTCCACGCATTCTTTGTTATCAAAAGCAGATTCATATGTTTCATATTCTTGATCCAATTTCCTCCATTTTCTTTATCTTTGCACAAACCATCCCAAAATTTCATGTAGAAACCTTTCTTACCAGCTAGCTTGCCCCACCAGAAGTCCCTAATGATACCGATAACTTTTTTGGTAATGGATTTAGGAAGGTTGAAGTTTCACATGGTATAGACAGGGATAGATTCGAGGACATACTTAGCTAGGACATTTTTGTCAGCTGAAGAGACGTTTCTACTTCTCCAACCTTTAAGTATGTACCCCATTTGATCAAGAATTTTGTCGAAACATATAATTTTGGATTTATTGGTGAAAAGCGGATTTGTCATTTATAAAAATCTTGTTGACCTTCAGGATGTCAACAATCCTTTTTCCAAAACTATTAGTAACCTAGGGGGAGTAAAAAATGCCCCATTTAAAGAAATCGATCATTTGGCCAGATGTTCTTTCATACGCTTCAAGAGTATCTAGAAGGACATTGTTGTGGCTTGTGGAGGCATTGCCGAAAATGATACATTCATCCGCAAAGAGGAAGTGACTAATCAGAGGACTTTTGGGATTGATTCTAAAACCATAGAATTTGCCTAGCGATTCCGCATTGAACATCGTCCTAAAGAAAGATTCAATGTAGATTATGGAAATGTACGATGACAGTGGATCACCCTACCTTAAGCATCTAGTGGGTTGATTGACTAACCCCATTTCATTAAAAGAAAAGAAAAGGAAGAATAAAATGCGTGGATTTGCTAATGTGTCCCAATTTCTCCAAGAAAGAAACTACTGGTATGATGATTTGATTGTTGATCAATTTATATTTTTTTATGGGAGGAAACTCAATGGGATAAGGTTCTGGTCTTGAAGAAAGTAGAGTTTAAACTGGACTCACAGTTGGTGGTAGATGCATTTAATAAAGAAATCTTCAATATCGATTGGAGGAATCACAATATGATTCTAGACAGGGGTGTACATTTTACCCGTAATCTGCGGATTTAACCGGGACCAACCGTATTTTTGCGGATGGATGCCCGGACCGTTCGCTAATGGTTTGGACGCGGATTACATTTTTGAAATTCAACGGATTACGGATTGGGCCCGGATGCAACCTTGAAAATCCGTTGGACATCCATATCCGTTAGATTAAGGGTATTTATATAGTTTCTAGAAAATATATAGATAGTTTTGGGAATTTAAAGGTGTTTACTTGGAGTGTTGTCCATGGCACTTCTATATTTATATAGATACATAAAATGTGTAGGTTCTATAAGAATTCATCTATATAGGTGTTTGCTTGGAGTGTTGTCCATTGGATTATCCTCACCCAATCCGTTCATCCGTGCATCCATTGGATGCAAATTCGTTGGATGTTGGATTGAATGTGGATGCCAAATTTGAAATTCGTAGTGAATTGGATTAGATGCGGATGAGGTAAAAACTGGTCCATACCGGCCCATGCCCACTCCTATAATATCAAAAATTTATTTAGGAATTTACCAAAAGTTATGTGCTTAAGGAAGAATTTAAAGTAACATATATATGTTATCAAAACTTGCAAGAGGTTAGAGAGATTGAGCAATGTATGGTTGGTAGGACCTCCAAATGAAATTGCTGCCAAAGTGCCGGATGAGGTTATAAACATCGAAGTTTAATCATGTCATTCTTTTTTTTCTTCTTCATATTCTTCTTCTTTGAATAAAGAGTATTACATTAACTAGTTGGAAGCCTAACAAGCTAAGCTCCAACAACATACTATTACGTTAATTGAACAGGTTGATGTGCTAGCCTACTAGTAAAATTAGATAATTAATAGGGGGAAAGCCATTTTTATTAAAGGGAAAGCTGACCATGTTCTAGTCTTGTTGACTTTGGGTCGATATGGGGTGAATTTAATAATAAGCTTTCCCCTATCAATAATTAAATTGTTGGAGTTTGATTCCAATCTCACCCTTCACCCTATATATTGTACATCAACATAACCTAACCCAAAGTGTAACCATTGAAAATTCTTAAATCATCTGTGATTAAAACACGAACAATATGGAATTAGCTCAATTTCTTATTACTTCATAAACTGTAATGTTCCTCCTGTATAGGCTACACGCACAACACTTCATGTGTCTGATCAAAACAAAAAATATGATCAAAAAAAAAAAACACTTCTTATGTCTGTCATTACATGTTTAATTCCACTCACTTATCACGAACTGACTCTCTGGACATCGCCTAATCACCCAGCATATTTTATGAGTTGTGTAAAGAATTGTTCAATTAAGTCCAAAGTACATCCAGTGGACTCATCACATATAAATCTGCAACTGGAACCTTGTGTTCATCATCGAGAGATAACATTATAGAACACAAAAATGTAAGTTGTATATGCAAATAAAAATTTAAAGCAGTAAGCTAATGACGCCATCATAAAGGAAAAGAGAATCGAACCAACTGATCAATGGTCACCTTAAATTGTCGATCGTCTTTTGTTGCTGGAGATTTAGTATAACAACGATCTTTTTCTTCCGTTTGCTTCAATATCTTTGGGATTAAGATAATAATCTCTGAACACTTGAACGTACTTGGGTGAGGTTATTAATCTGATTCAGCTGATCGGCGATCCTACTTCAATCGTGGGTGATTCGGAAGCGGATGATGTGAGAATCTGGGATGCTGAAGAAGGTGAGTTTACTGTGGCAAATTGTTATACTTCTTTAGATAGGGATGGCTTTCTTTCTTTTCCTTATAAGCAATTATGGAACAACAAAGTCCATTTAAAAGTTTCCTTTTTAGTTTGGACTTTGTGTTTTAATGGTGCTCCCACTCTAGACTTTTTGGAAAAGGCGGGTAGGACCAATTCTAGTATTTGATTATTTTGCAATATAGAGAAAGAAACGAATATGCATCTGTTCTTGCATTGCAAGGAGACTGTGAAACTGTGGAATTATTTTTTCGCTAGTTTCGGTATAAATTGGGCTTTTTTTGATTCCGTATGGGCTACTCTTTGGGAATGGCCGAATAAGAAGGGTAGAGTTATGGTTAAGAAAATATGGGTATGTTCTGGTTTGCGATCTGGTGGACAATTTGGAATGAGAGAAACGACAGATTATATGGTGGGAGAAGAAGAAATTGGAATCAACTAATCATCTCCGTTAAATGTACTATGTATAATTGGGCTTCTTCGACTAAGTTGTTTGATGGTTACTCTCTTAGTACTCTTATTTGTAATTGGGAAGCTGTTGTTGGCAATAACAACAGTTAATTTTTGGTATTATTGCCTCTTTAGACGGTCACCACTTTGGTGACGTCTAATTTTTATTCAAATTTGCCCTTTTCTTTGTCAAAAAAAAACTTGAACGTACTTGATGCTGTTAGGTTAGGGTTTTACGGTTTCCAAGAGCAATTATTGACGAGGAAGGTAAATTTTAAATCCACCCAAAGTCAGATAAGTTTGACAAAAGTCAGATTTCCCTACAGTAAAAATGGCTTTTCCCCTATTAATTATCTAAAATTACCCCTTCAATCCGCTACTAGTTTTAGGTTTAAGACTCTAAAATAAACCAATACACTACTATCGCTTTCAACTCTCAAATACTACATGGTCAAAGACGGTCCACTCAGAATGAACAAGAGAAAGGCTTTATCATCAGAAACAGAAAAAGAGATAGAGACAACAAATATGGATTTTGAGAAGATTGTTTGGCAAACTCCTGCTAACCCTCCAGAACGGCAAGATTACATCTTTCGCAACGGTAATTTAATTTTACAATTTCAGTTTCAATTTAACGAATTTTCAATTTCTTAATTGATTTATGGCGGGAAAATTTCTTCTGCAGGGAGGCGCCATGTCAAACCATACTACTTCGAGTTCATCTCTCATGTAAAACCCTTTTTCCCTCACAGAAATCCCCAAACATTTATGTGCTCATGATATGTGTTTGTGTTTTTGGTTAATTAGGTTAACAAAAGATGGAATGGGAAAACTATAGTTGATTTATTCACTGATGAGTTCAGAGGAAGACCCCGCGATTACTATGTGAGACAATATTTGGTGTTTTATGTTTTAAGATACTGCCATGTGAGTTGTTTAACTGGGTTTTAGTTTTTGTGAGCTAATTGTGTTGGGTTTCTTAGGTTAGTGCTGTAAAATGTGGAAGGATTAAAGTGGATGGAAAAATGGTAGATGTTTCGTATATAGTTCGAAATTCACAGAAGATAACTCACTTCCTTCATAGGCATGAACCACCAGTCATGGCATGGGATATCCCAATTTTACTTGAAGAGCCGGACGTCGTTGTCATATGCAAACCAGCATCTATTCCGGTCAGTGAACTACAGTTTGATGCTTCCTTTGATACTTTACATTGTGAATTAAGTTGTAAGCTTGGGTTTCATAGGTTTGAAGTTGCAAACCATTGGAATTTTTATAAAACAAAAGGCGAGAGTCGGAAATAGTACTTTAATGTATGAATATCAAATGTTAATGCCGTTGTAGTTAGGATGTGTGCTGAAGTTTCAAATAATTTTTTCCCCTTATTGTCTTTTTACGTTGCTATTACTGTTACTATTGACATGTAGGTGCATCCATGTGGTCAATATCGTAAGAACACTGTTGTGGGAATTCTTGAGGCGGAGCATGGCTTAGCACCTTTATTTCGTATCCAGTTAAACTGTTGCAGCTGCTTATGGATAGAAGTGTTGCTTATTAATGGAGAAACTATTATGTCTTTCTTAAGATCCCTTGAGATTCTTGTGTTGTTTGATGCTGTTTTTTTTTTTCTTTTTACTTTCTGTTTCCCTCTTTTTGGTCATATGTGATTATTTAGAATTCCTACTTTTCCTTAGCGATTTTTTCCAGCGGTGCATCGACTAGACCGTCTTGTCTCGGGACTCCTTATTATAGCCAGGAGTGCTGTTAAAGCAGATCAACTTAGGCAACAGGTAACCCTATTACTGCTAACACTCCTTTATTTTATGTTCTTTGAAATGCTGCATTGTTGAGTTACATTTGGCATCATGATCCTGATATGTGCATGTGTGTATCAGGCAGTTTGAGTGGTTTTTGGGCAGTTATTACGGGTGGTTATTAAGTCTGCCTATATATATTGTTGTGTAAGAATGTAAAAATATCTATGAAAATGGTGATAATCTAGATCATGGCTTCTTATCTGGTTTCCTTCTCTGATTCTATGGTTTCGTCTTGCTTCAAATTTGATAATTCGTCTCTTCTCTTCTAATGGTTTCACTCTGATTTCACCCTGATCACTGAATGATATGTTTGCACATATCAGATCCTTTCCATGGTGCATTACGATACACATGCTTATTGTTCCAATTGTGTGCATGGGCGAACTGGATGTATCTGACTTAAATATTATACTTATTTGGAATTCTAAATTCTTGTTTTGGACTTAAGGTTTTTGTTTGTTCATGTATTTTTCGTGAATGACAACAGTAACTGAGTTCATATAATAAGGCAACATGTTTATTTTTATGTTTCGGCTATATAGTAGGCTTCATTTATTTCAGATTATGGCTCGGGAGGTGCGGAAGGAATACATTGCAAGAGTCATTGGTGTTTTCCCCGAGAAACAGGTATCCTCTCGGAGTTTTGTTTGGATGAAGTTTTGTTTGAACCTTTTGATAATATTATCTAAATGCCCTAATCATCGTATTATATAAATAAACTGAACTGGTTTCTGCAACCACATAGCGTAAGTCAATGCTTCCTCTTTCACCAATTACAGCTAAAAAGCATGATTTGATCCTCATGGCTCATGTAGTCATGGGATACAGAGTTGGGTTATAGTGAATTTGGGTAACATGAAATTGGCTTACAGTGTCGTAAAGTTGATATACATGGGGCGGGAATTATATCCCGCCGTTGCTTTTGTATTTTCCCAGCAAGTTGTGAGTGCAAATGTAGACCATGATGCTCGAGAACAGCGGAGTACTGCGGAGGTTGATACAAACTCTGCGGGGAAGTCTGCATGTACGAAGTTTACCAGAGTGAGTACTAATGGAACTCATAGCATCGTGCTATGTGAACCAATCACTGGTCGAACTCATCAAGTAAGTATTATTTGAGCCAACATAATATTTTTCATGTTAATGTTGAAGATTATGTCTATTTGTGTTAAAACTTAAAATTGACATACTTTTTTTAAATAATATTCTCATTGGTGTGCTTGACTGAGTTCTGCACAGATACGTGTACATTTGCAACATTTGGGTCATCCAATCGCCAATGACGTACTCTATCTATCTAAAGATGTTGCTCCTCGCTCTGATCAAGCAACTGGTAATACAGCTGCCAATACGGAGCCTTCCTCAACATCTGATATTCCTCTTGACAACATTTCAGATGTAGTTGAAAAGAAATCCGATGATGATTTCAGCATTGATCCAATGTGTACCAACTGCCCAGATTTAGCTCCTAAAGGGTAAGAGACTTCTCTTCTGTTCCACAAATTTATTCATCAGCTGAATTAGTTTATGTCTCAATGAGCCGATTCCATTTCCCCAACTGCAATAATTGAAATGGGACTGGAAAAGTCTGTTTTGGTTTACCTGGATAAATGAGTAGTTTACTTCTTTGGTCTGCTGGCTTGCAGATTCGTTTAGACTGATTTATATTTTGTTTACTTTTTTTTTTGTGTGTGTGCTTTTATGATAGATATGGTGAAATCGAAGAGGCTTTATGGCTACATTGTGCAAAATACTCAGCCCCTGGTTGGGCCTATGAGTGTCCATATCCTGACTGGGCTTTACTTGATTAAATTCAAAAACTTCTGTATCTCAGAAAATGGAAGAGTAGTTTCTGTTAGTTATTCTGTTACAACCATTTATATGTAATTGAATAATTATTATCTATCAATCCTGAGCTATGATCACAAACAAGTTTTATGCTTTGATGGCCCATCCCCCACGTAGTTTTTGGGTTACAGAAATACCGTAGGTAGCCATGCTTTTCCCTCTTCTTATACTTGAATGTTGTAGTCTTAGCCTCCTACAAGGGAGAAGTAGGACGAGCATCACCCTACAGCTTGGAGACTTTCTCGGAAGAATGACCAAAGCAGAATATGTAAAAGCTTCACTACTTCATTATTTGTCCTTCTCAGAAGTGTAGGGGGGAAGAAAAGAAAAAATTTAACCTTAGATATTGCCACTGGATGAAAGAAAACTACTAGAAAAATGAACAAAGTCCCAAAGTTACGTGGCAACTTGTGTTTCTTGGCTCGTCAAAAGGGCCAAAAGAACCAAGAAATCTAATAAAGATGTAACTAGGGTCTATCAAGTAACCTAAATATTGAATATATACCCTGAAGAAACATCTTTGTATTAAAACTTAGAAGTCGCCATTGTAGGGTAAGATATATGAGATATAAGGGTATTGATGATGCGTTGCTGATGAAATGGAATCCTTTTAACGACAAACTTCATGGCATTAAGGCCACTTAAGGCATGGTGGTTGTGTCATGTGTGCTAAATGGGGGCCATACCTAGCTCTCTTTATTCTTATGGAATTTCTCGAATCACCTTGAGGTGTGGGGGTGCCTTTATTAGTAGAAGAAGATGTTTTTTGCCCCCCGTTTTACATTCTCTTTGATCCATTGCCTTTTTCTCTCTATTCTAAAAACACTTTTCTGGAAAATTCTTTTAACCCCAACTTTCACCCAAAAGCCATATGAGTAAATTATCTAGTGTTCTTTATTTTAGCAACGTTTCTTCTACTTATATCCTCCTAATGCAAGATAAATTCATAACATAAAAGTACTAATATTCACTTATTTACGCAAGTGCTACTTGTCAACAGTTTTCTATATCCATTCTGATAATATACTGACTACAGTGTCTCTATATAACGCTGTTTGTTGCAGCTAAAATCCGACTTTGATCACTTGAGAGTTGCGAGCTGCATGAGGTACCTCCTCCAATGGATAAGCATTAAATTAGCAATTCAAGGATTGTCACAAAAACAATTAAACTTAAATTCAATGAAGTCACTTTCATAGAAGCACAAGGACCAAAGAAGGCCTGCCTGCTTGATATGAAGAGAAGAATCTCACAAGGACAACAGCATAAAACTAGCAAATGCTTATGACATATTACTTCTTCCGTTCATTTCAAACTTACATTTTTCTGTTCTTTTATCTTTTCTCGCCGTATTTAGACCGAAATACCCATTGCTACAGTAAACCCTTCATAGTTGATATCATCATCAATGTTCCATTCCATCTCAGTACTCTTTTTTCAGAAGTCTCATTTCTGACCCTTTTATCTTTTTCTTTTATTTTTCAAGCTTGGTAAAGGGATAAAAATCCATGAATCATTAACGGTAGAGTGACAATTGAAACAATGTTGCAATGGAAGGTGTGATAGCAATGACCTCATATTGGTTAGGGGTGTCCTATAGGGTGTAGATTGACTAGATTACCCTTTTCACCTTAAATCAACCAAAATCAAATCAATTTTTTTAAGCCTAATGATTCTTAAATCAAAAAATCAAATCAATTTTTTTTTTTCATCTTCTTCTTCATCTTCTCTTCTCCTCCATTTCCATTCTAACCATAAGCTCCATTAAAATCGATCGAAAATTTCATCGTGATTAATCGGTGATTCGCAACATTAATAATTGTTGATTGAAGTCTATATTCGAAAACCCATTTAGTATTTTTGTTGTGTTCAATTGAAGTGTATTCTCCATCAAAAATTGGAGTTTTAGGTTAAAAATCAAATTTTAGAATCGCATTTTTTCTTTATACGGTTAGAATTGGTTATATTACTTAACAGTATCTATGCTTTCTATTGTTCAGTAACAATTAAATAAATATCAAATACTAACCGTATGTTCTTGGTTTCGAGAATTTTGGTCGATCTGGTTGGTAATTTAAACAGATTACTGAACAGTATTTTGTCCTGCATGTTAGTTTTTTCAATCGGCTCATATTTTCGAGTTAGTTACCAAACAGTATCTACATACGGTTGAGGATGATATTAAAGTTACCAATCGTAATTAACCTACGGTTTGTAATAGAATAAATTTTACCAACAGAATCGGTATTATTTCGGTTTTCCCAAATTGAACCGATTACGGTTGGTTTGGTAGTTGGTTACCAATCGTATATCTGTGAGATACGGTTGGTAACTGTTTAATTACCAACCAGAATCGGTATTATTTATGGGTTTTCCTAAATTGAACCGATTCACGGTTGGTTTGGTTTCGTTTACCAACAGTATCTCACATATACGGTTGGTTGGTAACCAACTAATTACCAACCAGTATGTTCTTCCGAAATTTTTAAAATTTTGATTTTTTTACATACTTTAGAGAATTTTAAGCAACAAAAAGCTAATGGAACTAGTACTTGTTTTCTCTATCATATAGAGATTCACCCACCTCAAATTTGTAAATCGAATCACTCATTTTGGTTGAGTGAATCAAAATCTAGGGTTTCACAAATATCACATAAATTTTCTTCTCCTCAAATTTTTTTTTTTATAACTCTAAAAATCTGATTTTAGAGTTATAATACACTAATCTTGATAATTAACACTAATCTTGATTATCATTACTAATCTTGATTATTAACAATAAGGGCTAATTAGTCATTTACATATTTTCATTGATAAGGGGCACTTGATTTTACTTCTAATGACCTTTTTTATCTTATTAGTTTGACGCCCCTCTACCGATTCATGACGCCCCTTTACCAAGCTTGTTATTTTTACCGAGCTTCAAAAAATTTCACCAAAATTCACACTCCAGGGGACATAATCTACACTTTATTTTTCCAATCCGAAATATCTATGTGGGTCCTACGGAGAATCCTAACCTTAAGCTGGTTTTTGCAGTGACACTTGGCAGAATAGTAGTAGAGAAGAATATATTTGTCAGTTTGAGAGAGAAAACGGTTTTCCCGTACGGATTAGCGTGTGACGTGTACCGGTAGAAAGAGGATCCTAACCTCACGCGAGTAAAATGGGTCCCACTCTATTCCACCACTAACAACAACCTCATCACTCTCTGCCGCTGACACCATCTAACGAAGTTTGTTTATAAGCAACAGTTATAAAGAGGGTACAAACCACCTACCTTTGATTTGAAGCCGTTGGATTTCAAAACATCCAAAAGATTCCTCGATGATTTGTCAAAAGAAAGTGTTGTACACCCATGGGAAATAAAAGTTTGCTTTTGAATAAGATGACGCAACGGTCTCGTTAGAATTGGTCCCACTCATCGTCGGTACGGATTTTATTATTATTATAGTAATGATGAAGAGCAGCGACATTCTTAGCAAATTTTATAGGCGTAAACAAAAACAGGTACCTTTGTTTCTACACATAACTAATTAAGCAGCGTCACCTCTTATAAACAAGAACGCATCATAATGACACATAAACAGATTGTAAAGAAGAAAATAACAAGAAACAAAGATGATAAATTTTTTTTGTTAATTTTTCTATACAGAGTATAGGGATAGATAGCAAATTACATATCTCTCTGTTGCAAATATCAAAAGATAAAAACATCCCACAACCCCAGCAGACACAGAACCCCTAAAACAATTAGAACTTTAAAGAAGAACCAAGACTAAGCTAAATAAAGTATCCAAAATGGTGGAGAATGAAAAACCAAACCGTCTCCTCCTTTCTTTCATTTTTGTTAATCTCTGATGCACTAGCTATCTACTAATAACTTACTTTGTTTTTCCCAGCAGCACTGTAAATAAAACCTCTAGACTAGAGCCAAAGAGCACCAGCTTCTTTAAGTTGAGGAACAAGAGTACCATTAATATGAGAAGCCATAACTCTATCCATAGCACCAATAAGTTTACCACCAATAAAAACAACAGGAACAGCAGAAGAAGTGCCTAGTAAACTCATCAAAGCTTTCTCAATATCTTTACCTGTTCTTGGATCTTCATCTAGTTCATAAACAGTTGGATTCACACCCATACCACAGAATAATCTCTTAATAGCATGACACATACAGCATGAACTTACTGAAAAGATGACCACAGCACTTGCATTTGCAAGTCTTTCAATCCTTTCAAATGCATCCATTACTCCTCCTCCTCCGTTACTCATGTTGTTGTTACTCCTTGGTGTTGCCAGATATGAACCCCATGATTCTGCTTGATAATGCATCTTCTCACAAAAAATGAACGAAAAGAAATAACTGACTGGCAGAGAAAAGAAAAGATAAAGTAAAGAGAGTGTGTGTTTCCAGATAAAGCAGTGAAGGGATGAAGGATGAGTGTGAAGGATGAAGAAGCAAAGGGTAGTGGTGAGTATTTATAAAGGGAGAATACACGTCAAGGGTTACTCCTGTTAAGGGAGTGTTTGTTTATTATTTTCAAGTGGACTGGGATTTAGTGGGGCGAGGAGGTCTTAAAAAGTTTAGGGTTTGTTTATTTATCTCGTTTGTTGGGGGAGTCTAGAGAAAGAAATTTGGAATATTTTTCTGATTTAACTGGAAAAACATGTTAAAATGAATTTACTATTAGTTGTTATATCGGGGAGTTAAATTTAAAAATTTGTTTGGTTCAGGCGTTGGGGACAAAGAGAGCAGGCTTTAACAGGTGTTGGGGTTATTAGACGGCTGTGTCCGTCCTTATTGTCGGTTCGACGTGCTTTAAAAGGAAAACCTAACAAACACTACGCCATCCTTGCTTGGCATGTGCACTAGACTAGAGGAAGAGGTAGAGGTGTTCCAATTCGGTACCGGTTCTTAATTATACTTGAACATCCTTTGGGGTTATCATGT
Organism: Papaver bracteatum; assembly: GCA_023529315.1. NCBI lineage: Eukaryota > Viridiplantae > Streptophyta > Magnoliopsida > Ranunculales > Papaveraceae > Papaver > Papaver bracteatum. Next base: position 270,241 of record JAJJWX010001338.1, read on the forward strand.
CCAAGAGGTACAAAAAATCTTACAAATGTGTCACAAGATTATTACGAATGAACACTGCGTTGCGTTCGCCAGAATCTACTCCATATCTTGGTAGAGCACGTTATGGACCTCGAGGAATCAGTATATACTTGGATAGAAATGGATAAGATAGGGCCATTGTATTAAGCCACCCAATGTCTAAGTAAGAGCATCAACCAGTGTACACTAAATTATCCAACGTTTGTCCACTTACATAAAAGGAAAAAAAAGAGATGCCTATCTATCCATTCAAAGTTCAAACAAACATGAGGGTGTATTAGTCCAGTACAAATTGATATAAGATAGATGCAGAAGAAGAATAAAGGAATATGTAATAAGACAGACTCCTTTAACAGACCTTAGTCTTTTACCTATTGGTTCTGCTCCTGATCTCTGATAATTGTACTTACCATCAGACGCTACGCCACACTAGAGTCTAGCTAGAGAGTGTGGAGAGAGTAGATGAAGAGGGAAAACGATATTATTCGATCTTATTGTCTCTCAGGGTCGTTTTCTATACTGTTAACATTGCTGCTGCTAGAGAAGCATAACAATAACCGTGTAGTAATAGCTGTATGTGGTGGTATTGTTGAATCTCCAATAACACAACCCGAATACCCGGAGCTAGAGGTGTAAATTGGACCAGACCACCATGTTTATGGCATAACTCATGACGCTAAAATTTTGGCATAACACATCACAATACGTGATTTGACACGGCAGAGACACATCGTGTTAGCTTAGTGTGATGTGCCAAATATGCATATCAACGCGACACAATAACACGTCACGCGAAGAAAACACGTTAAAACATGTATAAAATACAACACAATAATATAATATAATACATTACATTTCATATATATTTCATAAAAAAAATCTTTATTTTAGCCCGTTTTTGATATTTTATTTTCGCTATGCTGATTTATTTCTATAATAATACGTAGATTAGCTATACTTTAAAAATATTTACTTTGGAAAACACAAAATAAGTGTGCTAGCACAGCACAACACATCACAACATGTCATTTAACATGACACAACATAACATGTCTTAATTTATGGAACAACACAACACGCATCACACTAAGCACGTGATTTCGTGAGCTAGGCTGTGTTGGGACGACACGTTTTACACCTCTGCCTGGAGCCTTAAACTCCTTAGTCATTTGTATTTGCATCATACTAACATTATTTTTTTATTATTCTGTTTTAATCATCCAAGTCCATGACCAAGTTTTTTTTTCTTCTCGTAAATAAGGTATTTCATTAAAAATTAGGGCTCTGAAGGAGTCCGGGATACAAAATGAGTAGAGCCATCTAAAAATTAGGCCATTTAATATTTGCTTCATCCAAAATAGTTTTATTGCGCCAAGAAATGTCTGAAATTTTTCCTTGTAAATAGTTGAATAAGCTTTCACAATCTCCCTAGATACTGAAATTCTTGATCTTCTTCTCCTTTGCGGCCCGGAGAACACCTATAACTTCTGCTTCTTGTGGGCTTGAATCTACTGAAGGTTCAGCTCTTCCTACCGCAAAAGATCCTGCATCATTCCTTGTAATTATAGCAAAACTGGAAGGAAGATTTTCAGATACCCAAGTTGTATCCACGTTGATTTTTAAAGTATATTTTTTGGGAAACACCCATGTAGGCTTAGAGTTTTCTTAGTGGTATTTCTTTGGGAAACACCCACATTGATTTTCAGATACCCAAGTTCTCAATAAGTTTATTGTTTTTTTCCTTTTACTAGGAGGCTAAATGTCTCTGAATTTCTAAGGTCAGCTTCAAGAAAGTTACATAACTAATCAATACTAGATTTGTGCCCGTGCTATGCACCGGGCATAATTAACTTCTCATAACAATTATCTTCTTTTAATAGAACTGACATGTAACTTGTGTTACGAACCGTGTCGATGAAAATTTTGATTTGGAGTGACGGGACGAAGACGGGGCTTCGCCCGTCCACGATACAATAAACCTTCTTTTTCGTTTAAGAGAACTGGCATCTACCCTATGGTACGCACCAGGTTCAGTGAGAAGTTTTGGTTTGGGGTTGCGGGGCGGGGCGGGGCACGATGCATTAAACCTTGAATGCATTATCTTCTGCATCACAAAAACTTGTGTTACAAAGGACTGCAAAACTGAATTTGTATTCATCAAGTCTATATTCTTATTAAGTACCTATTAAGAACCCAAACTTCTACTAACGCCTACTGTGTGTAAAACTAAGGGAGCATAAATATTAATTTTATTTGTAACTTCCACATTTCCAACTTGGATGAAAAAACCCGTGTAAAATCTAGGTCCAGAATAAATTATCTCCCATCAGAAGAACATGTAAATATCCATTTTCATGGAGATAACATGGCAGTGGTATTCAGAAGAAGTGTAAATCAAAAATGTAGACATTGGTTTCACATAAGTCTACAAATTGGGCAGCAAAATAAACGATAATAGATACACTCACACATTTTAGCTAAAAGACAATGTTATAGGGTTCCCAGTTAAGAGAGCAAAGGGTGAGGCTAAAGCTCTAAAAAAAATAGAAAAATTCTTAACGTACCGCCCAAAAAAACTACACTAAAACAACCAGACACAAACTCAACATTAAAGGCGGGACCCCCTGCTGTCCTACGCGAGCCCACCGAGACCCACACACAAAAAATGTGAGAGAAAAAGGGAATCTTGTTTTTGGGTTGTTTGCTTTAGGCGGTACGCCTAGAACCATTGAAAAAAAAATACTCGTACATTTTTGGATTTGGTATTGCTTGGCGGTGTCAAGACATTGTTGATGGACATGGTTCTAGTCTCATAATGAACGGAATCAAGACAGAAACCAAGTTTGACATGCACCCAAAAATTATGTGAAAGATACGAATAAGATCTTAATAAATTAACCGGTGTCTAGTCCCCAAATGCTTATGATTTCGTTGTTATCAGAAAATCTAAAATTTGGATTGTAAGAGAGGATGCACCAGACTTATTAGCTACCCTCACAGCAGCAACGTTGGACTTGATCAGTGTGTACAATGCATCTTGAGCACAGTCTCAAAGATCGATATTTGCTTACAACCATTACGTACCATCCCTAATATAACATCAGTAGCTTCTTTTTTATGATTCTAGAATGGAGCACCTAACTTGTCTTCCCAAAATTTGTGCCTCTGCAAATCAAACCCAAGAAATTAAAAGTTATCATCAAGCCTAATGCTAGTGTACATAAAAATCAAAGCACATTGATCAACACCACACCAAAGCTTGGGATATATACATATTTGTGGGGGAAAAGTATTGAAATCTTGATTTTTCTTTAAACGTCATGCTCGAGGGACGCATGATACATGCCATGTTTAATTGCAATTCTCCCACCAACTGATGCACCATTTTTCATCTCAATGGAACGGTTAGCATCTTCTGTAACATCACTACAAAGTGATGATCACAAATAACGCATTCAACAAAATAGTAGCGGATTTAAAAAGTGGGAGATAAACTCTAAACAAACAGTTTATATAAAGATGCAGCTTTATGAAAAGAAAAACAAAATCAAACCTGACCACTATTGAATGGCAGTGACCTAATACGAATTAAGAGTAAGAAACAAAATCTTACAATTTGAGGAATGCAAACCCAGTATGAACATTTGATCCTGAAAACACAATTGTGAATCCATATTAATGAAAAAATAGAAATTTTGAAATAACATTGGTTTGGGGCCTTCTAGAGGTGTTTTTTCTTACCCTGTTGAGTAACCATGAAACAACACCTAATGGGACCAACATCATCAAATGTTTCTTCAAGCTGTAATATTTCATAATTAGGTCTATACAAATGAACAATCGTAACCAATTAATCAACCAAATACAGAAATAACAAAGATAAATACAATATTTTGAATCTACCTTGGCGTTGGTAGAAATGTAGGGTAAGCTGCTAACGAAGACCGTTGGAGGTGAGTGTTCACTATCTCTTGTAATTTACCATCATCATTAGCACCACCTTCTTCAATCCTTTTCCTCTTCCTATCTCTTTCTATTTGGTTCCTTTCCTCCATCGGATTTTCAAAAAAGAAAGCTGAAACCATAATTTTAGAATTAGATTCAATAACATAGAAATCTAATCAAAGAAAAGCAGTGGAAAAAAAAAACTATTGAAAGAGAATGCTATGTGCTTCTGGATGTGTTTTCTTGATATTTATCTTTAAGCCCTTGAACTACTTAGTGTTAATAACATGATGGTGATCAGTTATTCAAACGCCTTCTAACTGACCCAAAGATTAAAGATGGGTAGTAGTAATTATGGAAACCATTCATAAAGAGATTGGTGCACGATAATTATGAGAATATCCCAAAGAGAAGACGGAATTAAAATTGAGAGATAAAAAATTAAAAACGGAAACAAAAATTATATGAGAGAATTGTACAATATAGTTAAACTTGGAATCCTACCCGATTCGTACAGTTTCCTTATTAACACGGTTTCCTAACCGACCAAACCAATCACGTTTTAAGTTTTTGACCATTTTTTTTTTAATTTAACGGTTTGGACATGATTTTTGTCCACCCTTACTAAAATACAGTTAAGTATAGGTGTAAACATGGTGTAACTAAATAATTCAAGTTTAAATTCTAACATAAGTATTGTCCACCTACATTTTTTTCAACACCGTTACTAACGGACAGTCAAGTATTTTATGTTTCCAAATTTTAACCAAATATTAATTATTACAACCAACAGAGTTATGTCAAGTGTCCTCACCATATCTTCTGCATTAGAAAAGGCCTTTTTAGGCCAATAGAAAGCGAGGGTTTCATCACCGTTTAATATGAGAGCTTTATTTGTCTAGGCTTTTAAGGGGGAAGATACGGATGAGCAAGTATCACTTATCGGATGGGATAGTCCGATAGTCATACCAAAATATTTGTTCGATTGAGATAAATGGTAAAACGAAGTGGTAAAACATCAACCTAAGCTAGTAAACTCCCATTTTACTGAGCTTCATCTACAATGCACAAACACCCTGATCAAAAAAGAATATATATATATATATATAAATGTTAGTAATTATCTATTAACATGTAAATCTTTCCTGTTTTGCGTAATTAAATTTGTTTATTTTACTACCTAATTAAGATATGGGGATGATGATGATCTCTGACGCACGAAGAATTTTGGGTTTGTTCGACTACAGCAATTTATTCTTAAGCCTTGGCAAACTGTGATTCATAACAAGCTAGGTAGGTAGACTAGAGAGAGATGAAATTGAGAGAAAACATAATGATGATGTTTGGGAGAGTGATGTTATTTTGTCATGCATGTTTCAACATTGCGCCGCATATATATGCAGGTGAGAATTGACAATGTGATAGCGTGTTTACCTTAACATAAGATTTGTTTGATCACTCCCTCTCTCAATTAATTTCTCTCTGCTTTGTCTCTACTACTCCAGTCCAGTCCACTACTCCTCCTCACTCCTATATTAATCGATTTGTCTCTTTTGCGGATCCCATATTTCTTCTCTCCCCAGCTGGCCATTCTAATCTCTCTCTCTTAATGATGATGATATAATTGCTTGCTTATGTTTAATTGTAATATCATCAGATTTTATATCAAATTAAAACAAAAAACATAGATATATTTAATGGAGATGCGGGTGCCTAAGTGCTTGTTACCATAAACACGTTAGTACTTATGAACGAGGACAATGGGAGGTCATGTTGGAAATTCTGGGTTGCAATGGAGATGAAACACAAACAGACAGTGGTTGTACTCAAAAGTTTTTAAGGCTCTGGTGATTTCTTTTAGACAAATATTTCTACCCTTCCAACGAATTGGCAATTGCAACAGGTATGTGAAACATCGCCTTCAGGATACAATGAAAGCCCTACAACCTAAAATTGATTCAAGGTTTGCACCCCTTGACCCAATCAAGAACACATGAAAAGAAGGTTTCGATGATGCTTTAGAAGAAGAGAGAAAACAGAGAAAGGGTTTTCAAGAGATGATTTGAAATGGGTTTGGGAGATGCTACTTATAGGGTTTTAGATCTTTGGGAAAAGACATGTCTTTTCACCAACGGGTTTCTCTTCACAAAGAGATGCGTCTCTTCATCAACAGACAGTGTCTGTTGAATTTAGAATTTTCTGGAAACGTTTTCCAACCGTCCAAACAATTGCATATCCAAAAAATTCTTCCGGAGGCGTTGCCCCTAGACCCCCACCAGGGGCGGTCTCCCCTGGACCCCCACGACCTGACCTGCCTTGGGGGCTACGCCCCCAGGATCCCCATTCACAACGCAATTGAAAATATTCCAACAGGTCATACTCATAAAGTAAGGCCATAAACTACTTAGTTTTGGGCCATGTTGCATACTTCGATAAGAAGTTTTTAAAATATCATCCATTCCCATCCCAAATATGACTCACCCTCTCCTTGGGTCACACATAGAAGCAAAAACTGAAAAGTAAAAGAAGCTCACCATAAAAAGCACTGAGTAAGGGTGTACGTTTTACATGAAAACGGTAAAAAAATGTTACGAGAGAGGGACAAAAGCTGATTAGCAAACACCACGCCAAGTAGAGTTGGTGGGTAGGCGGCGATGTTAGGTTTTGTACGAATTTGAAACGGCGGATTCCGTTGATAAGTAAGCATCAATAAGATGGTTTTCTTTGCAGTATACGAATATACTAGTACTGGTCCGACCTAGTAGTGTTTGTTGTTTGCTTCTTGTTTTGTGGTTGATGTGGGAGGAAAAAACTTAGACTAGAGTGTGGGTGAGAGAGTGTTGAGGACAAATGTAGAGTCAAAACTCAAGACCAGTAAAAGAGCCACATTTCTAGATCAGCGCAACAGTGAGACACCGATGACAAATACAAGTATAAACTGTCCTGCTTTCTGACCCATGTTTGCCACGAAACCAACTCATTATCAATTTCAAATCGCCACCACCACCACCCTACTCCTTCAAAGTTCAAACTTCAAATCACCATCATAGCTAGATCGCTTTTTCTTAAACAACAACTTAAAAAAATTACGTCGCAAAAAAAAAACAGACAAGAAAAAAGTATTAATATCGTCACATATTGTTGGTGACGTGGGAATTGAGTTGACTGCTTTATTTTTCTAAGGTTTCTTTCGTCAGCAGTTTGTCGCTTTCGGTTTTGCCATCTTTCTACTTCTTCCAAGATTCCAACCTTGGGGTGCTGTTTCTTGTCTTGATATAGCTTTTTTTTGTCTGCCCTTTTTCATTACTTTTCTGGTATAGCCAGTCTCCTCCTGCCCGGGTCTTGTTTACTGATGAAGTCACGGTGTGGTAAAAAAAATTGAACGGGCAATCGCAAGTTGTGCAACTGCAACCTTGCTTTGGTGCTTGTTATAGTTACCCGCAGTGGCGGAGCTAGAGTTTCGATATATGGGACTAAAAAAAGTCTACATTGAAGCAATAATAGTAATTGAAGAAGCCGAAGGACGATAATTGTTTTTGGAAGGTTTTTGGAAGGGATTGCATTATTAGTGAGCAAGTGCGAGATGATATCCATGTATCAAATGAAGAACAATCTCATGTTAAAAAATAGAGGTCATCATCGAATGAACAAAAATAACAATGGAAAAGAATGATAATGAAAACGAAAAACAACATCAACAACAATGGATTAGTTATACCTATCAATGGATTAGAGAAGAAGATTGCAAAAGAAAAAGTCAAGGCTCAATATGGTTAACTTGAAACGCAACATGAGAGAGAAAGAGTCGTACAAATATGTTCATGAAAATTCAGTAACGCAAATCACAAACCAAGAACACTCAATCACAACCAATTACAATCGTAACAAAGCAACAGAATTCTCCAGTAACAACCATGATCATAAACCCAGATGCAACAATCATTCTGATTTTGATTACATCAAATTCAAATTCCTTCAAAAACCCCACAAAGGCCTTAGAACTCTAACTTTAATCTCTGAATTTATTACTCACCCAAATCTAAAATTCCTCTCCACTAGCTTAGCCCCAATCAAGAAAATAAAAGTAAAATACAAAGAAAAACCGTTTCATTTCCTACCCTTACACATCTTTCCCTCCCCCTTCATCTCTCCTTATGATTCTGCTATCACCTTCTGTTCCAAACAAACCTCCTCTCTCCCTCATCTTCCCTGGTTTGAAGAGCTTTTCTTTACTGGTTCCCCCGTTGACCATGGAACCAGTATGACAAAAGCTTCTGAATGTGCTATCATGTCTATCTCCTCAGAAGGATCCTATTTTTTAATGATTGAAACAGAGTATCGAATTTTATGCATAAACTCGTACCCATGCATCTTTACCTGATCTAAATTTAAATATTTCTTGGTTATTCTACGGTATGCTCCTGTTTTTGTAGAGTTTTCAAACAAAACGATCTTAATTCTCCCTTTGTTCTTCAAACTTTTCCTTCTAAGGAATTTTATTCATAGTCTTAATTTGATAACTTCTAAATTTCATTCTCAAAATTTTCAATCTCGAAATTTGACTAATTTGCTTGACCTTTTCTCGTTTCTTAAAGGAAAATACAATATACTGATCTTTGATTATTTTCAGTTTTCAGGGGATGAGCTCTCGTCGGAGGTCACTTTGGTCCAGTCTCCGTACAATCAGTCTCTCAGAACCACCTTGGAATTTGACCTTGAGATATGGATTAGCTATTGTCACTCTCAACCTGTCATCATGCTTACTTCCCCCATCCTGTGGTCTACCTTCTCTGGAGTACAACCTATTACTTTGACCAATAAAGTTAATAAAAATTTGGTGCTTTCTATCAAACAAGCTCACCCTCTTATGAACCCAACAAACCACTTCTCCCTATGCAGAAGGCTTCAGATACGGTTCCTTGTCATTTCCTCGCATACTCAAATAAATACACATCATCTCCTCATACAAGACATGTATCATTACCTTAAAACAAAAATCAGTCATTACAATACTATCAAAATAGACTGGTCATTGATGACACCTCCTGCTGCGTCTGTGCCTACCCTATGCTCAAGGAAAATGGTCCACATAAATTTCTCTACATGCAAGATGTACATAGAGAATATCAGTACGACGAGCTTCAGAAGTCACCAGCTGTATTTTTATGCAAGCAATCACACTCCCTCTCAAATAAGTTTCTACTGGTATTATTTTATCATACACAAAGAACACAACAAACCTCTTAAATTTTCTACTATTTACAACTGGTTATCCATTAAACTAATCTTCAAGTGCTTTCAAACACTTACAATGTATATAGCTTATGCTGCATCCTCTGTGGATAAACTCACGGAGACTATGAAAGCAAACCAAATACCTATAGATCCTCTCAGGCCTGTGGTTTATTTAAGTTCTGATTCTTTAAACCCCAAACATGTCCAAGATGAGAAATGATGTGCAGTTGGAAAGCTCCATAGCAACACTAATGTTAACCATCAAGAAGCTCAACATTATGCCAGAACAGAAGGTACTGGAATCTAAAGAAGGAAGTTATAGTTTCACCATATCATAAGAAGAAAACTTTCTTTCACTTCTGTTTCCATCATGCTGTGGATATTTTATCTGTGAACTTTCCAAAACCATGGCTCATCCATGACTCAATCTTATCAATTATTCAAATACCTTTTGAAGGAGTTCAAAAGATTAATGAAGAAGAATTTGACAGAGCACTTGTTAGCATTACAATGAAAAGGGTGCCAAATGATTACATCACATATAATGCTCTTGAGAAAATTGCAACTCATGCAGGAAAAATAATTCTCTATAAAGATCCGTATGGTAGAGACTTCTATGAAAAAATGTGGAGGTAATGGTGGAAATTGAAGTATCTCATAGTCTTCCTTTTGGTACAGACTGTATGGTGGAAGGGGTCAAGACATGGATTGAATTCTCTTATTCTATCCAACCTTTCAAACTCTGTCAGTTCTGTAGATCTTTGGATCATTCAAAAAGTAGTTGTACTCCAAAGCGAAGAGAAATTCTAGCAGCAAAAAGGGCTCTCAAATCTCCTCACCTCATAAATCCTATGTTCAACTTTCAAAACCTCAATCTACATAGAAGTACTTCGGTGGCCAATACTACAACTTTTCACCTAACAAAAAACCAATTCACTAACCAAAACCCTTTTGCTATTCTGGATGCTATGAATGAAGGAGGTATTCTATGCTCAGGAAATCATGCAGTGAAAGATGCCATTCAGGCCAATATGTCAAATATTTTCATCCCTGAAGAAACTCCAGTTATTCAAGGTGATCATCCAGTCATCCCTGCTGCTACAAATAAACATAACTTGGTCTCTGATAACAACAAATATGTTTTGTTACAAGCCCATAACATTGATAACTTCTCATATAATCCGTTTAAAGCCCGAAAAGTTGACCCGATTACTGCTACACCTCCCGTTAACCCGGATCCGTCATACCCACCTGGTTTTGGTCCTTACCCAAATTACTCCAAATCCACATCTACTCAAAATTGTTTTTCTTCTTCCTCATCTAGAAAGTGGTCCAAAAAGAATCAGAAACGTTCCACAATCTCTCCCAACCCTGATAGCACTGTTAATCTTGATTCCAACAGCCAAAAACGTAAGGAAGACCTTCATCCTTATTCGACACAAAAGAAATCCAAACAAATTTTTGATCAAACTCAAAACCCTAATTACTTGAACCCTTCAACTTTCAATCTCCCTGATTTGGATCCTCAAACCTTTCACTATGGATCAATTCGAAACCCTTCCTCGTTTGGAAATAGAAAAAAACCCATTAAGTCTCGAAAGGCGCCCAAGGATGCAGTAGGAAAAAGAACTACTTCGGAGATTGTTCACAAAGTGGCTGAAAGAGTAGACTCATCTTCTGATAAACATATTGGAATCTTAGCTAGTCAAGTGTGTCATTCTATAAACTTTACTTTTACTAGCATTTCGACAACCTCAATCATGATAATCTCCCATGGAAAACCTATCAATTTCTTTGTCCGTCCCAATAATTTCATTAATTTGGTTTATCCAAATGTTTCTTATTTTTGGCAATTTATTAAGATAATATCATGGAACTGCCAAGGTCTAGGACCATCACATACTAGAAAACAACTTAGAAAACTTATATCCTCACATGAGCCCAGCGTTGTTTTTCTATCTGAAACTAAACAATTGCATGATTTTGTTGAAAACACTTTGCACAACTAAATGTATTATGATCATGTTTGTCAAGATCCTATTGGTAGAGATGGTGGATTAGTTGTAGCTTGGGATAAAACTGTCAAACTTATTGTGCTTTATAAAGATGATAATCAGATAGATTGTAGTGTGTGGGATAAAAAATCTAAGTCTGAGTGGATATTAACTTGTATGTATGGTAGTCCATATAAAGATAGTAGAAAGGATGAATCCTGGAAGTTTGTTAAACAAATGGGTATTACTATGACCAAACCTTGGATTGTTTTAGGAGACTTTAACATAATCCTAAATGAACTTGAAAAAATAGGAGGTAATCCATCTAATAGTTCTGATATACGAAAGTACTCTTCTTTGTTTAACAATGCTTTTCTTGGTTTAACAAAGTACTCTTCTTTGTTTAACAATAGGGTATCTTGGTTTCCCTTTCACCTGGTCTAACCACCAGGATGGTAATTGTCATGTTGAGGAGAGATTAGATAGAGGTATTGCTAACTCTAATTGGATTGCCCTTTTCCCTAATGCTAATCTTAGACATTTAAACCATTTAGGATATGATCACTCCTCCATCCTTCTAAATACGAACATTCCCAGCCAGGATGGCTTTAAGCCTTTTAAATTTTTTGGTCTCTCTTCCAGGAGGAACAGAATTGTAGAGACATTATTAAGTCCTCCTAGGAAACAAACTTCCAGGGATCTAAGGCTTTTGTCCTGGTTAGTAGATTAGATATAGTTAAAAAAGAGGTCAGTAGGTGGAATATGAATGATTTTGGTAAAATCAAACATAATCTTAATAAGATGAATAATCAGTTAAACCAAATTATGACTAATCCTGATGTTAGACTAAATGACCAATGCCTCTTAGAAACCAAGGCTGAAATCCAAAAACTCCATGATTATGAAGAAGAGCTATGAAAAGTCAAAGGTATAGAAAATATTACTCTCTTAGGTGATAGAAATACTCACTACTTTCATCAAAATGCCATCATAAGAAAAAGGAGAAATAACATTACTGGTTTATAAGATACAAATAATAATTGGGTTGAAGGTAGGGATAATATTTCTTTTTATGTTAATCATTACTTTGAATCTCTCTTCACTACATCTAGTCCTATAATAAATTATGACATTGTTAATCTGATCCATACTCTAATTTCCCCTTTGGATAATGAACTTCTCATGAGGTCTCCCTCCGAGGAGGAAATACATTCTCCTCTATTTGGTATGCCCCCAAATTCTAGCCTAGGGCCAGATGGCTTTCCTGCCTGTATTTTTCAAAAAAACTGGTATGTTGTCAAAATTGATGTCATAGAAACTGTTCAAGATTTTTTCAATAGTGGTCATATGTTATCCAAGTTGAACCAGACTCGTATATCTCTAATACCCAAAGTCCAACACCATTCAGGACCAGGGGAGTATAGACCTATTAGCCCGTGTAACATAGGATATAAAATTATTTCCAAGGTTATTGCTAACAGAATTAAACCTTTACTTGATAGATTGAAGCGCCTTATTTCAGACAAAATCATTGTTGCTCATGAAATAATTCACGCCATGAGGGAAAAAAAAAAGTAGAACTCATTTAATGGGCCTCAAAATCGACATGTCAAAGGCTTTTGATCATGTCGAATGGAATTTTTTAATTGATGTTCTAAAAAAAATGGGCTTATGTGAGGCTTGGTGCAATCTTATACTTCAATGTATAAGTACTATCCAATCCTTTATTCTTGTTAATTGTATTCCTTGCAAACCCTTTAAACCTTCTAGGGGTTTTAGGCAAGGGGATCCATTGTCCCCTTACCTATTCATTCTTTGCATGGAGTGCTTTTCTAGGAATTTATCTAATGTTGAATAGTCTGGCCTTATATCAGGTTTTAAAATTAACAAAAATTGTCCATTAATCACTCATCTTCTATTTGTTGATGACTGTTTGATTTTCACAAAAGGCAATATCACCCAAAGTAAAATTTTGTTAAATATCTTAGATGATTATGGTACTACCTCTGGCCAAATGATAAACTTTTTCAAATCTAGGATTTTTTTCACTTTCCACATACCTAACAGCATGGGTAGAAATATTATCAATATTCTTCAAGTAAAAAAAATTAGGCTTGATGACAAATATTTGGGTGGTCCTCTGTTTACTCATAAGTCTAAAATAAAATGTTTTGATAATCTTTCTGATAAAATGGGGGGTAGGCTAAAGGGATGGAAAAGTGATTCCATGTCTCCTCCTGGGAGGGGCATCATGGCTAAGACTGTCCTAGAGTCTTTAACTGTCTACACTATGTCTACTTTCCTTCTACCTAAAGTCATTATCAAAAGAGTCACTAATACCATCAGAGATTTTTGGTGGGGTAAGCTAGGTCCTAGGAAAGGGTTTTATATCAAGGACTGGGGTGGTCTTTGTAAAAGTAAGGAAAAAGGTGGTAATGGTCTAAAAAAACTGGAATTAATGAATCTTTCCCTTATAGCTAAGAATGGTTTGAGGCTTTTCCACCAACCAAATTCCATCTTCTCTAAAACCATGAAAGGGGGGTACTTCCTTAACACTAACCCCTTTCATGCCACTTGTAACGAATGGTTCTTCCTGGGCTTGGAAGGGTGTCTATAAAGGCATTCATATTATCAAAAACTTTAATATCTGGCAAATAGGTAATGGGAAAAGTGTTCACATTTGGAAGGAAAAATGGATACCAGATGAGACTGGTAATCCTATATGCCTTGATGATATAGGGGATGTATCCAATTATAGTATGGTAAGTGAATTGATAAATGAAACTGGGTGGAATCTGGACTTGTTAAATCTTCTCTTTTATTGGGAAACTATCACTAAATCCTTACCATCTCGCCTAACACTGAGGTTGATGACACTCTAAGATGGAATGATGACCCTCAAGGGAAATTCAAAAGTAGATCTTTGTATGATCTTCTGGATAAGAAACACCTACAACCTAAGGACAATCTAGCTTGCAAAATCTGGAGTCTAAATGTTATCCCTAGAATCCAATTCTCCATATGGAAAATGAAAAACAATCTTCTCCGTTTTAGTGGTTACCTTGCTAGATATATCAGCTACATTGATCCTGTGTGCATTTTATGTAATAACTCCTCTGAAATAGGAGAACATTGTCTTATGCATTATAATTTTACTAAAGTTGTTTGGTCTCTGTTCTTGCTAAATCTGGATATCTCCTGCATCGGATTTACAAATATGACTGACTGGTGTCAAAGTTGGTTCTCTAGGGGAAATCCCCAAACTCCCTGGGGATCATGGGCTAGTCTATGTGGCACAATCTGCTAGTTTATTTGGAAAACCCTTTGTGACAGAGTGTTTCAGAATGTTAAACCCTGTCCTAGGTTTACTAGTAATTAAATAATTGAGCACCTGACTACTACTATGAGAGTGCATGATATACATAGAACTAGTATTCTTGGAAACAGGACTGTAGTTACTGAAACTTTTCTACCTATGATTGTTTCCTTTGTTTTCACCTCAGCTTTTGATAATATAACATGTCTAACAGGAATTTGTGTTTGCATTCTAGGTATCTCTGGTGAAACAATTAGTAGGAGAACTAGAAGTATCAGAACACATGGAAGAGAAGAAGCAGATTGCATCGCAGCCCAAGACGCTCTTGAATGGGCAGAAAATCTACAATGCAAAATGCTAAACCATTTGGGAAGTAACCAGAACATAATGAAAGCTCTTGAAAAAAGGACAAGAAGAACTAGCTGGAAAACAAATGCTAGAATAGATAGTTTAATATTAAGTTTAAAATCTTTTGAAACAATTCTATGTAAGACCATTAAAAATGGCGAATTTCCTGATCTCCAAAGGCTAGCTAGAGCTGGAGCTGGAGGAAGATCTCAAAGTCCTCAGATGTGGGAGGCTCCTTCACTTATAACCATTTGTCAGTAATTTCTCCTTCTTATTTATATAAAAAAAATCAATGGATTAGTTGTTGTAAAGGAAAGAGTTTGAAATACAAAAGTAGCAAAATACTAACCATGAACATGTTATTTTCATAGTGATAAAAAGCAAGAAAGAAAAAAATAATACTAATATCAAGTTATCAAAAGAAGGTGAGTGGGCTATCAGCTATGATCCTAAGAGCAACTGCAGTGGAGGGAGTATAACCAAAGAAAAAAAACCAAAAAAAAGTAAAAAAAAATTGGTTTACTCCGTGCTGCGACGCTACGGGGAAAAGACCAAAAACTAAAAAAAAATCATCAGGCGCAACTTTAAAGTTGCGCCTCATTTTTTTTTTTTTTTAATTCGGGCGTAACTTAAAGTTACACCCCACCATCATGCACAACTATAAATTACGCCCGTTCAAACGCAACTTTAAATTATGCCCGTTCAAACGCAACTTTAAATTACGCCCGACTAAAACCAAACTAAAGACCAAATATGGTTTGGTTTTTGGTTTTACTCTGGTCTTTGATCTTTACTCCCTCTCCACTGCGTCTGGTTTTTACTCCAAATTTTTAGTTTTAGTCGATGACTGTGGTTGCTCAAAGTAAGACAACAAGCAAATAAGCATGCCTTAACCCATGGAGTCTTCCCTTCCCCTTTTGATGAGAGAAAGAGTTTCCCAAGAAAGGACCCAGTCGGATGACAGACATCCTCAAAAAGCGTTATTGTTCGCATAACACTTCTCTATTTACAGACGAAACTAATAGACGTGAGGGGCTAAGCAAGTGAAAGTGGTGGACTAAATATTTTTATACCTTAAACTTTCTGTCTCAGCCTCTCCTTTTCTCTCTTCCTCTTCCTCGACAAATGGTACCTACGACAGATATTGTAAGGTGATGGATATTTTGGCTTTGGTGGACTAACTTAATGGAACTGTGGACTAACTGATAAATTTTATTTTTCCAAGGGGTAAATTACTAACAAGTTAAGATTTTATGAGAAGAAGCGGGTGGAGGCTAAATCCAGGGTTAGCCCCACTTTGGTGCTGCTAGTGGTTACAAAGAAACGAATTAGTTGCTTTTCGTCACAAGGAGATCGGCCGAACGAGAATGAATACCACACAGAAGAGTCAAGACCGGGCTCCCTAATAGTTAGTTTAGCCGATCCATTCTGGAAAGATCTCATGTTCCTTCATCGATTGGTTATTCCTTTTTCTTTGTCTATTTTTTTTTTCCATTTTTGGTCTCGATTTGTTTAAAAGATTTAAGAGCTCCTGGGAGTCATGAACGTGTTATTCTCGGTATACCTTTGATCCGTTGAGCGAGAGCCCTTCTACACGGGACTCGCGGATCACTATGGTCGACTTTCGGGAATATGAGTTTTCCTACTTATTTATTTTTATTTTCCTTTTATTCCCTTCCATCATTCCTTTAGTCCATAGGTTTGATCCTATAGAATTTGACACATTCATCAGGAAAAGGGTACGAAATAGGAAAAATAACTATTGTTATTTATATCAATATTTATTATCTTTTTTACTTTGTAGGTCCAAGGTGTATGTTAATCTGGTTACTCTTTTTTTACTTCTGAAAGAATTGTAACTAGATACCCGCACTCTAGTCTTAACTATCATTTGGATGTTGATTTCTCTACCAAAATTGAATACAGTCGGTGTGGCGCGAGTATGACAAAGCCAAAAACTTTACCTTAAGGCCCGGGGGAGGGTGGGGGAAGCAAAAGATAGCTTCCGTCGCCCGAAAATTTTAAATGTTGTTTCCTTTTTTTTGCTTTTAAGATATTTCGCTCCCATAAAATTCTGATAACTATCCTTCTCATCGTATCCATACAAATTTATTTATTTTTTACTAAAATCATAGTCATGATATGAAGAAATCACCCTCATGATAGTTTTTATAAGGGTAACTATTAGATATATGATCATAAATATGTGAGCATCTCGAAACTTAAGAAACAAATACTTTTTTTTTCTTTTTTTTCTTATACATTTTGACCCTAACGACAAAGAAATTTATTTTAGAATAATGATTTTTTATTTTTTTTTGATTGAACTGAAAGTGTTTCAAATAAATAAGAGACGGAATTTGTAAACCATCAAAGAGATCAACACTTGAATCAATGAAAAATAAGATGAAACGATTCCAGACTCAAACCGAACGTTTACATCGAAACGATTCATAGAGATGTGAAAAGATGAGGGAACCCAAATACACCACAATCTTTTATTTATCGACCTAAAAGTCCTCTACCGAATGTGATCGTCTATGGACAGAGTCGAGACAATACGACAATTCGGTTCACACTTCATGTGTTCGTCTATGAATAAGAGATAGAGAGAATACAACAAGAATACTTGTGTGATTGACTATGGATACAAGATCGAGACGATACGAAAAAAAAGTGTGTACTTGATAATAGGTTCGGAAATAACCGAAACTCTATAGGATCAATATCAAGTATTACGGAGTTAATGTACTTGTGTATTTTACTTAATTATAATAACAATCATAATGCGAAAAAATTTGCACTCAATCGATATAGATCTCAAAGAGAAACTATAGAAAATGCCGATCTTGCGCAACTAATCAATCAAATATATCAAAGATAAACGAATTCTAGTTGGATCATATCTGATCAAGGTTTGTGCACTAAATCCACAAGATATAAAACTAATAAGAATTCCTCTTTGTCTTCAAATATTTTATTTCCTTCAAATACCTGCACAACAACACTTGAATCCTCTTGTGATCAATCACACACAGAACGGAGTTTGTTAACAATGCATTATCACAAAACGTCTTTAGATCTAACAACACTCCTAAATATCCTATCGATACCTCGATCTAGTCTGAGTGAATCTTATATCAGGAGAGAAGATTCTCAAGAATAAACAAACTATGTGCAATAAAAGTTTCAACAACTGTAAGTCAATCAAATCAAATCGAAAACCAATAACACTTCAATTATCTAGTTTCCCACCAATGGTACTGCCAGAGCTTCTTGATCCCTCAGAAGTCTTTAAACGAGAGGTCGTAAGAGATTTCACCTAATTAAGATACTTTCCTCTCCGAATAGACGACTCCACCGAAAACAACAAGAAATGAAGTTTTCATGGCTCTTAGGATAGTTTGCTAGAAATTCAATATTAGGTATTTATAGACCAAGGTTGTTTGGACACCAAGGAATTTCCAAAACTGAAATATTCTTAAGATATGCAATGAATGCCCATATTCGGTTTTCCTAATTCCAATAAATGTTTGTCCAATATTTCCGAAATCTCTCTTAAAAAATCTCCGATTAGTATATGCACATTACTGATTTTTATTCTCTGGAGCTATGCATTAATTGTTGGTAATTAAAGCATATAAAACCATAAACCTTAATTAAAAGATTCTTAATTTATTTCGGTACAAGATCACCTTGAGTAACAAGGAATATCTTTGAACAACAAATGATAAGAATTACTGCTCATGTCCAAAGTATGTTGACATCTTTACACAGCAAACCCTAATTCTGAATCTACACAAGTTCATGAAGAAAATACGAAATTCATGGAAATTAATATTTGCATCTTGGAATCGGTTCCACCACACTTCCAAACAAGTTTATAATTGATTCTACCAAAATTCCAAGACTATTATGTGATCGGTCATACCAAGTCACAATGGTTAGTTGTGATCGGACCTACCAAGTCACTTACATGGGCTCAGATTGGTTATACCAATCACTAGGATCGGTTCTACCTAAACATGGTACCTACTTGTGATCGGTGATACCAGTCACTAGGATCGGTCACACAACCTATTATGATCGGTCACACCAATTACTAGGATCGATCATACCATCTCTTGGTGATTACTTAGGATTGGTTACACCAACCGGTCATACCAAATCATAAGTCTAGGTATTGTGATCGGTTATACCAAGATACATAACCCGAGTTAAGATCGGTTCCACCAACTCACAAATTTGGTCATCCAAAGAATATGTAATGAATAACCGGACCAATATACATATTGATTTCCCTTTTAATTCATGAAACAAGTTTTACGAACTTAATTCCTTTAAAAAAATGCAAAACATTGTTTTCTAGATGAAATCTTCACCATACACCCATACACATAATCATAAAACTATATACAAGATTATGTTGATGTCATATCTACAAAGTTCTAAAGATAAGCGTTATACTTCGTACTATAATTCCTTAATATTATGACCATACTATTATGATCATTTCTATCTACTAAAGTATTATTTATATACAATCTTCCCATGTTATATTTTCAATATAGATGTTAGAGCACTGCTCGGTCGAACTCGCAAGCGTTGCTATCTCAAGCTTGTTTTCAAGTTTAGTTTCCAAAACTATAAGTCTTGATTTCTAGTCTACTTATAACTAAGTCTCGGATTAGGATAGAAATTTTAGTTGAGCATTAGACTTCACGGCGTTCATCGATTGAAGACGAAGAACTACTAAGGGGAGTTTGTGGAACTTCATCAACAAAGGTATATGAAGACTTGAACTCATCTATCACTCAAAAGTATATCTACTCTATCACCAATTTGAGACAAAAGTCGTATAGCAATACATACTTCGATTATACATATTTGATATTTCGAGCTGAGTTTAACTCGCTTGTATATTTCTTGAAATATGTGTTGGTAAGCTTTCGCTTTAACCAAGTTCATCTTATATTCTTGGCGAAAGTGAAAACATGAACATGTGAAAATCGCCTTGTAACATCTTACATGATTTGTGTGAGACATTCATTTAATGTAGACTCGAAATGTTTCATTTTGATCATTTGATCAGTTGAAAATTGCTTTGAAGCTAATAGTTTGTGTGAGACAGCTATTATCATCTTCCGAGAATGTTTCAATGATTGAAATGGGAGTTTACAACACTTAACCATGATTGGATTATAAGCACATTATGCGTACTTGCATATGTGTTGATCCAAGATCGGAACTTAGTATGCATACCCGTATGCGTACTGGTTGGTCAGGTAAAGTCAGGAGCTAGAGTATGTGTACTGTACGCATACCGGTGAAATCAGTTAAATTTCGGGTACTCGAGTATATGTACATGTATGTGTACTGGTTTCAACTGATGTTTGGAAGTGTACGATAGTATGCGTACCCGTTTGCATATTGGCGAACACAGTTCAAGTCCGGCTACTTAGGTATGCGTACCCGTTTGCATACTTGAGTGTGTTATGTTCTAAAATCAGTTTGTTCATGAACTAATACATTTATATATAATAAGGAATGCAATATTTTTCAAATCGTGGATATAATGTTCATGAATTGATTTGAGTGAATCAAAATCAAATTTGCTTCAATTGTGTCTTGTATACTTCTATGAGAATATAAACAATTGAACAACTCTAGAACTAGTTTCATTTGAGTCATTTGAATTATTTATGATTAAGATAAATATGGTTGATATGAAAGTGTTCATATGGATAGCTTCGGTTAACTATTGTTGAGCCAACAATATGTACACGTTTAGGTACGGCTACCCATATCTAAATAAAGTCACTCTTCATTTGTGTGTAACAACCTAAGTTTGATCTAACGGTTGAAAGATATTATCTTGAGTCTAATCAGGTTTTCATCTAATAGTAAATATTGAATGCTTTGTTACCAAGGTAACTTAGATTGCAAACCCTAATTTGTAGACTATATAATGGAGAACTTTAGCAACTGGGAAACCTAATCCCCACACCTCCTGTGTGATACTAGTTGCGACTAGAGTCGATTCTCCTTTAACCTTAGGTTTTCACGAAACCCTATAGGTTAACGACTTGAAGACTTCATTGGGATTGTGAAGCCGGATTGTGAAGCCAGACCTAACTATTTTCTCTGTATTTATGTTTCTGATCTTGCTGTTTCCTATCGTATTGAGTACTATCTTCTCTAAGATTTTCTCGAGATTTTTTATCCGATAGGCAAGATAAAAAGTAGTCACAAAAATCTTCGTCTCATTGTTTGTGATTCCACAATATCTTGTTTCACTGCCATACGATTAAGATTATTGTGAGATGATTGACTTTTCTATGTTGTTCTTCGGGAATATAAGTCTGGTATATCAATTGGTTCTTGTTCACCTTGATTTATCAAAAGATGGAACAAAAACTCATGTGTTTATTTATGGGAGATAGATTTATCTATTCAATAGACTTTTCTGTGTGAGACAGATTGGTTTACCAAGTCTTCGACTTTGGGTCGTAGCAACTCTTAGTTGTGGGTGAGATCAGCTAAGGGAATCAAGTGCATAGAGTCCTGATGGGATTCAGAGGTGTAAGCAATGAGACTGTACCTTGATCAGTGTGAGATTGGATAAGGCTCAACTACATTCCATTCCGAAGTTAACTTGGAGTAGGCTAGTGTCTGTAGCAGATTAATACAGTGTGGTGTTCAAATATAGACTAGGTACCGGGGTTTTTCTGCATTTGCGGTTTCCTCGTTAACAAAATTTATGGTGTTTGTGTTATTTCTTTTCCACATTATATTTTTATATAATTAAAATATCATAGGTTGTGCGTAAGTTCAATCAATTGTGAATCTGATCATTGGGTTGTTGATTAAATTGATTGACACTTGGATATTGGTTTTTGATACCGTCCAAGTTATTTCTTATACATAATCGGGCTTGCAAATTCCTATTTGTTTGATTGCGGATTGAATTGAGAATTTTTTTTTTATTTTCTAAATCACATTCATTTTATTAATAAACAAAGAGAATTACATCAAGAGTTTAGAATTTTTGACAATGCTAAAATAAAGAAAAGCAAAATAAGGCATGTTCCATAAGCCTATTACAACCCTTTAATTGAGAAATAGAGATATAAATGTTGGATATATTTCAATTAATTGAGTCTGACTGTCTAGTTGATTCTCTTGAAATTATATTGGAGTTTGTCCATACAGATTTCTAAGAGAAATATTAGGTGTGGTTGTTAGATTCCCTCTTTTTCAATTGGTATCAGAGCAGGCAAACACGTTTAAGACCTCATAAGTCTGTGTTTGTAGCGATATGACTTTATGGACAGAGGTACTATCTCTATAAACGTACTGCTAGTCTTCGATGGCTCTAATTACTTATGGTGGAAATTACCTCTGCGTACCTTTCTTCAAGTGCGTGATTTTCAATCATGGGTTTATGTTGTTAATGGATATGATCCTCCAATGGTTACAATAGACGGTGTCTCTATTGCAAAGGATATTGGTAGATATGAACCTAATGAGATTCTCACTGCAAAGGAAAAATTTGACGGTTTAAATGATATCATTCATGCCATTACCCAAGATCTTCAGTACCATGTGACTACATGCACTTGGTCTAAAGATGCGTGGGATACCTTAGAAACTGTATTAGAAGGGAATACCTCTGAAAATGAAGCTAGGCTTCAAAACCTAAATTATGATTGGGAAAACCTTCATATGGATGATGAAGATTCATTTGATGAGTTTAATCACAAAGTGTCTGAAATTGTTAATGCATCTTTGCATTGGTTAAGACTATTCCTGAAAAGGACATTGTGATGAAAATTCTCAGATTGGTGCCAGCCAAATATGATTCTAATAAACATGCCATCGTTGAAGGAAATAACCTTAATACTTTATCTAGAGATACTCTAGTTGGAAAGTTAAAGATCTTTGATCATGAGCATATATCCAAATATGGAAAGGATATTGCTTTCAAAGCACAAAAGAATACTAACTTACTTAATAAAAGTAAAAGTGTTGGCATCCCTGAAGATGATCCTTCTTAGATTGATTCATCATATGAAGATCTTGACAAGTCAGTCTCTTGGATCACAAGACAGTTTAGAGATCTTCTTTTGAAGAGAAGTAAATGGTTCGTCCCAGATAAACCTAAGTCATCAGTAAAACCTCATAAACGTGTTCCTCCTAAAAACATGGATACTGACGATACTGATGATGAGGATATGCCATAATGCTTCAAGTGTAAAGGTTTTGGTCATTTTGCAAATGAGTGTCCGAAGCGTAGAAAATACACTGGAAACAAAGGTCTTGCTGCAACTCTTGATGAAATGCCTGATCACTATGATTCTGATGTAGACGAAAAATTAAGTGTTGCACTCCTCTGTGAAAATGTTGATTTTGATAATCGTAGCAATACGTACATCAACCTCGATATTCTTCCGGGAGAAACTTAAACCACTCTGGAGAATGAAATGGATTTCTCATTGTCTTCTGGAAATTTTATTTCTAATTTTATAGGTTCTACTATTTGTCTAGCATCTTGCACAACTATGGCGTCTGAACCATTCTCTCTATTGGAATGCTCTTATTGTACTCTCAAGGGTCATATACTCTCCAATTGTTTCAAGTACAAACACAAGATAAGATGTGTCAATAAACTTCAACAAAGATGTTTGAGGGTAAAAACTGGTTCTGTTGTTTTTGGTAAATTTGGGTGTGTTGATGAGAAACGAATTCAAACCCTAAACAATGCACTGCACGGGAGTACTTTTAGATTCGAGAGATCAATCTGTAAGACTCTAGCCTAAACCAAGAAATGGCCATTCCATATTCAATTCGGTCACAAAGTGAAGGAGAAGGGGTTGATCTTAGGGAGGGAAGCGAAGAAGGTGTTTGAAATCAGAATGTTGAATTATGAAGATGTGGTTATTTATGACTTGTATCAGAATATGGAACTGGCTTGCAAACTATAAGCTATCAGTTCTTGGTGTTTTATGGATACTGTGTTGATAAACATGTGTTCTCGTTGTCGAAATAAGTTGAAAACCTATTTATATAAGTCATTTGAGCGCAACCCTGATCTCGTAGGAAGTGGAGAAGATTAAGTAGTGGAGTAGTGGGGTTATATAAGAGGTGGTGATCATCACGTGGTCACACCTTCACCCACTACTCTTATCGTTGTTAACCGTTAGTCCTTTCCTGACACGTTCTTGTAATAGGAGCGCTGCACGCTGCACGTTGTAAACCGCCAGACCAATACCCCAGTAAGTACCCCCCCCCCCCCCCAGTTTGTGACATGTATGATGTCTCGAGTATTTTCATAGAAAATATGCAGTAGGCTGCTAAATGGGTCTTGTTTGCAAGACCTAGTTATTATGACCAATCACGCGCAAGCTAGGTGGCGGGTGGTCATGTGTGAGTAGATGTCAGGAGCTATCCATGTACATTAAAGATGTGGTGATCGGTCCCTATAGGAGAATGGTGGCTTGTAGCAATTTTGACATCCTATTGGTTGGCCCAAATTAAATCTAAACCATTTAAGTTGGATATCCAAGTTGGATGAATGAGATGATTCGCAGAAGTTTGTATTAATTCATGAAATTTCGTAATCAGAAAATTCATATGTGAGACCCTCAATAAAATCGTTGTAGAATTCTCATACGAACTCGTATTTTGAAGGTCCGCCCCTTCATTCAGATCAGAAACGGATTTCCTATCTTTCTACGCGAGAATATTTAGGTTTTGTGCTAGGTTAGGATGTGAAAATAGACCGACAGTAAAACTCAGGAAGAATTCAGGAGGAATTCTGTCAGTTTTCAGCCATGACCTAGCTCGCCTTTTAAGATGTATCTTTTAGCTCGTTACTCCGATTGATGTGATTTTTTAGTATGTTATGATAGACATACATATGAAACTTTTACATGTAGTTCATAGTAAAATTATTTACCAAATGCTCCCAGTTGTTTGTCCAGTATTTGGGTGATCGTTTATAAGCCATATGGGTAGGCCGCGGCGTGGCCGGTTGTTCCTTATGGAAGAGGAGCATCCAATGGTCATGGAGACATTTGGTTGAACGCCTAGAATAGGAGTGTGTCCAGCTTATTAGACTAGCGAAGTTGGGTGGCTGAGATGATTTGTGGCAGTTAATGGCCGTCGTTGATTAATTTAGGGTTTAAAGTCGTGTGGCCAACCCTATTTAGGTTAATCGAACCAAAGCGCCAGGCACTGCTTTGTACAGGACGATCGTCCATGTGTGAAGACGAGCCGCTAGTGAGTGTGCTGACATCTCCTGGGTTGTCTAAAATTAGATCTAAACCACTCGATTCGGCTGGT
Source organism: Papaver bracteatum (assembly GCA_023529315.1). Classification (NCBI taxonomy): domain Eukaryota; kingdom Viridiplantae; phylum Streptophyta; class Magnoliopsida; order Ranunculales; family Papaveraceae; genus Papaver; species Papaver bracteatum. The sequence goes on from JAJJWX010001338.1 coordinate 295,441, forward strand.
GAAGATTGGTGGTTATGATCGATTTGCAGCAGTAGCGTACTACCACAAGTACAAATTAGGTTTTTAAAATGGCCATGTCCATCCTAGTTCGATTGAATGACTTGATACATTATGGACTTTCCGCGGGTAGGTCGATCGACTAAGGGAGGAGTTGGGCCGCCAATGAACACATTGGTACTTCTTTGATCATTCGAGATGCGATCTAGGCCTTCCAACTAGGCTGGATAAGTTGGATGGTTGCAAGTGGAGTTTGAGATCATTTTTGCCGGCCTCAACTCGTTTGAACTCTCTTCTTTAACAGCGCGATCACCTATGTTTAGGGTTAGCGTTCGATGATATTAGAGTGTGCTAGGTGGAGTCAGACCAGTTGGGGTATTAATGGGCCTGCCGGTGGTCATCTTGGTGATCGCCTAGTTTCGCTAGGAGTATACTAGGACTATTGAATTGTGTGCCAAATCATATGGACAGTCTAAATTTCCCTTATGGAATTTAAACGCGTTCGATCGCGCTAAATTTCAATTAAAAGGTGTGTGAAATGCTGATCTCTTTGTCAGGGGATGATATAGCCTATGTGAGTGTTTTCATGCAGGTCTCAATATTGACACTTCGGGAGATTTATGCTACTCTGTTTGTGAGTGAACATTAATCATCATGTCATGTCAATATTGAGAGTTCAGCTGAGAACATAGCATAGGAAAACACTAGGCAGGCTTCAGAATTAGTGAGTAATGCAATATGTTAAAATTTACAGAATATCTGGGATTGTTGCTTCACGCACCATTTTGGATAAATTTCATATATAAATGTGCTGAATTACTCAATATATATGTAAGTTGAGAGGTTTGAGCACTCATCACTTTTAAATGGCTCAACCTCTTTGCGGAGCGATGGCGCATTAAATACACTGAATTGCTCAATACATACGTAAGTTGAGAGGTTTGAGAACTCAACACTTTTAAATGGATCAACCTCTTTGCAGAGCGATGACGTATTAAATATACTGAATTGCTCAATACATATGTAAGTTGAGAGGTTTGAGCACTCATCACTTTAAATGGCTCAACCTCTTTGCAGAACGATGGCGTATTACATGGTTTTAAAATTTTATCCCTGAACTAAAAACCACCATCAACAGAAGACCAAATTAGTTAGCAAACAAGATCAAACTTGTTCAGAATTCGTCTGAGGTATGTAAAATTGTCTCTTCTCCGAAAAAAGTTAATTTCCAAAGATAAGAGTAGACCTCTTGAGAAAAGAGTACGGTCTAAACAGTCTGTTAAGCAGGTATTTAAGAATTTCATTCAAGAAGGTTATGGTGGACAGATTATAGTTCACCCCAGCACAACTTAATTATGTTGGATGTATATCTTGTCTCATGTACCTGATTCAAAAAAAGACAAGGGTTCGCACTCTTCAGGCTTTAGGAAAAGAGAATTTTTTATGTTTTGTTTTTCTTTTCGTTTTCTCCGGTTTGGAATTCTTTTATCTTTTCATATCTAATTGATATTGAAAGGGATTTCTCTGTTTGATCAATAAAAGAGGGTTAAAATCGATAATTCTTCCTTTTTTAAGGTTGTGAGTTGTGCGTACGTGAATCCCTTTTATGTATAAAGGTTTCGTAACCCTACATTCCTTTTTACTTCCCTGAAAGCCTTTTTTATCACAAGATTGCTTGTTGATCCTGATTTGTGAATTCCTCTCACAATCTCATACTAGTATGGAGAATCCAAGCATTATGTATTCTGATGGAAAAGATGTTAGTATGATTGTTAAGCCATCAATCATGAAGGAAAAAGAAAAATCTCTTGTACCTTTAACTTTGAAAAGAAAAATGAGGAATGTGAGGAAACCAAGAGATGTTCCTTCTAATCTACAGAAGTTTTCTTCTTGAAGAGTTGAAGGAAACAAGAAAGGAGATTCAACAAATAAAGGCTATTGTCTTGAGGACTCTTGAAATTCAGAAATCCCTGGTTCGGCATAAGTCTAGAAGGTTTGTTGGAATTGACTCCTTTCTTCATGAATCTTATGTTCATATGGTTGTTGACAACAAGGAGTTCGGGGACGATAAATAACTATTTAGAGACCTTAAATGTCTCGTAAACTTCTTATAAGAATTTATTCTTGTGTTTTAAGAAGGATAACTAGGGTTTGGAATAGCCATTATTGTGAGTACACATAGCTATTGCCAACGATTTTCATCTTGAAATGTTTTTAGATTTATTTATTTAAATTCTAAAGTTTATTTGGAAGATGATTTTGTAGTATTAATCTTTATTGATTTTATATATTGCAATTTTTTTATGGGATATGTGTGTTTGCGTTCGTGAAATCTGATTGTCCCATATATGCCAAAAGTTAAGCCTATTATGCCATTATGCAAATATTGATGAACATAGGATGAACTTTTGATTGCAAAGATTAAGTCTATAATATCTCTTTATGCAAATATTGATGAAAAATAGAATGAATCTTTGAATATTCTGCAGTATTAATCTTTCCCTCATCCACTTCTATGTGAAAGTACCGTGTGGCTCAGTAAATTTTTTTATGTTGAGCATTTTCGATTAAATTTGAAAAAGCATGAGTCTAACAACCTCACCCAATATTTCGATTAGCAATCTGTATGGACTAACTCTAATATACTTTTAAGAGAATCAACTAGACAGACACACTCAATCTTAATAAAAAAGTATATCAAGGAGTTAATATCTTTATCTCTCGATTTGATCTATACTCAAGCAAATAGAAATCTGCGAGTCTTTATCAAATACAAGATAGATATAAACTTAGATGGTATCAAAAACCAATATCCAAGGATTAATCAATTTCCAATCAACAACCAAAGGTTGGATTTCACAATTGATCGATACAACACACAACCTGTGATATTTTAATTATATAACAAAATATAATGCGGAATAGAAATAACACAGACACCAGAAATTTTGTTAACGAGGAAACCGCAAACGTAGAAAAACCCCGGGACCTAGTCCAGATTGAACACCACACTATATTAAACCGTTAGAGACATTAGCCTACTACAAACTAACTTCGGTTTGGACTGTAGTTGAACCCTAATCAATATCACACTAATTCAAGGTACAGTTACGCTCCTTACGTCTCTGATCCTAGCAGAATACTACGCACTTGATTTCCTTAGCTGATCTCACCCACAACCAAGAGTTGCTACGACCCAAAGTCGATGACTTGAATAAACAAATATGTATCACACAGAAAAGTCTATGATAATAGATAAATATGTCTCCCACAGATAAACTGATGTATTGTGGATGCCCCATATCCATATTGAAGCGCCATTTATAGTCCATCCTAGAATTACTTTGAATATGCCAAGTATGCCCTTGGTGCTAGTATAAATTAGAAGAGATAAGGCTAAAGGAGAAAAGGTTTTGTTGTGTGAGCATGAGAGTTTTTCTCTTCTTTAGACCCTAATTGTTATCTCTAGGGGCAATTAGATCATCTAATTCTAGAGTATCAACTAGATGCCTCTCGTAGTCTTATAGTTTCAAATTTAATTGGGTAGAAATTATAAGTTATTTGAGAAGAATCTCCATTTTTAGGTTCTTCCTTTATTCAAAAGGGTAGAAGAAACTAATTTGGTTGATTGTTTATCCTTTTCAAGTTATCAATTTAAATTTATTTAAATTATAAGCTTCCGCTTCTCATCATTTGGTATCAGATCTTTGGTTGGATTCTCAAGGGAAAGTGGTGGTGGTGAAGATACTTGATTTTTTGAGGTGAATACTACTAATCTCTTTATCAAGTATTTTGGGTTGATTATTATGTTCTTTGATAGTGTTTTCAAATTGGGTTTTTCAATCTTATGTTGATATCCCTATGGGTTCAAAAGGAATAGTTAATTTGGATATGATTCATTCAAAAGATGTGCTTATGAAAGTTGTGCATGAAGTGTTTGATGATATGTATCAAAGAGTAGGAGAAATTTTTGAAGAATATTATTGGAAACTTAAAATATTCCATAACCAAGGGAGGATTGTCCCTAATGATTATGATGATGTGATGGAACTAAAGAGATCAATTTTCTTTGATGCGTATGAGCATCAAAAAGTTACCCAAAAGTTGTTTGAAGAAATAGCACCATCAAGATTGGATTTCTCTTTAAACTATATAGAAGGTGAAGTTTCTCATAAGGTGTTTGATGAAATATCTCCACCAAAATTTGATAGTTATTTGAGCCAAGGGGAAAATAAAGTAATGGGTGATCTTCCAATCTATCAAGAGGGCATGAATGTGGATCAAATCTTTGACTACTTTACTACAATGGAGCAAGTACTAGCATGTAGAAGATAAGAAAAACAAGAACACAAATTAGTATGTTTAACACTTCGTGAGATGCTTAATGATGGAGAAATAGAATATGTTGGTAAACCATTGTATGATAGTGATTTGGAAGATACTATATTGGGAATATTTAGGGAACAATTCCAAATAAGTGAGAAAATTATTGGCCACAATAAGACATCACTCAAGCTAGAACAAAATGGGGAATCTATATATGATGATCCAATTTTGGATTTCATTCAAGACAAATTTCATGGCTTTAGTCCCCATACAAAATTGAGAGAATTACTTGGTGTTTGTTTCCTACTTGGTAATGCTCTTAACTATGACCACAAAATGCTACACTTGGTTAGTAACTACACTGGAAGGTGTAGAGGTATATTTGTCTTCAAACAAGGAAAAAGTTCAAGCACTAATGGAGAATATGCTTTGAAGAATTCGTGGATGAATTTGTTCAAACAAGGGAAAGATGATGTATTTACAAACGAAGAAATACTTGGTGTGTCATTACTACTTGGGGATGTTCTCAACGATGACCACAAAGTGCTTACGAGTTTTATTTCATCTTTTGATAAAATCAAGGTGAACAGGAACCAATCAATAACCCGGACTTATATTCCCGAAGAAGAACCTAGAACTATTGATCACCTCACAATAATCTAAATCGTATGGTAGCGAAACTAGGTATTGCGGAATCACAAACGATGAGATGAAGATGTTTGTGAGATCTTTTTATCTTGCCCTATCAGAGATATACATTCAAGACAATTATTCAATTGAACTCGTACGATAAAAAATGGCAAGATCAGATCGCTCAACTACAAGAGAAGTAGTTTCGTCTGGCTTCACACTCCCAATGAAGTCTTCAAGTCGTTAATCGACATGGTCTCGAGAAGAAACCTTTGATTAAAGAAGAATCGGCTCTAGCAAAACCAACTAGTATCACACAGGAGGTGTGGGGATTAGTTATTCCAGTTGCTAGACGTATCCCTTATATAGTTTTCAAATCAGGGTTTGCAATCCAAGTTACCTTGGTAACAAAGCATTCAATATTCACCGTTAGATGAAAACCTGATTTATCCAAGCTAATATCTTTCAACCGTTAGATCAAAACTTAGCTTGTCACACATACAAATGAAATGTATTTCATTTAGGTTTGAGTAACCATACCTAAACGTGTAAACTTAGTTGGTTCAAAAATGGTTGACCAATGGTTAGCCATATGAGCACTTTCATATCAACCGTATTCATCTTCTCATAACTAGTTCAAATGACTCATAAGAACTAGTTCAAGAGTTGTTCAATTACAAAGAAATCTTATGTACTACACAAGACACAATTGAAGCAAAATCGGTTTGATTCACTCGAATCAATTTATCAACAATATAGCCACGGTTTGCAAAGATTGCATTCCTTATTATTTTATTATTTAAGTTCATGAACAACAGATTTGAGAAATAACCAGCTTGGGTACGCGTACCTTAGCTACCGGAATTGGGTTTGAAAACCCAGCAGAAATTCTCGGATGCAAACTTTCATGGGTACGCATACGGGTATGCGTACCTAGGGTGACTGGTTTGTAAGTTCGTAAACTCCAAACTCAGCAGAAATTCATGGACGTGAACTTCCGCCAGTACGCGTACGGGTATGCATACCCAACATGTCTCCTTCACCAATACCGCATGCACACATATGCACGCACTTGGTTTCTGGTACATGGACTTATACACTAATGTGCGAACACACTATATATGATTATATCCTTAGGTGGTTACGTAATCTCAACTCTACATTTCAATAATTGAAACATTCTTCTATAATGTTAATAGTCGTTAGACACAAAGAATTGACTACCGTCATCAAAGTTATTTTCAAGATTGAAACATCATCATGACTTTCGTCACGGGTAAAGATGAAACGTGGTTAAAGAGAAAGCTTACCAACATATATTTTGAGAAAAATATAGGCAAGTAAACTCGGCTTGAAGTAGAAAATGTGTATGTATGAAAACTATCATACTTATACGATTGTTGTCTCAAGAGTAGGAGATAAATATACTTTTGAGTGCTAGATAAGTTCAAGTCTCCACATACCTTTTTGGTCGGATAAAGTTCCACCGGTTCCTTGAGTAGTTCTTCATCTTCGTAAGATAATCGCCATGGAGTCTGGAGCTCAACTATACTTAACTATCCTAGACCGAGACTTAGTCATAATTAAACTAGAAATCAAGACGTATAGTTTTGATCACTAAAATTGACAAACATGCTTGAGATAGGACGCATGCGAGTTCAACCGAGCAATGCTCTAACAATCTCCCCTTTCGTTAATTTTAGTGACAAAACTATCAATACATATGGATTGCAAAATAAATAAAACTTTGTAGCTTCTTGTACACATGCTTGATCTCCTTGGTGCTTCAACATTAATCGAAAACTTCGTCTTTTCCAAGTACTCTCCCATGATTCCATAGATGTTCAATTCAGCATCATAGTTGTTGAATTCCCGTAGCCATAACAATGAGAAAACAAAAGCTCTCGATCATTGTTATACAATGTCTTAGTATCATTACACAACATCAAAGTTCTTATATCACAACTTCGACAACAATACTGTGGTGATATGTATCACTCCCCCTTAGTCAATACTTCCGTCTCAACACGAAAACCACTCCCCCTTACATAATGAACCGAAAACCATATGTATTTGTAGCGTGAACTACATATTAATTCTCCCCCTTTTTGTCAATAAAATTGGCAAAGGTACGAAAACGACATCATAATGAAATTTTCACTGAAATGCTTCAATACTAAAGAAAAGGACATATCAACTTGTTTAGATGTAATCATAAAGCCAAAGCTAAATGCATTCATCAACGAGTTTATAAAGATACAATATAACCCCTAAAAATTCCACAGCCGCACTCCCCACAAATATATGGAAATTAAGCGCAAGTTCAAAAGAACTCTCCCCCATTTGATGTCATTCCTAAGAGAACATCAAGAGCGACCTTACTTTTAAGAAAGGAAAGATTTTATTGGACACCAAAAACCACAAGAAACGATTTTCTATATCCAAAATTCTCAATTAAACTAACCACAAGAAAATTCATGATTAATTTAATCAGAATAACAATCAAATTAAACACAAAAGTGATCAATTTAATTGAACATGCTCGACATAAGAGAACTTACATAGCTACGACTATGTTAACCATAAAAGAATGATTAACTCATTCGTTTTATGCTCAAGACAAGAAGACTTATGGATCATTGCAGTACACACATAAAATATGATTAGGGAAATATCAATAATGCGGCATAGACAAGGATTCATTCTATTTTTCATCACTATTTGCAAAATGACATACAATAGACATAATCCTTATAAACAAAAGATTTTAACCTATCTTCCATCAATGAATTGACATAATAGGCTTAACTTTTGTAAGTGACTGGTTTGTAAGTTCGTAAACTCCAAACTCAACAGAAATTCACGGACGTGAACTTCCGCCAGTACGCGTACCCAACCTGTCTCCTTCACCAATACTGCATGCACACATATGCACGCACTTGGTTTCTGGTACATGGACTTATACACTAATGTGCGAACACACTATATATGATTATATCCTTAGGTGGTTACGTAATCTCAACTCTACATTTCAATCATTGAAACATTCTTCTATAATGTTAATAGTCGTTAGACACAAAGAATTGACTACCGTCATCAAAGTTATTTTCAAGATTGAAACGTCATCATGATTTTCGTCACGGGTAAAGATGAAACGTGGTTAAAGCGAAAGCTTACCAACATATATTTTGAGAAAAAGATATGCAAGTAAACTCGGCTTGAAGTAGCAAATGTGTATGTATGAAAACTATCATACTTATACGATTGTTGTCTCAAGAGTAGGAGATAAATATACTTTTGAGTGCTAGATAAGTTCAAGTCTCCACATACCTTTTTGGTCGGATAAAGTTCCACCGGTTCCTTGAGTAGTTCTTCATCTTCATAATATAATCGCCATGGAGTCTGGAGCTCAACTATACTTAACTATCCTAGACCGAGACTTAGTCATAAGTAAACTATAAATCAAGACGTATAGTTTTGATCACTAATATTGAAAAACATGCTTGAGATAGCAACGTATGTGAGTTCGACCGAGCAATGCTCTAACAAAATTGATCATGGGTTTTCTTGTGGTTAATTGAATTGAGTTTTATACAAATTCATGTTTCATGTAATTTGTTAAAGTTCAAAGAAATCCTTCTTTTCTTGTAAAAGTAAGGTTGCTCTTGTTGTTCTTTCGGGAATGACATTATATGTGGGGGGGGGGTGTTCTTAATTGAACTTGTGCTTGATTGCCAAATATTTATGGGGAGTGCGACTGTGGAATATTGTAGGAGTTTTCTTGTATCTTTATAAACTCCTTGATGAATGCATTTAGTATCGACTATATGATTGTATCTAAACAAAGTTGATATATTTTCTTTTGGTCATGAAGTATCTCTATGAGAATTTCATTATGATCCCATTAGTTTTCGTACCTTTGCCAATTTATATTGACAAAAAGGGGGATAATTAATGTGTAGTTCACACTACAAATACATATGGTTTACGGATCATTATGTAAGGGGGAGTGGGTTTCATGTGAGATGAAGTATTGACTAAGGGGAAGTGATACATATCACCACAGTGTTGTTTTCAAAGTTCTGATATAATTATACTTTGATGCTATGTAATGATACTATGACACTGTATTATAATGATTGAGAGCTACTGTTTTCTCATTTTTTTAGTTACGAATCTTTAACAAAAATGATGCTGAGTTGATCACGTTCAGAATCACTGGAGTACTTGGGAGTGAGAAAGATTTCGAGTAATATTAAAGAACCAAGAAAATCAAGCATTTGGATGAGAAGCTACAAAATTTATTTATTTTGTAATCCATATGTATTGATAGTATTGTCACTTAAATTGACAAAGGATACATTGTTAAAGAACTGATCGGTCGAACTCGCAAGCGTTGTTATCTCAATATTGTTGTTAAGTTTAGTTGCCAAAACTATAAGTATTGATTTCTAGTCTACATATAGCTAAGTCTCGGATTAGGATAGAAAGTGCAATTGAGCATTAAACTTCATTGCGTTCATCGATTGAAGACTAAGAACTACTAAGGGGATCTTGTGTAACTTCATCAACAAACGGTATATGGAGACTTGAACTCATCTATCACTCAAAAGTCTATCTACTCTATCTATTATTTGAGACAAAAGTCATATATAGCAATACATACTTCGATTATACATATTTGATATTTCGAGCTGAGTTTAACTCGCTTGTATATTTCTTGAAATATGTGTTGGTAAGCTTTCGCTTTAACCAAGTTCATCTTATATTCTTGACGAAAGTGAAAACATGAACATGTGAAAATCGCCTTGTAACATCTTACATGATTTGTGTGAGATAGTCGTTTGATGTAGAATCAGAATGTTTCTTATTGAAAATTGCTTTGAAGCTAATAGTTTGTGTGAGACAGCTATTGTCGTCTTCCGAGAATGTTCGAATGATTGAAATAGGAGTTTAGAACACTTAACCATGATTGGATTATAAGCACAGTATGCATACTTGCATATGTGTTGATCCAAGATCGGAACTTCGTATGCATACCCGTATGCGTACTGGTTGGACAGGTAAAGTCCGGGAGCTAGAGTATGCGTACATGTACGCGTACTGGCGAAGTCAGTTGAAGTACGGGTACTAGAGTATGCATACCTGTATGTGTACTAGTTTCAACTGAAGTTTGGAAGTGTACAACAGTACATGTACCCGTTTGCATACTGGCGAACACAGTCCAAGTCCGGATACTTAGATATGCGTACCCGTTTGCATACTTGAGTGGGTTACGTTCTAAAATCGTTTTGTTTATGAACTAATACATTTATATAATAAGGAATGCAATCTTTTTCAAACCGTGGCTATAATGTTCATGAATTGATTCGAGTGAATCAAAATAGATTTTGCTTCAATTGTGTCTTGTATACTTCTATGAGAATATAAACAATTGAACAACTTTAGAACTAGTTTCATTTGAATCATTTGAACTAGTTATGATTAAGATTAATATGGTTGATATGAAAGTGTTCATATGGCTAACTTTGGTTAACTATTGTTGAGACAACAAGGTGTACAAATTTACTTATGGTTACCCATATTTAAATGAAGTTACTTTTCATTTTTGTGTAACAAGCTAAGTTCGATCTAACGGTTGAAAGGCATTAGCTTGAGTCAAGTCAGGTTTTCATCTAACAGTGAATATTTAATGTTTTGTGATGAAGGTAACTTAGAAACCTTGATTTGAAGACTATATAAAGGAAAACTCTAGTAAATAGGAAACCTAATCCATATACCTCCTGTGTGATAATAGTTGCGACTAGAGTCAATTCTCCTTTAACCTTAGGTTTTTCACGAAACTCTGTAGGTTAAAAAATTGAAGACTTCATTAGGATTGTGAAGCCAGACCCAACTATTTTCTATGTAGTTGCGTGCTCTAATCTTGCTGTTTTCTATCGTATTGAGTACTATCTTTTCTAAGATTTGCTCGAGATTTATTTTCCGATAAGCAAGATAAAAAATAGTCACAAACAACTTTGTCTCATCATTTGTGATTCCACAATATCTTGTTTCGCTACCATACAATTAAGATTATTGTGAGGTGATTGATATTTCTAGGCAGTTCTTCGGGAATATAAGTCTCGTATATCAATTGGTTCATGTTTACCTTGATTTATCAAAAGATGGAACAAAAACTCATAGGTTTATCTGTGGGAGACAAATTTATATATTTAATATACTTTTCTATGTGATACAGATTAGTTTATCAAGTCTTCGACTTTGGTTCGTAGCAACTCTTAGTTGTGGGTGAGATCATCTAAGGGAATCAAGTTCATAGAGTCTTGTTGGAATTCAGAGGTGTAAGAAACACGACTGTACTTTGATCAGTGTGAGATTGGTTAAGTCTCAACTACATTCCAGTATGAAGTTAACTTGGAGTAGGATAGTGTCTATAGCGGCTTAATACAGTGTGGTGTTCAAATATGGACTAGGTCCCGATGGTTTTCTACATTTACGGTTTCCTTGTTAGCAAAATTTATGGTGTCTTTGTTATTTCCTTTCCGCATTATATTTTTATATAATTGAAATATCACAGGTTTTGCGTAAGTTCAATCAATTGTGAATCCGACCCTTGGGTTGTTGATTAAATTGATTGACACTTGGATATAGGTTTTTGATACCGTCCAAGTTATTTCTTATATTCAATCGGGCTCGCAAATTCCTATTTATTTGATCGCAGATTGAATTGACAAATATAGATACAACTCTTGGATATATTTCGATTGATTATATTGGGGTTTGTACATATAAATTGCTAAGCAAAATATTGAGTATGGTTGTTAGACCCCCGCTTTTTCAATAGCACGACTTGAAAGATACATTAGGAATTGAAACATGTTCAAGTCAATATTACTAACCTCGAGTGGAAGGATGATGTAGTCGTTGTAGTCGTTACTTGTTCTCATTCTTCAAGTCTTCAAAGTAATACTTGTATGTCTCAACACTCCTAGAATTTATATTCTAACCTAAACGAAATTGACTATAGTATTTAATCAAGCGACTCTAGATGAGTTTTGATACTAAATTATGACAACCAAACTTAACATACCAACGCTTGGTGAGTACAACCGAGCTATGCTATAACAAGATGAAATCAACCAAGATCCCTTATAACAAAGTCGTGCAGAGAACTTTTACAAAAATCAAACTTTTTGTAACCAATTGAACTTATTGAGAAAACCGCGTAAAACGATTCTGCTCAGATTACTTGGTTATGGTGGATTTTCAATGGGAACATGAATGATTCCATGTTTATTGTAACACCCTGTGTTTTTAGCATGGATCATGCTAAAGGATGCGCCATGGCCCGAGATGAAGCTTCATCCAAAGCTTCCGTTGCGTAGGAAAATGAACATTGTCCCTTGGCCAATGAGCTGACAATGTTCAACCATCATGGCTGGACATCGGGTTAGCAGTGGACAACCATCAAGGCTGGACATCGGGTTGGCAGCGGACAGCCATCATGGATGGATATCGGGTTGGCAGTGTACGACTATCATGGATGGACATCGTGTTGGCAGCGGACAGCCATCATGGATGTACATCGAGTTGGAAGAGGACAACCATCATGTCTGGACATCGGGTTGGAAGCAGACAACCATCATGGATGGACATCGGGTTGGCAGCGGACAACCATCATGGCTGAAAATCAGAGTTGGCATTGGCAGTGAACAATCAATAAAACTAGACTCATATTCCCGAAGAACAACTCAGTTTTATCAATCACCTCACAATAGTCTTAATCAACGCAGCAAAAAAAGATATTACGGAATCACAAACGATGAGACGAAGATGTTTGTGATTACTTTTATATCTTGCCTATCGAAGATAGAAATTTCAAGCCAATTATTAAAATTGTACTCGTACGATAGAAACAGCAAGATCAGAACACACAACTACAAGAAAAGTAGTATCGGTCTGGCTTCACAATCCCAATGAAGTCTTTAAGTCGTTAACTTGGTTTTAGAAGAAGAAAACCAAAGGTTAAAGGAGAATCGACTCTAGCTTAGCAAACTAGTATCACACAACATGTGTGGGGATTAGGTTTCCCAGTTGCTAGAGTTCTCCCTTATATAGTCTTTCAAATCAGGGTTTGCAATCAATGTTAGCTTAGTAACAAAGAATTCAATATTCACCGTTAGATGAAAACCTGATTAGATACAAGCTAATATCTCTCAACCGTTAGATCGAAAACTTAGCTTGCCATACACACATGTACTTGACGATTTTGGGTTTGTGTAACCGTACCCAAATGTGTACAATAGTTGGTTCAATATTAGTCAACCAAATGGTTAGCCAAATGATAAATTTCATATCAACCATATTCTTCTTCACCATAACTAGTCCAAATGAACTAGTTAGAGAGTTGTTCAATTGCTATGAGATCTCATGTACTATACAAGACACAATTAAAGCAAAAACGATATGATTCACTCGAATCGATTCATGAACTATAAAGCCACGGTTTGCAATAGCATTCCTTAGATAATTTAAATAAGTTCACGAATATCGTTTTTAGACATAACCACTCAAGTTCGCGGACTCACATAACCGGTTGAAGTTCACAAACTCCATCAGAAATTCTCGGGTTCGAGAACTCCCATCAGTTCACAGACTGAGTTTGCGGACTGAAACCGAGCTATAACTCCAGCATAAATTCTCGGGTTCGAGAACTACGCACTTTCGCGGACTGGGTTGACTGCTCAAGTTCTGGTTTTCACTTGATCAACAAAGTTCGCAAACTTCGGTTCAAGTGCTAAGGACTTATACATATATGTGTTACCACAATAATGTTTATATCCCCCAATGGTTATATTGTCTAAACTCTCATTTCAATCATTGAAACATTCTCAAAGGACGTCATATAGTTGTTATTCACAAACTAGTTTTCGTCAGAGCAATTTCCAAAGTGATTGAAACATAACATGACTTTCATCACTAGGAAAAGATGAACTTGTCTAAAGCGAAAGCTTTACCAACACACATTTCTAGAAATAGATAAGCGAGATATACTCATCTCGAAATGTCACATGTGCATATCTTTAGTCTATATAGTAAAATAACTTTTGTCTCAAGATAAGAGATAGATTAGATAGACTTTTGAGTGATAGATAAGTTCAAGTCTCCACATACATTTTAGTCGATGAAGATCCACTGGTTCCTTGAGTAGTCCTTCGTCTTGTATGATGATTTCCATGGAGTTCTTGAGCTCAACTACACTTTTTATCCTAGTCCGAGACCTTAGCTATAGTAGACTGGAAATCAAGACTTTATAGTTTTGATCACTAACATTGACAAACATGCTTGAGATAGCAACGCATGCGAGTTCGACCTAGCAGTGCTCTAATAATTTTTCCTCCCATAATCAAAGTTGTAGAAATGACAAGTTAACATATATAGGTAGGGGTATTTGGTTGAAGGTGCATATACAGACCATGTACCAAGTAAAAAAGCCTTAGAGATTACATCCATCACGTCCCTTCACGGGACCTAGCTCAGGAAGTGTTCAGCCATTATGGCCGAACATTGAAACTGGCCTGTGAGCCAGAACTGAATGTATAGCCATCACAGCCGTACATTGCTTTTGGACAGGGAGTCATGTGCGGAAATCACGTCCTTTGGAATTGGTTAAGTCATTTTTCTCCCCTAATCAAAGTTGTAAAAATGTCTTTAGAACATATATATGGAGGGGTAGTCGGTTGAAGGTGCATATGCGGACCATGCACCAAGTAAATTTCATAGCTTATCTGGAACAGTAAATGATGTCTAAGCATCATTTATAGTTATGTAGACTTTCCAATGGAACATCTTAAGCATGGGAATTACTATGCCATGCCACGGAGTCGATGATGCATATTCCTTATATATGAATTTTGACGGAACAACCTATACGGACTAGACCATTACTACTATTGCTTGGACACAGCCTCGCAAACGAGTTGGCTTAAGCTTATGTCCCTTCGTGGATGAACTACGATTTGTGCTTGATCCGTTTAGAGTAGGGAAGGGTACGTAGGTAGCCGCAATGAGTTTCAACATTTCCGGTCTAGCACTTTGTCACTCATATCATCTAATTGTGAGATGATTTCGACATACTAGCCTCTTATATCACCTGTCTCGGTATCTCGATACAAGAGATGATTGTGGCAAAACTTGATGAGGCAAGTTGCATTCTATTCCTTAGATGCTCATACTTCCTATCAAGGCGTTCGACTTAGGCCAATGGATAGTATGTCGAAAGTAAGATACATCGATATGCAAGTTAGCGGATCTTGCATAAGCCTAAGGAAAGTGTAATTAGGTCATCAATGGCCTACTGAAATTCCAAGCATGCCTTATTCCTGGATAATAATTGGAAGCCTGTGATGCATTTAAAGGTGCATTAGCCATAACCTTCAAGGCTTTAAACCCTTTGCAGAACAAGGGTAAGTTGGAACAGTGTGGAAGCTAAGTTAGATGCATCATGATTCACGAGCATGCTTGCAAGGAAAAATGGGCGTGTATTTGCCAAGCTTTAAGGCCCGGATCGTAACTTCATCATGGCGCATCGTGGAAGTTATGGCATGCGCGCCCAGACATACCAAGCGTAATTTTCCGGTCCGTCACATTTATGGTGCCTTTTACACCTTTGGCCAGTTAATTTTTATGTAAGTACTAATCACGGAGGAACATATTATTTCACTTTGCTGTATTTTTTTCATTTGTCGGATTAACAGGTCCCCCTTGATGTCTTTAACTTCACTTTTGATGAAATCTTCTTGCACAAAAATATTAGTGTTTGAATTATCTCAATGTTATTGATCTTCTAAACATATCCTTATATTTTGTAATTTCATGTAATATGAGATAAAAGTAACTAGAATAAGGATTTATTCTTACAGACAGATGAATTTGACTTGCTTGAGGGACTCAATAGAAATTAAAATTGATTATAATATGTGGAAAAAAAAAAACAATGGATTTGTTTTTATTTTCTAAATTGCGCCCCGAGATACTGATATATCTATGACGGTATATCTAAGGGATAAAAGATGTACCCTTACTAAAACTATAATGTGGGTAACCTCATCATAGATATATATTGATATATCTATGATGATAGACCTATGATTCCCCAACCTAAACGTTTTACTCTTGTAAAAGAACCCATTTTTTCCAAGAAAAATACCCTATTTCATTTTTGGAAGTGTTTGATGTTGAGTTTTCAAGCTTCTTTAGAAAAGATTTTCGTTCTGAAAATCCTTTCTTCCCTGGATATGTTCTTCCAAGGAAATCTTGGTTATATAGTTTTAAGCTAGAGAAAGAAAGTAAAAGACGGATTTTGTCATCCTTGTTTTTTAACTTCTTGAATTTAGATTTCAAAAACCTTACATTAGGGATTTTCCCGTCATTCGGAGGATGTTTTCGAACCTCACACTTGGATTCAAATAATTCAAGCTGTTTTATCTACCTAGACAATGTCAGAAAAAAATAACTTCTAAAGAAAATTTCAAAGGTTAAAAGTCTATGAGCTTTAACGAAAAACCTAATAATATTTCCTGGATTTAAACTGGTGTAAATAAATGCACTTGAAGATCTGAACTCATTACAAGAAACTTAATATATTGCAGCATCCAATGGTTATGGCATAAACCCCTACTAGTGTCGCGATAACCTATGTAGCAAGAAGTCTATTGCTGCACCCAATCTTTATTGCTGCAGCAAGAGATTATACTTTTTTGCCACACTCTTTTCATATTGTTGCTACAGTTGTGTGGCAAAAGTTTCATTTTGCAGCAATAAATTATAGCTTTTAGCTGCAGCTGAAAAGTACCGTGACTAGAAATTTTCTTTTACAACACCTATATTGAAGGTGTCACAATATAAGGTGTAGCAATAGCTAGATTTTCTTGTAGTGACTTAGTCTGTAGGATCTTTTCGAACTTCAATCAAGGAGTCATAAAAAATGAGTTGTTCTTAAGATCAACTCCTACTAATATGACTCAAAACAAAGAAAGGAAGCTAAGTATAACTTAGGTAGAATGAATCTTTACTCAATCCTTATTTCTAACGTCAAAATATAATTACACTTTATCTACAACTATACTCCAAAGAAATCTAATAGTTACAAGCTATAAACATGGTATGAATAAAAAAATAATGAATAAAGTGGGGTGCAGATCCCATGTCCCCTTTTTGCATGTGCCTTCGTGTCCCACTAGTTAGATTTTGACATGTGACTCTTTTTTTTCTATAATTTAATTATCTTATTTATGGTTACAAATAAACAAAAAAATAAAATCATATATATTATTACCATTTTTATCTCCCGAACCAAAATCTACATCTCTCCTTTTTCTTTTTGTTTTTTTATTTTCATTGTACTTTGAGATTACTGGGAGAATACTCATCACAATCTTTAACAAACTCTCTCAAGCATCATCATCCAACATGTTTTTGGAATTATTTCTAGTTGAACTCCAGTAATATATTTTTTGTTTTACGATTTAATCACAGAATTTCAGCAATAAGGATAATAATTGACTTAAAAATAATATAACTAAGTTCACTAAAATACTTGTTGTAATTGCATCGTAACTATTGGAAGATCATTAACATGTTATTCATAAGGAATCATCGAGTCCAATTTTGTGCACATTCCTTTAAAGAGTGTGCACAAAACAAAATGATTTTATTGGTTCCTCTTAACCATTGGTTAACTGATTATAAGGCAGTAGCATTTGATGTTTGAACCAATAGTCAAGATATGATAGGAAGAAAATTGAAGAGAAAATATATAGAAGAGAACCTTTAGACGTAAATGATCAAAAAGACCCGATTAAGAAAATTGAAATCGTCTTTTAGGGCTTATTTGATCACCTACAGCATACTCCATCCCTACCTAATATTATTTAAAATGGGAGGATCTGCCTACTGTTGATATCAATAGTAATACTTAATTAGTATGATGATCAGTTGATCATCACGTTCTTGTTAATACAAATACTTAATTGGTATGACGATCAGTTGATCATCACGTTCTTGTCAATACAAATTGAGAGTTTCACATTTTCAAAGTACTATATTTTAGGTATCATCAAATATGATATATATATTCTGTTACCTTTTCTAATATTTAAATTAAAGAAAAAAAAGAATTTTAGTAATTAGTTTACCAGCTGTTAACAGGGGCCAATAAGATCATTTTGTTTTGTGCACACTCGTTAAAGGAGTGTGCACAAAATTGGACTCGGAACCGTAAGCTTGGATTTTTGGTTCGGGAGATAAAAAAGGTAACAATATATATGTATTTATGTTTTTTTATTTATCTTTAACCGTAATTAAGATAATTAAATTAAGGAAAAAAAGAATCCACGTGTCAAAATATAACTAGTGGGACACGAGGGCACATGGAAAGAGGGGACATGGGATTTTCACCCAATAAAGTGCATCTAAAAGAAGGTTTACGTGGTTTGGTCATCGAAGAGACAAGCGTCCACTGGATTGGGGCTTCACTACGATGATTAAGAAAGTTACGAGATCTTACCTCTCATACAGAGAATACAAGTCTTTACCTAACCTTCTCACTCTTTTCCTCTCTGAGTGACTGCAGTGGTGCGAGTATAACCAAAGATCAAAGACAAAAAAAAAACGACAAAATTTGAGTTTAGTCTGGTGTGTGACGCTACGGGCAGAAAACTAAATTTGGTCGAGCGTAAACTATACGTTCGCCTGGTGTGGGGAGAACAATATATCAACGTCTGGTGTGATTCCAAAAAAACAAAAACAAAAATGGGGCGGAGGTATAAACCACGCCCCACAATAAATAAATAAATATATGGGGCGGGGGTAGGGCTGCCAACGGGTACCCGATTACCCGGAACCGACCCGGACCCGGGTGTGTCGGGTCCGGTTCCGGGTCCCAAATATTGGACCCGTTAGCAAAATTACTACCCGACGGGTAGACCCGTTAGGAACCGATAACTTTCGGGTCCTAACGGGTATTACCCGGCGGATACCCGAATATTTGTCTTTTATTTCTAAATTTTACTTAAAATAGAAAGATTAAGTGTAATTTCTCTTAAATTTTTTTCACTTATCCTTTATTTTCTTATGTTTAATCATAATTAGAACATTCATATAGATATAAATAATAATTTTATATAAAAAATTATTAAATTCAAGCTAATATAACAAATAAAAGTGAAATATCAAAAAAAATTGTTGATTTTTGAGGACCCGATAAATACCCGGACCCGACGGGTAATTAGTGTTTTTATCGGGTCCGGTTCCGGGGCCATCAATTTAGGAACCGGACCGAACCGTTAGGACCGGACGACTAATATAAACGATTCCGGTTCCGGGTAGTATACTACCCGGACCCGATGGGACCCGTTGGCAGCCCTAGGCGGGGGTATAACCACGCCTGGTGTGGGGCGAACACTATATCAACGCTCGACTAAAATTTGGGTATAATCGGTCCTAGACCAAATATAATTTGAGTTTTAGTTTTGGTCTGGGATTTGATCGATAATATGTCCCGTTACGTCTCGTTCTTTTATCAAATAAATGGGTTTAGTGGCCCATTGCGGTTGCTCTTAGACTAGTATCGCTCTCTCACTCTTAATAACTCTCAGTTTGCTTAAGAAAAATATGCTTTTACTCGAACATGAACTGCGTATTTATAAAAAAAATGAAGTTTCAAGATTTATTCCAGTATTTCTCAGGCTATTGTAGTTTGGTGTACCTCCGTCTCGCTTAGACTAGCCTTTTTCTAAAACTTGCTCGATGTCACTTGTATAGCTTATCCGATGGCATGTGGTATGATCATGGGTTTACTGAGGCTCTTCTGCGTCGTACTATCCTATATAGTTGTATTCCATCGTGTTTGCAGCTTCATTAAATGCTCTACCTTCACTTTGAACTTGACCACTAGATAATCGTATGTCCTTTCAACATGTATTCATTGAGTAAAAGTGGATGATACCTTGGTTCAGGTGCAACAACTTTTAGGATTGGCTTCTGTACTTTGCGCACCTTCCCTTATCTCGTGGCCTTCTCCTAGGATGTGTCCGCGTGTCGATCCTATAGTTTGTACTTACAAGTGACATATGTTTAGGGTTAAAAGTAATTATTGTGGTATATACATCATTATTTTTTGATGCTTCAAATATTTTGATGAGTAAGGACAAACAGTGGCATTTATATTCAGAGCAATGTAGTGTTGTTTTTATTTATTTAGTTTTTGACACGGTAAGCTGGGTAATATAGTGTTGTTCTATAAGTCATATCTGTCTAATAATCGAGGGGCAGTCTCGGTTGCCAAAGTCACCATATTCTCAAATTGTCAAATGAGGTTGCTAAATATGACAACTTAATTTGACAATTCTCAAATATATAGAGACGCGTTTAATAACTGCGTGTCTACTTGAACGCAATTAAAAAAACTGTGAGAATGTGGATGTTGTTTTCAAACACGTCTCATAGTTGGACGGTTTTTTAAATAACGTTGTTGATGGTGGTTTTTAGTTCAGGGATAAAATTATAAAATCCTGAATCTAATGAGCCGTCATTCTGCAAAGAGACTGAGCCATTTAAAAATGATGAGTGCTCAGACCTCTCTACTTACATATGTATTGAGCAATTCAGCATAATTATGAAATTTATCCAGAATGGTGCATGAAGCAACAATCCCAGATATTCTGTAAAATTTAACCTCCCTGCATTATTCATTAATGTATTCCCCATTGAGTATTTTCCTATGCTATGTTCCCCGAATGAACCCTTAATATTAATATGACATGACAATTAGTGTTCACTCGCTACTGAGTAGCATGAATTTCCCGAAATATCAAGATTAAAGTTTGCATGAAAATACTCAGTCAGAAGACACGCTAACTGCTCTCTGAGAATAAAATTAATTTGCAAAAATTAGGTTTTTTGCGGCCTCCGCAATATTTCGAACCTTGCTGGTCGAAAATAAACGTAGACAAGCTAAAAAAACTAATCCGCCATGGAATATAGGAGAAAAATCCTACCAAAAGTAGAAAACAAAAAATAAAGAGAAACTGCAGAAAATAAGAGAAGTAGCAAAGGGGGGGCATGGCCATCCCACTCAGCCAACCGACCTTCTCCAGCAGGCGCCACTGTGGCCGATCAGCCACGCCCCATGCTGCCTCTTGATGGCCCTCTTTCCCATCGACTAATCATATCACTTTAAATGCGCCACACGCACTTATGATTAAAGTTCGAAGTTGGTTGGTCGACACACCCAATTCCTTAAGGAATTTAATATAGACTTCCCATGTCAGTCTTAAAACGATCATGCAGTACGTTTTGGCCAGTAGATTTATCAAACCTAGCCGCCTCCTAACATGGTCGGACAAGCGCCATCATGTACACTGGCGGGCCTGCTAATGCCCAGGACGATCGACCTTCTTCCAACTTGCAAGCGGAGCCATCAAGCGCTTAGCCCAAAACTGTTGGCCGCGCGAGCTACAAAACCCTAATTTTATTAAGCGGCATTACATTACTGCCGCAAAACGATCTTGACCGCTCAACTTTGCCATCCGAATTGATCGGCCTAGATTTAATCTCGATCAAAGGACAAGTTTCAAATATGCTCACCAGTGGCTCGGCTACAGTGCTTGCCGGTCGAACAACTCCCAGTGCGCCTCTAGCACCAAAAACCATTAGCCCAAAATAGGTTGTCCACACGGCTTTTAAAACCAAAATTAAATCAACCGCAACCATTAACTGCCGCAAATCATCTTGACTGCCCAACTTCGCCAGACGAATTTGGCTCAACCAAATAAGATGTGGTCGTGATCATTCCCACCCCCTCTTCAATGAGGAGCAACCGGACAAGCCGCGACCGCCCATATGGATCCTAAACGCGCTCCCAAAGATGGCTGGCCGCGCTCCTTATAAAAATCTTAAATAAATTAGCGGCAACCAATAACTGCCACAAATCATCTCAGCCATCCAATTTGGCTAGCCAATTTAACCGGTCTAGATTTAACTTGGATCGAACAATAGGATGTCGAAATGGCTACCAGCGATCACTCTCCTATAGGGACCGACCGGCCTACTTTTGGCGTGCATGAACAACTCCCAGTAGCTTCCTGAAAGTGGCTGGTCACGCTCCTTTTCAGACACTAGGTTCTGCGACCAACCAAGACATGCTCTATACAACGATGCTTCACATGCATCGATTATTTTGAGCTGCTTGCTTAAAAGTGATACTTTACATGCATCGAGTAAATACGATATTTTATAAGTATCGATTTCATAAATAACTTAGTTATTTAACATAATAGTGCCACATGCTATTTTTTGTGGCAAGACTCATAACTTAGATCGCCACACATGACTACTCGCCACTTAGTTTGCGCGTGATTGGTCAGAATAATTAGGCAAGACCCACTCATCAACTTGCTATATATTTTCTATGAAATACTCGAGACATCAAACATGTCACAAACTGGGGGATGTTCATCAGGGTATTGTTCTAGAGGTTTACAGTGTGCGGCGTGCAACATTCCCATTATGAGAAAGTATCAGGAAAGGCGAACAATTAGTGGCAGCAGAGAAGTAGTGGGTGTAACCGACCATTCTTCCCCTCCTAGTAGGGACGTGGTTTTCAACATTTTACACGATACCCACTTCTCCATCACTCAACTACTTCCACTTCCAATGAGATCAGGGTGTGTTCAACTATGACTTGTATAAATAGGTTTTTCCAACCTATTTCAAAAATGCAAGTATCCAAAAAAACACCAATAACTGATAACTTACATTCTGCAAGCCAGTTCCATATTCTGATACAAGTCATAAAATAACCACACCTTCAGAGTTGACCATTTTTATCTCTACACCTTATTCGCTTCCCTCCCTAAGATCAACCCTTCTCCTTCACTTTGTGACTGAAGCAAGACTGGAACAACCATTTCTTGGTTTAGGCCAGGATTGTACACACTACACCAAATTCTGGATTTAGCAACTAAGATTAGCAACAACGCTAGAGCGGTTGCTAATTCGCAAATGGAAAAAGTAGTTGCTAAATTTTAGCAACAACTAATTTCTGTTACGAAACTCGCTCGTCTTCTGTTGCTACTAGCAACTGCGGAAAATTCACGCATGCCACTCGTATGCGTGCCAAGTAACACCTATTGTTATTTTTCTACCCAGACAACTTAAACCATTTTGAATCAGATATATGATTCCACCCACACCCATAATTTCTCTAACCCTGGACTTCAGAAAACTTGTCCATTCTCTATTTCCTATTTTCATTCTCTCTTTTCGGCCGCAAGAAGACGAAAAAGAAGGGGACGAAGAGATAAGAGCAGTAGATGGTGGTTAAGCAAAAGATATTGGTGCACATAACCTCTTATCTAAATCTCCATGATTTAGTTTTCTAATTCGAATTTGATTTGATTTTTATTGGTTTGATATTTTGTTGTTGATTGTGTGTAGAAAAGAGAAACTATATCGATTTGATAAAGATGAAAATCAAAATAGGAGTTGAAACTTTGAAGATTATTAAACATAAACAGACTGTGAAAGTTGGGTTGGTTATGAGATAATCTAAGCCATTCAAAATCTGTGCTAATCATCTAGGTTTGTTGTTTTCTGTTTCCGAATTAATTTTGGTTCTATCTGAGGTGTTGATTTGATTTGTGAGATTTATTTAGGTTTTTTTTGCTGTTGAGATTTTTCGCAATAGGGTTATCATTCAAGTTCAGAAGAATAAGGAAAGGATTGCGTGAAATATGAACCCTAAATTCCCAATTTTAGGGTTTTTTTTATATGAAGCTCCAAATGATTAGATCTTGATATCTTCATCTGATGGTGTTTTACATAGATTTTTGTTTTGGTACGGTAATTCATAACACTTTCTATTTAATCCATGTGTTTTCCAGAATTTTTGGTTTTTTCTTTTTGTTGATTAATTTGGCTTTTGGTGGTATTGAAGGATGTGAAGCTTCCACTAGTAATGAAGGGATCGATTATGATCAAATTACTGCCGAAGTGGAACAAAGGCTATGAGGAGTTCGCACAATTTAGCCTTTGGGTCTACTAAAGTTGTTTTTTTATTATGTACTTACATTTTTCGGGAGATTTAAGCGGACAGTCTAGATAGACTAGTCCTTGATGTTATAACTTTATTGTTGACCATGCATGGTGTCTTTGATGTTGTGTTCTTTTACTGCCTCAGAGGCATTAATCATGGAATTTTTGTTGCTAGGATGGGTGCTAAATCTTAAGTTGCATTAAATTACTTTATTATGTTTGGATGAATCAGATCCTGGTTTGAAAACCAAGGAAAGCATATGATGCTCCAGAGTTCGACAAGTTCGCTAAGTATTACTGCGATTTTGCCCCGGAGAATGGGTATGTACTGCTAAGGTTTTATAATCCCATTTTTCTTCTCCTTCTTTTGAGCTAATGGTATTTTGGGGATTGTTGAAGAAGAATTCCAGGCATAGATGAATGTTAGGACAAGGATGCAGCTGCAATTTGTTGATGGTGGTTTTGAGCTTACCAAAATCATAAGTCAGTGTGAATCTTTTGCTTCTTATAGCCTGCAGCATGATTCAATGAAAGAGAAATATCATAAATATGTATGGTCAGGAACTTACCTAGGTGTTCTTATGTATGTAGGCTGAATAGAATCATTATGAAGTTTAGGAATATTAAATTAACACTTGTTTGGCCTTTTTAAATTACTAATTGCAGTAATAAAATTATTTTTCTGGCACTTTGATGTGTAAGTCTGTTTGAAATTATAACATTACTAGGTATCATGAAATGTGGTGATGTCAGCCTCCATTTTGTTGGGTCACCTGCACTTGCGTCCCTTTGGGTTGGCAGGTTAGGAAGATACAATCTTCCACTTTGTTTGTTTTTTATCTTCCACTTTCTAGGGTTTCTCCTGTAAATATTTTTTTTTCATTTGATGATTGAAGTTTAAGCTTATCGATTTCTAGGGTTTTATTTAAGTTTATCGATTTCTAGGGTTTCTAGGGTTTCATTTAAGTTTATCAATTTCTAGGGTTTCATCTGTGAATCTGCAATTTTCGATTTTAGGGATTTTGATTTCAGTTTTTCGAGTTTATCGATTTTGGGGTTTCATATGTGAATCTTCTATATGTGAATCTGCTATTTAATCAATGGTGATGGTTTATAAGATAAGCATAGTAACAATGGCTAAGCCATTGTTTACAATCAATACTAATAGAACTGATTGTTACTCAATCTCTTGTTCATCTTCGTCTTCAGATCTTTCTTTTAATTATAGAAGTAGTATGTGTCAAAAAAGAAGTACTACTAAGGCGATCTTGTGTTCGTTGTCAATCCTAAAGGTTCTCTTTTTTATGTCTCTCTATTCGATTCTCTGTCTACTATAAATATATTTTGATGTATAAAGATTGTATTTTTATTCTCAAAATTTGGATTGTAGGTGCTAATGGAAGAACTGGTAAGGAATGGAAGAAATTGTTGCTTTATTTAAGGACTCATCTTGGTCAACATCGAAATGTAACCTTCTTCTCTAACTTTGTGGATCCAAAAAATTCATTTTTAATCAATGGGTTTCTGTTCAAATTCTAAAATTAGAGTTTTGTTGTTTTGGTATACTGAATCTGGGTATTGGGTTTGAGCTGTAGAATCAGAATTTAGTTTGAAATTCAAGATATGGGTTTTAATCAGAATGAATTTCATTTCACTAGTATAATTAGTGTGAAATTGGTGGTTATTTGGAGAGGTCAGAATTAGGCTAGTTGAATTGAGTGATTATTTTGTTTGAACACTTTCAGTAATTTCTACTTGTTTGAGCAGATGACCTCGACTCCTTCTCATGTCATTGACATTACAAGGGAGGTGAGAAATTTTTTATTTGACCTATAATTTGTGATGCTAGGATTTGAATGAGCTTCATAATTGTTCTTTTTGTTTCATTTTTTTAACTTTTCTTCTTAAGGGGGTTTGTTGCCTCGCATTGTATGTAGGATATATGGGGAGGAGATGATGTTGTGGTTGTTGTTTGAGGGGATGGTACTCTTCACGAGGTTCATTTCATTTTTTTTCTTTTTTAAATGAATTCGTAAGTTTTGTTGTGATAGCACACTCAGCTATGACCTGGACTTGGTCATAGAAACAAGAAATATTTATAAATATTAGACTTCTTAATTATGATCATACTTTGAATTGGATTCTGGTAGGTTGTAAATGGCTTTTTCTGGGCAGAAAAACCTGTTTCAGGTCATGATCTTTATTTGGTATGAATAATTGGCAATTATCCCTTGTTCGTCGAGTGATAAGAATCTTTATGGTTTATTTTTATCAGGAAAAATGACCCGCATGAAGCCGTACAACTAATATCTAGAGGTATTTCACCTTTGATCTTCTCTGTTATAATAGTATGAGCAATTATGTGCTTTCATTCTTCACCAGGCAAAATGTTGTACAAGCTTTCATAAAGAATCGTTATGCGTATATTGTTTTTCGTTTTTAACATCTATAGTACCGTGATTGCAGGTTTAAGGACTAGAATAGATATTGGGGATGTTAGTGGTAGAAGTGGAGAACCTCATTACTTCCTAAATGTTGCTGATGTTCACCTGTAAGGAAGCTTCCTTGATCACGTTGAGGAAGCTATATTTGTTGAACATCTTACCCATACTATTTTGTGGAAGTCAGTTGAGTGCAAAGGTTGGATATTATGCATCGAATTACAAGCAATTTGGGAACCTTTGCTATGTCATTGGTGCATTGAGGGTCTTCATGGGGCACAGTAATCAGGATCTCAGGATTAAGGTTAGTGTATGATGCTCTAAATTAGCTATTTACACATGGAACTTTCTGGTGGTCTGATTTCATTTGACTAGTATTTGAATAGTTTTTGTTATCCGAATTGATTGCATAGTTTTTGTGCTCATGGAATAGTATTTGGTTGATGATGATCCTGCAGTAGGAATAATTGAGAAAACTTTTAAGGGAAGATTTGCTGAATGTATGGCCCGACAGAAGAATGTACGAGGAAAGGATTAAATCAAAGGATTATTCTTCTTCTTCTCGTGGGAGGACACTGATCCTTCCTTACGAAGTCCCAACTGGTAAATTTTCCTTCATCAATTCAATTGGTTGCATATTTTTGGTTTTCTACATCTATGTATTTGGATGCCCAATTCTTGGTTGTATGCTAATAATTAGTGCTGAGTTTTCCTGTATATGTACCACTTAAGACTATGTTGTTGTTTTCATAACTATAATATTCTTTTCTAAGCTTGTAATCACCTTTTCATGTGAGGGGAATGGATTAACGATAAGAGAAACACCCTTAAAACAAACCTAGCTCAAACCAGTTGGGACTTCATAAGGAAACTGCAGATTAATGGATTTATAGATTACCTTCAGTAAATACTTTCAGTTTCTTATTTCAGTTTCCAATACTTGCAACTTCTTATCAGATTATGACATTATGCTCTGCTTTTCAGATTCAGTTCACAAGAAAACTTTGTGGAATCATTTTGGAACAGGATATCGTCATTTCTCATTTATAAGGTATGTATTTTTCTGCAATTTGAATCCTTATATTTAATGTTGGACTATGAATCATCTGAAGCTGTTGGACGATTCTTTTCTTTAGGTTTTAAAGTATCTTTCAGGTATATAAGCAAATCATTAGAAGTAGAATATATATACCCTGAATTCTGAAGTATTATTACTTTCTTTATTTGTTATCTCTAACTGTATGTATCTATGACAAATTGTAACATTCTGTACAAGAATTCATCATCTTGGTCATATTTACTATTCAAGAATTCTGCATCCTCGTGTGATCATCCTCTCAAAGCCACAATAATTTGTTGCATTCTGATTACTGATCACTGTAAGATTGTAACATTTTGTTTCTATATGCAATCATTAAAAGCTAAAACAAACATAGTAGCACCAGCACAATGTAAGAAACAAGAACATATTTGCATATGAAATCTTTCAGTTGTACAACTTGACACTTGATTTTCTCAATGCAACCTGTAACATTTCCTTTATGTCATGAGTTCCTAGCTTTTATTGTAGAATGTCTTTGAGGTGTAAACCTGTGTGAATGATATATGTGTAAGAACTGTCATATTCAATTATCGGATATAAGATGAATCAGGGATTTGCAGGGAACCGGGGGTAATCAATTTTGACTAGGTCAACAAAGACTTGACCCTTTTTTTTTGCGAAAAATTAGCAACGGCTAGAACATGTTTCTAAATCTAAACCAGAACAACTATATCCTGTTCCACTAAAATATATCCCAGAACTAATCTAAAATTAGCAACGAAGTAGCAATAGTTTATTTCTGTTTCTATATTTTAATTTCGCAACAACTGAATTATGTTGCTATTGTTGTTGCTGACCAAAATTAGCAACAGAGCTAGATCTGTTGCTAAAAACTGTGAAGGGGTGTTTAGCAACGGCAAAAATCTGTTGCAAGCCCGGTCAACAACAAATTTAAGCTATTGTTAAACGTTAAATTTGGTGTAGTGACAGATTGATCTCTCGAATCTAAAGTACTCTCGTGCAGTGCATTTGTTTAGGGTTTATATTCATTTCTCGGTGGCACACCCAAATTTACCAAAACCAGCAGAATCAGTTTTTACCCAAAAACAACTGGTGACCATGGTGGGAGATTAATATCTCGGTTACAAGATCAATTTTCAATTTCATTTTAAATTTCTCAAATTCAAGATGGTAGATCTTAGGTCTGGGTTAGATACCAATCCTGATGTTGATGGCGCTGATAACACTCCTGGTGCCAATATCCCTACCGTTAACACCAATGTATCGCCTTCCAGCACAGTTAACACATCGCATGGTGTTATAAACTCTAGCACCAACACCAACAGTGCCGGAAGAATCTTCTATGGCATGATGCCTCATATTACCAGAGTCAGAGCCGCTGCTACTTATAATATTTCTTCAAGCATGACACCTATAATCATCACCAGGGCTGCCACCATTTCTTCATCATGACGAGAGACTAGAGGAGCCAGAGGAAAACCACCTCCTATTACCATTGCTGATTTAATGGAGAGACAGGAAGTTCTTGCCAAAGCTCAGATGGACATGGATACAACTCAGAATGAGGTGCTTACTTTTCTCAAGACGCTAACGGAAATATTACCACCAGAACCGTGTCGACCCCAAATGGAGCAGACAAGGAACACTTTCATGACACCTGGCATGAGTACTTCAACATGGCGTATCTTTATGGATGAAGAAGTTTGTGTAGCTCCTGAACGACCATCAGAAATGAATCAACAGTCTAACTTTATCACATGATAGGACCTGGAGAGGCTTCTCCAGAATCGAGGCAGGGAAAACCCAGCCACCATTCATCAACATCAACCTCCTTATCCTCCTGATGTAAAAATAATTCACCTTCCAAGAGGATATTCTTATCCCCAGTTTTCCCTTTATGAAGGTACTGATAACGCTCGTGAACACATATCTCGTTCTTTGGAATCACTAGGGGAGCACGAATACAACCGCGTCCTCCTCCTAAAAGAATTATCAAAATCACTCAATGGAAGGGCATACACCTGGTACAACAACATCGTACCAAACAACATAGCTAATTGGTGTGAAATGGTTACCCCTTTCTACAAGAAATATTTATTTGTGTCTAAGCAAATCACTTTATTAGACTTGGGAAGGATGTTTCAGCGAAACAATAAACATCCGAATGATTATGTCAAGAGATTCAGGATTCAAGTGTTATATTGTCATGATCCAAATGTAACTGAGCATCAATTTGTGGAGTTGTGCATTAATGGCATGGTACCCGTATATCGCGTTAAACTGGAGAACTTGCGCTTCCAAACATTCTCCGAAATTCATGAAGCTGCTAAGCGGTCGGCCACAATATCACTAGCCTTGCTAGAAAGAACTTGCCCCGCCAGGAAATAAGATGCACACGAGACTCGAGGGAACAAATGCCTCATCAACAAACAACACAACACTCAACCCTCCATAAGAGAGGTAAGTAAGGGAGGAAAAAGAAAATCTCTAGTTGTAGAACAACAATCCAAACATGCGGCACTAGCACAACAGACAGCTCAAACCCGGAAAGTTGTATCTAAGACGCCTGCACAACAATAAGAAACTGGAGAGTCCGCTCTAACCTTCCCGTTTCCGATTGAAGAAGTAATTGAAATCCTAGAATCATGGATTCAAGATGACGCCATCAAGCTACCTCCTATCAGACACCAACTAAAGAAGAGATGGCAAATCCCAAATATTCCCATTACCATAGGTTTGTCAATCACCCAACCAATTACTGCAACAAATTGAAGCGCATTTTCAAAGAGAAGGTAGATGCAGGAGAAATTCAATTAGGAAATAAAATAGTTCATAGATACCCCCTTCCTGTTAGGAGCTGCATGATTTCTGGGGACTCCATCCATAAGACCGTACAGTCTATGATGGAGCATTTATGTGAGATTATGTATGTTTTCAAAGCGCGGCGTAAAGACATATTCGCAGCCCTCAACCGTGTTGTATTAGGAAAGCGGTTGTTCCCATCCAAGGAAGCCGCTCCCAAACCCCAACCTCTCTTGGAAAGTACGATTGGTAAATGCAACTGGGGACTCCTAACTACCGATCACCTGAAGGATGTTGAGTTTGACAGCACGCTGATTAATGCGGCCTTTGACTTCAACATTGTCACCGTTAAGACTCTGAGAGATGTAAATATTTCAAAGAAGGAATCTGTTCACTACCCAACCATAATCAAAAATTCAGAAGGAGAAGCCAGAGATGCTTACAGGTATATTAATCTTGAAATCAAGGTGGGAGATGCTCTAACACACACCAAATTTCATATAGTTAAAGAGTACCCAAATTGTGATATGGTCTTGGGGCACTCATGGATACATGAAAACAAGGCGACGCTATGAGTATGTCCTTTGCTAGTTTCTATGTCTGAAAGGGTCTCCAACAAGCCGTCCAATCCTGAAGACTATTTATTACCGTATCAAAAACTCGCGAATGTGACACAGCTGACTGGACAGAGCCCATCAACATTTGTTCGCATATTCCGGACACAAGTAAGTCTTATCGAACAACCCTTTTTGCAACCAGTCACTCCTCCTCCCGTCAAAGCTTGGGGACTCGATCCGATTATCAAACCAGCCGTTACTAGGAGATGTGAATGAGATGCTTGTACTTTCAAGTATTTTATCAAGAGTTTAGAAGTTGTCACAGTCAAAGATGGGGAATCTAAGAATCAAGTAATGGTGCAATGCTCAACCCCATTTCAAGTTGGAGATATAGTAATGAGAGTTGCTGCTCAACCTGCTCTGTCTGATTTTGCATAAGGAAAACACGAGCCGTACCTAGTGGAAGAAGTTATTTTAAGAGGTTATTGCAAGATCATCAATGCAGACAAGCTATAAGGTATAGTAACACACACCTGGTATCTCAAACTATTCACTACCTAAGATGTTATGCCGCCCTTTCATCCAAAATTCCTTTTAGTGTTTCCTTTAGCAATTTCCACTTTTCATGCAATATTTGTAATTCCTCCAAAATGATTGCACTGCTTGCATTCATAATTAGGGTTTCAATTTATCATTTAATTGAAGTATCATTTATATTTTAGAAATCTCTTTATTCCTGAATCATCTCAAGGCAAAGTCTCGAGTAAACCCAAACCCTCATAAAATCATTACCCATTGATTCAAAACCAGAAAACCACGAAAGAGACATCTCATATCTTCTAAAAATACGGAAAATGGAAATACATAAAGGAAAAAAGATAGCAAAGGAAATCATCAAGCAGCCAGTACACGATTTTGGGCAAGCGTCCTGAAGTGCATCCTGTTTCAATGAAGAAACGGCCTCTCAATCATCACCTGATTGTGCCTAGATCTCGGAAATAAGTGTCATCATCTGTAATTTTTAGATTTTGAAAAATCCCATCGCGGAATCAGGAAGCAGCAAGCTAGCGCACATGGTACTCCTGGATTGCAACCACTTCATCGGATGTGTCCAATCAAGTCACACACACTATTAGTTGGAGATATAGATCTTCCACACCTAACAAATACGACTCTTGGATTTCTTGTTTACGGAAGCATAACACATGTAGTTACATGTACTAGTCGTGATGTTCGAGGAACGAATATAAGGCTCTATTGTAACTCTACCAGAAGATGTGACGACTAAAGTTCCAAGGTATTACGAGATTTTTCCGAGGATTTGGATTTCTCAATCAGGAGATTTCATTCATTCATCCAATTGGAAATATTATATTATTAAAGCAGCATGAATAAAATATTATTATTCGATGAAGCCCTGGCTCCATCTACATAAATAAAATCACTGAGTATCAAAAAGCATCTACAAGCTAAAAAAAGATGCTTATCTATTAAAGGGAATAACGAAGTGGGAAATCTAGTTATCAACATAAAAACTGAGGTTATTGGCGTCCTCACTAGAGTTCTCTTTAGAAGCCGCTTCAATGTTACCTCAAGAAGCTGCTTCAACGTTACCTCCAGAAGCTGCTTCAACGTTCTCTCCATAGGCCGCTTCAATTTTCTCTCCAGAAGCCGAAGCCGCTTCAATTTTACCTCCAGATTCCGCTTCAATGTTACCTCCAGAATATGCTTCAACGTTATCTCCATAGGCCGCTTCAATATTCTCTTCAAGAGCCGAAGCTGCTTTAATGTTACCTCCAGAAGGCGCTTCAACGTTCTTTCCATAGGCTGCTTCAATGTTCTTTCCAAAATCTTCTTCAATCTCTTCCTTGGAAGATGCATCGACATCGACATCTTTTGTAGAAACTGTACCAACAGCCTTTGGAGGATGCTCTGGTTCGTCCACATCAGAGTCGAGAATTATGATGCCTTTATGAATATGGTAATCATGTTTGTTCTCACTCGAAGGCTGCTTGTGCTCAATCCTTCATCGGTTTAGCCGAGCCGCGTATCTTTCAGCCCTGGCACTCGTTGGTTGAGACGCTTCGTCACGCCTCCACTTTTCCTTCATGCTAACCGAATCCAGGAAAGCTTGAACACGCTCTCAAATGATGCGTAAATGTGTGATAGGCATACCTTGTATGGCCCGACCAGCTTTGCGAAACGGAGGATCAATTTTAGCTACTACCTCCTCAAACATGGTAACCCTGGGTTTGTTAACCTCAAAACTCTTATCCAGAGAATCAGAAGAATAATCATTACCAGGAGTTCCCATCAAATACTGCATACAAGTGTTATGGTTATATCAACAATCGACATAGTAAATAAAATAAAAAAACTACAAGAGAATGCAAAGCAACACCTGGAAAGAAGACGAGCGCAACTCTGTGATGATCGGTATTGAAATAAAGACTCGAGTGCTCCCTTTTATATTCCGCAAATTGGTAATATCCAGGAAAAGAAAGGACTATCTACCTGCCATGTATAAAGGATTTAGATGCGGGATATCAACCGATTAGATGCTTATCTACCTGGAGACAATTGACGTTTACTAGGAGGACGATCACCGCGTGCGTGGATATTTCATTAAACGTGTCTTGCTCAAAGACCGAGACGGCCTCTATCCTGGTAAAGTATGTTTGCCTCGCCTCATAAGTTTTATCTTATTTGTCACCATCTATTGCTTACCCCGCAACAATGTCACTGTTACGTACTAAGCATAGGACTTAATATTGATGGTGGTTTTTAGTTATGGGATAAAATTGTAAAACCATGTATCTAATGAGCCGTCATTCTGCAAAGAGACTGAGACATTTAAAAGTAATGAGTGCCAATACCACTTTACTTATATATGTATTGAGCAATTCAGCATATTTATGAAATTTATCCAGAATGGTGCATGAAGCAACAATCCCAGATATTCTGTAAATTTTAACCTCCCTACATTATTCATTAATGTATGACCCAATGAGTATTTTCCTATGCTATGTTCCCCGGATGAACCCTTAATATTGATATGACATGAAAATTAGTGTTCACTCGCAGCTGAGTAGCATGAAT
This sequence comes from Papaver bracteatum, assembly GCA_023529315.1. Taxonomy (NCBI): domain Eukaryota; kingdom Viridiplantae; phylum Streptophyta; class Magnoliopsida; order Ranunculales; family Papaveraceae; genus Papaver; species Papaver bracteatum. The sequence goes on from JAJJWX010001338.1 coordinate 329,454, forward strand.
TTCCCGAAATATCAAGATTAAAGTCTGCATGAAAATACTCAGTCAGAAGACGTGCTCACTGCTCTCTGAGAATAAAATTAATTTGCAAAAATTAGGTTTTTTGCGGCCTCCACAATATTTCGAACCTTGTTGGTCGAAAATAAACCTAAGCAAGCTATAAAACTGATCCGATATAGATTAGTAGGAGCAAAATCCTACCAAAAGTAGAAAACAAGAAATAAAGAGAAACTACGGCTAATAAGAGCAGTAACAAGTGGGGGGGGGGGGGGGCACGCCACTCAGCCGACCGACCTTCTCTAGCAGGCGCCACTGTGGCCGATCGGCCACTCCCCATGCTTCCTCTTGCCGACACTCTTTCCCATCGGCCAATCAGATCGCTTTAAATGCGCCACACGCACTTTTGATTAAAGTTCTAAGTTGGTTGGTCGACACACCCAATTCCTTAAGGAATTTAATATAGACTGCCCATGTCAGACTTAAAACAATCACGGCCGTACGTTTTGGCCAGTTGATTTATCAAACCTAGCCGCCTCCTAACATGGTCGGACAAGCGCCATCATGTACACTGGCGGGCCTGCTAGTGCCCAGGACGATCGTCCACCTTCCAAATCTCAAGCGGAGCCACCAGGCGCTTAGCCCAATATAGTTGGCTGTGCGATCTACAAAACCCTAATTTTATTAAGCGGCATTAAATCACTTCCGCAAAACGATCTTGGCCGCTCAACTTCGCCAGACGAATTGATCGGCCTAGATTTAAGCTCGATTAATGGGAAGGGTTCAAATATGCTCACCAGCGGCTCGGCTACAGTGCTGGCCAGTCAAACAACTCCCAGCACGCCGCTAGCACCAAAACCTGTTAGCCCAAAATAGGTTGGCCACACGTCTTTTAAAACCTAAATTAAATCAACCGCAACCATTAACTTCCGCAAATCATCTTGACCGACCAACTTCGCCAGACGAATTGGCCGACCAAACTTCTATTGTAGGCGCCAAACAAGATGTGGTCATGACCATTGCCCGCCCCTCTTCCATGAGGAGAAACCAGCCTAGCCGCGGCCACCCATATGGTTCCTAAACGCGCGCCCAAAGATGGCTGACCGTGCTCCTTATAAAAAACTTAAATAAATTAGCGGCAACCAATAACTTCCGCAAATCATCTTATCCATCCAATTTGGCTAGCCAATTTAACCGGTATAGATTTAACTTGGACTGACCAATAGGATGTCTAAATGGCTACCCACTCAGCAACTTGCTACACATTTTCTATGAAATACTCGAGACATCAAACATGTCACAAACGGGGGGATGTTCATCAGGGTATTGCTCTGGCGGTTTACAGCGTGTGGCGTGCAACACGGCCATTATGAGAAAGTGTCAGGAAAGGCGAACAATTAGTGGAAGCAGAGAAGTAGTGGGTGTAATTGACCATTCTTCCCCTCCTAGTAGGGACGTGGTTTTCAACATTTTACACGATCCCCACTTCTCCATCACTCAACTATTTCCACTTCCTCTGAGATCATGGTGCGTTCAACTATGACTTGTATAAATAGGGTTTTTCAACCAATTTCAAAAACACAAGTGTTATCAACATAAGTATCCAGAAAAACACCAGGAACTGATAGCTTACATTCTGCAAGCCAGTTCCATAGTCTGATACAAGTCATAAAATATCCACACCTTCAGAGTTGACCATTCTGATCTCAACACCTTCTTTGCTTCCCTCCCTAAGATCAACCCTTCTCCTTCACTTTGTGACCGAAGCAAGACTGGAACGACCATTTCTTGGTTTAGGCCAGGATTGTACAGATTGATTTCCCGAATCTAAATTACTCCATTTAGTGCGTTTATTTAGGGTTTAGATTCGTTTCTTGGCGGTACACCCAAATTTACCAAAACTAGCGGAATCAGTTTTTACCCCAAAACAAACATCTTACAGTGAGATGCTTTCTTAAACATCGTTTCTTTTTTTTCAAACCCCTTTACACAAACATTACCATAAAGTCCGTTCAACATTTCCCTTGAAATGGATTTAATAATCACGTTTCGTTTTTATAATTCCTCCGTGCCTATAATGAAAAAAGCCAAAAAGATGCCAAATATGACTTAGCAGTCTAGCAATATAATAATAATAACTTATAACTGCAGTTGCTCTTAGATTACTATATGCAATGCTTTTCGGTCTCTTGGGAAAAAAAATGTTTAAAGAGACATGGCAAAGATGGCGATATCCGTACCCTTTTTTGGTTTCATTTTTGTTTGTGCAAGCAACAAGACATTTAAAATGTAGAACATGAAGGGGAAACAAAAAAAGAAAACTAACTCTATCTTTTTCTTCTCTGTGACCGTCATCATACGTCACACTTAATCTCTTAAACTTTTCTTTCAAGATCACCTTGATTTTCAATACCTTTCTGATTAATATCCAGTCGTTAATCGTTCTTAGTTTTTATTCGTTTTTCGTTAACTCGTACATTTCTTTAGATTTTGTTGGTCATAAACTGCTCTTAATCTCTCAATCCAGTGTGCTTTATGTCCTGGAATAAAGTGGTTTTATATCCTGAATATCTAACAGGTTTCAAGGATTAAGTTTCTTTCTCAAGATAAAAAGAAAGGCACTTGGTTTGTAGTAGTGAATTTTTTTCTTTGATTCTTCTCTTTTGTGTCTTCGGTAGTCTAGAATTTTCCAAAGATTTTTGTTTCTATAACCTCTGATTTTGTATACGTCTCTTAAATGGGTACTCAGTAACCTTTCTCTCTTCCTGGCTGGCTTGATTTCTGGCTTCTGTTTTGTACGGCTATATTTGGGCTTCTCATTTTCATTAATTCCTTGTGAGCTTTTTCTCTGCAGGTACAGCTTCCTCTGTGACTCTCCCCCGTCATCCAGTCTTGCCGTCATCTTTTTCATCTCGGTTCTTGTCCCCTACCTCCCTCCCAACTTTGTCTTGAATCTCTCTTTTATATCCTCTTTACTATAAAACCCTCTCCTTTTTTTGACCGTTGTCTGTCATCAGGGCCTCACATCGAACCATCAACAAGTTTTAATGATCACATCTGCTTCTCAAACTCCTCCAGCATTTCATTCCACTAGTATCTCCCAGTGTTAACATTTGAAATGAAGAACTACAAGAGAATCTTTCTACTTTTGTTCACTGTTCTATGGTTGCCATGCTTAGTGGGGAAATTTGTCGAGTTCTTTTGGAAAAGAGTACTCCAACAGTCGATAGTCATGCACTGGTCCACACAAAAGATACAAGCTTCGCTCTCTAATTCATCCACTTTACTCAACGACTTCCACTCTTCTTTTCTTGGTCGTTGTCTGCCATCAGGGATTCCGACTGAACCATCAACGAGAATTAATGATCATATCTGCATACGGAACTCCTCCACCCTTTCATTCCACTACTATCGGGCTCTGTTACCTTTTGAAATGATGAATTATCAAAGAATCTTTCTTCTTATGGTCACTGTTCTAGGTTTGCAGTGGTTAGGGGGGAATTCTGTCGAGTTCTTTTGGAGAAAAGGACTCCAGTTACAAATACTGATAGACTGTCCCACTAAAAATATAAAAGTTTCTCTCAAATCTTTTATGCATCAACTGATTTTCTTCAGTCCTTCTCAAAACCTTATGGATACTCATACTCTCTCAGTTGATCAAGCTCTGGCCACAAAATTGGCTAACAAACTCTCATTAGAAACCCCCCTAGTTTTAAGTGCTGAGGATCGTAAACAAAGCAAAGACAACTGCAAGTGCATGATCATTGGAAAGATTTACTCAAATAATTTCTTTACAGCTGAAGCTATTAAAAGAGAACTCAAAGCTCACTGGCAACTAAACTATGAACCTGATACTCTTCTAATTGGCAGACCATCGGAACAAAACAGGATCATTCTGACTTTCAAGTCTCAGAATGATGCGCAAAGAGCAAAACAATCATCTCCTGCAAAGTTCAGAAAATTTCTCCTCCTTCTTAAGTTGTATCATCCAAATATTGAGCCTACTTTAATAGATATTACAACTGAGGAATGGTGGGTGTGTATCCTAAACCTTCCACCTGATAAATGGTATGCTAAAATTATATCTCAGATAGCTGGTCGACTGAAAGGAACTGTTCTTGATATTCAGCTCCCCAGAGACACAAACTTTGTGCAGAAGAACCCAAGAGTAAAGATTGTTCTTAGTGTCAACCAGCCTTTCATTGCAGAACTTCGTTTAGACCTTCAAGAAGATGGCATGATCACGGTTAAATTCTTCTACGTAGGACTACCAAAAATATGTGAAGTGTGTAGAATAATAAATCACCCAGAAATCCCCTGCTACCTTGATGAGAAAGAGAGTGTTTCAACCTCCTCAATCTCTTCTTCTTCTGCTTCGGAGTCAAGCAAATGTACCATCACAGCTACCCCAGTCTCTTCAACCCAAATACCTTCTGAAACTGTTATCACTTCCAGGTATATGGTTGACGGTTTTGAACCCACTTCAAAACCTCATACACAAATACACCATGGCTCATCTTCAAGTGCTCCTCAGGCACATGATATAGAGACCAATATTGTTCTCCATAATCACCTCAAACGAGCAGTTAGTCCAACAAGCTCTCATGGCCCGGTTTCAAAACACCACAAGAACACTGGTGATATCTGGATTCAACAACCTACCAATAGAATCTCATCCATCATATTCAATACCCATTATTCCCCACCAAAACCAAAGTTTCCTAAGGAAGGTTTCTCTTTCTCCGATGATATCATTATAGAAGATTTTCCTGAGAATAGCAACGTAATCAAACAAAGTCTCCCAACACCAAAAAACATCACTTACAACCCTATCCCTACCCCTAGGAGAATTTTTGACGATCCACATCAAAAATACAAGCAAAAAAAAAAAACAGCATCACCACCATCTAAAGCCTCTCTGATCGTACAGTCTAGTTTCAAACCAACGGTTCTCACTGGAAAAGCTTTACAAACTCTGAATAGTCTCATATCCGCCCCTCTCCAGGCCTCACCCCTCAATCAAGTAAGTAAAGTTAAGATAACTAACGGTTACCCAAAAAGAGAGGAAGAAAAAAAGGCGGAGATACCCCAAACAGAAATCCCTCCCCAGTTTCGTATGCCACACCAGATGTTCATTACTCCTGCTGTTCCTCAAAAAATACCCCCCACTCCAGCCAGAGAAAATCAAAGAGTCACTAAGGAAGATGTACGCTGGCGGAGAAAGAGCTTAGTTGTCGCAAACACGATTCATAATCTGAAAAAAGAAGCCATTGGTCATGACAATACCAGAAAAAAAGATGAGTCTAGTCAAGCCAGCCAGGTAACAACCCGCAACCCTATCATTTTGCTTGTTAATAATTTTCACTATCATTTCTTGATTTCTATCGTTGATGTGAATTTAATTAAAGCGATTATTGCTAGTATTTTAAGATGTCATGATTTTGAATTTTTGACAACTGAATGCAACCAATTTTTTTTTGAAAAGGCTTTTATTATCTTGTCTCCCGTGAACTGGAGGACCCTTTCCTCCAAAAAGTTGTTCAACTCGAAGTGCACCAATATTCCCCATGAATCTGCTTATCCACAAAATAACTACCCTTTCACTTTCAATCCCCGCAAAGAATCTCACCAACTTTTCGACCCCATCCTCCTAAAAATTCAAAGCACCATTTCTTCTCAGTTTTAAAAGAACCGATCCTCTCATCGAAAATCATACCACCAAACCCTCCTAATGTCTCTGAATCTTTTAGCCTGGAACTGCCAGGGCCTAGGCAAACCCACTACTCAGACTCATCTAAAAAAGCTTATCTCGGAACATACACCTGACATCCTATTTCTTCAAGAAACAAAAAACAAAGAGGATTTCATCAAGCCCATCCTTCAAAATCTAAAATACCAAAATATGGAAATCGTAAACCCGACAGGAGTAATAGGAACTGCTGGTGGCTTAGCCCTAGCTTGGTCTGATAAAGTATCTATCAATGTCGTGAATAACACAGATAGCCAAATAGATGTTATTGTCACCTGTAAATCAAACAATTTTGTTTGGATGCTGTCAGGAACCTATGGGTGCCCTTATAGGATTAAGAAACACGTCAGTTGGGAGTATTTCACAAATTTGTCTAGGAATGTGGACATACCATGGATAGTCTTAGGAGATCTAAATTTTACCCTTTCTGGAAATGAAAAGCAGGGGGGCACACCTGTAGACCAAACCGAGAGTCTCTTTTTCACAAATTTGATTAACTCGGCTGAGTTAATGGACCTGGGCTTTGTTGGATACCAATTTACCTGGTCCAATAAAAGAAGTGGGAAGAATTTCATAGAAGCTAGACTTGACAGAGCTCTAGCTAACACAAAATGGGTTAATCTCTACCCTAGAGCCATGGTCTATCATTTGCCCTCTATAGGGTCTGACCACAGTCCTATCCTAATTAGAACCACACCATGTTGGAAGGATGGAGCTAAGCCATTCAAGTTCTTTGGGATTTACATGGAGGAACCTTCTTGTTTTCAAGTTATAGAGGAATCTTGGGATATTGACCCGGGGGGGGTCGGCTGCTTTTGGCATTTCGTCTAGGCTAAAAAATGTGAAACATAACATAAAAATTTGGAATCGTGAGTACTTTGGGAACATACAACAAAACATTAAAAAGATCAACCAAAACATCTCCCATGCCAAAAATAATCTCAAACTCAGTGATAATAATCCTAGAGTAGAAAACCTCAAAAGAGAGTTAGAAAAATGGTACAACTACGAAGAAGCTTTTTGGAAAACCAAAGCCACAGATAACAACCTTAATCTGGGGGACAAAAATACTGGGTATTTCCATTCCACGGCCTCTTTTAGGGCAAGAAAACTTCGAATAGAGTCAATTCAAAAAAATGACGGCACTTGGTGTTCTGATAGACAAAGCATAGTGGACTCCTTCCACAATCATTTTGCCTCTATGGCATCTTCATCCAATCCTATGGTGGATAACCAAATTCTTCAACTGATCCCCAAATGCCTTAATGATCAAGAAAATGCTAAACTCCTGGCTATTCCATCTGAACTCGAAATTAAACTCATAGTCTTTGATATGCATCCTAACAAATCACCAGGGCCAGATGGCTTCCCGGCAATCTTCTTTCAAAAAAACTGGTTCCTCCTAAAAGATGAGGTGACGAAAATGATACAAGATTTTTTCGAGTCAAAACATATTCTCAAAGAATTCAACTCCACCTTCATTACCTTGATACCAAAAATTGATTCGCCCACCACCCCGAAGGATTTTAGGCCCATTTCTTTATGCAATACCATCTACAAAATAATCTCCAAGCTCCTGGCAGGAAGAATCAAACCTTTCCTAGATAAGCTCATCTCTCCCTACCAATCCGCTTTTGTCCCAGGAAGACAAATAGCTGACAATATAATAATTGCTCACGAAATTATCCATACGATGAGATCGGAAAGGAAAAAACAAAAGAAAAAGGGATACATGGGCCTTAAAATAGACATGTCCAAAGCTTTCGACAGGGTGGAATGGTCTTTCCTCGTCAAAATTATGGAACAAATGGGATTCTGCAAGGATTGGATAGATTTGATACTTCAGTGTATAGTTACCCCTTCCAGTGCTGTCCTTGTAAATGGGTCCCCATCTAGTTTTTTCAAGCCATCCAGGGGACTTAGACAAGGAGACCCGCTGTCTCCTTACCTTTTCATAATCTGTATGGAAGCCCTTTCTAGGGTTTTACAGAATGCCGAGGAGCGAAAACTCATTACTGGAGTTAAATTTGGAAAAGTTTCCCCCTCAATCTCTCATCTTTTGTTTGCCGATGATTGCTTGATATTTACTAAGGCAGGGAAAAAGGAGTGTAAAAATTTGGTCAAAATTCTGGACCTCTTTAGCATAGGTTCAGGTCAACAAATAAATTATGACAAATCTGGGGCTTTCTTCAGCAACTCTGTCTCAAATACAGAAATAAGGGATATCCTTGAAATTCTGAGAGTGGGTAGAATAAAGTTGGATGATAAATACCTAGGAGTCCCGTTTTTCACTCACCAATCCAAGATTAAATGTTTTGAACCAATTTTAGAAAAGCTAAAAGTGAGACTAAAAGGATGGAGTCGAAAACTACTTTCCCCGGCTGGAAGAAAAGTGATGATTAGACATGTGGCTGACACGTTGGCAACATACCAAATGTCGTGTTTCATAATACCGAAAGAGATAACAAAGAAAATGGATACCCTAAACAGAGCTTTCTGGTGGGGGAGAGCAAAAGATAAAAGTAGAGGATGGTGCCCCAAAGCTTGGCTATCAATCTGTAAACCACAGGAGGAGGGAGGATTAGGTTTTAAACAATTTGAGGAATTCAATCTAGCAATGATTACGAAAATGGCATGGAGAATGATAAAGAACCCGGACTCCCTCACCTCAAGAGTGCTACAAACAAAATATTTCAAAGACTCGACCCCCCTGAACATAACCAAACTAAAACAAAATAGCTCCTGGTTCTGGAAAGGCCTTTGGAAGGGTATCAAAATCATTCATGAAGAGGCAATCTGGAAAATTGGCAATGGAAAGGATATCCACCTCTGGACTCATAATTGGATCCCTTTAAATACTCCAAACCCTATCCAAATAAGAGACATTAAACCAACCATAGCAAAAACAGTGTGTAAAGTGAGTGAGGTTCTAATGGATGACTCTAAGGAATGGAATATTGACTTTCTCAAACAAGTTTTCCCAGCCAACATAGTCCAAAACATCATCGGAATAGATCTGTCTCAGACTACAGACACACATGATACTATAATTTGGCCGCTAACTCGAAAAGGAGATCTTACGGTCAAATCGGTCTATGAGTTTCTGATCAGGGACCCTTCTGAGATTGGGATCAGTCCCCAACCTCTAAACCCAATTTGGGGGAAAATCTGGTCCCTCAAAATCATACCGCGTATGCAGGTTTTCGTGTGGAAATGTTATAATGGCATCCTACCGGTTAGTACTAAGTTGGGAAGGTGGGTAACTACTATAGACACATCGTGTACAATGTGTAATACCCCCCTAGAGACAGATGATCACACACTTTTCCACTGTCCTTTCCAGAGACTGTTTGGTTTGGGGTAAATGGTAGGATACCAAATCTTAACACTAGTGTTCAACTTTGGATCGAGTCATGGATTTGTAATAGAGGAATTAGCCCTATTGAAGGAGTCAGATGGAACGAGCTCTATGCTACCACATCCTGGTTCATTTGGAAAGCTAGGTGTCTTAAGTGTTTCCAAAACATACACCAAACCCCGTCAACCACTATTGCTCTCATAAAAGGTCATCTGAACCAAACAAATTTCAATACCAAAGTTATGATCCCAAACAGAATTCCTTGTCCAAACCAACTAGCCAACAACCAAATAATGATCCCCACACCAAACCAAACCATGATTTGCTACAGCTGGTGGCATACCTACTTATCCATTGCTATTGTGGTTATTGTTTTAATAGATGAACGAGGCAACAACAACGGACAACGGGCCTTCCATTGCGAAGTGAGCTCTCTTGACGAAAGCACAACAATGGGGGTAATCAAAGCGATGCAATGGCACCAACAAAACAAAAGGAGGACCTGCAACATTGAAATCGACAACAACAAGATAAGGAAGAAACTGAAAATCAAATGGAAATTCCCACAAAGAACCGCCAATAATATGATCATTGATGCACATGTGTATATTTTTTCCTACTTTAGAATGTTTAATTGTAATTCCCTAAGGCCAGATTGGCGGCCAAAACTTATCTCTATTGCTCAAAACTATGTTCCATCCTCTGGTGATGGTAACAAACTATCTATAATTTGTAATTCCCCTATGACTCTCAATGCTCCCCAGACTTTAAACCTGGGAGGCTAGTTGTTTGTTTCTTGTATCAGTTTCCAATAAAAAAAAAAAAAAAAAAAAAAAAAACTATCACAGAGACCACGAGTGAATTCAATAGGAGATCGAGGACATTTTAAGTTAAGGTAAAACCATAAACAAATCAGGTAACCATGTGAGACTGAAAATCCGACAGTCAAAATCTCCCTAGTTGGACTCATTTTTGAATCTTACATACAATTTACCGACTACTTGGGGTAACGGTATATGGGAACTATTCTTTCTGTAACATAACATAGTACCTAATTTACTTAATCTAATATAAGTAAATCAAAAGTTAATTAGTCAAACAATTAATTTGTGCTCAGAACATGTTGATTCTGCTGTTTGTTTCTTTTAAAAACTAAACAAGTTTTATTAATGAAAAGCAGTGTCAAAATGTTGGGTTTATATTTAACTTAATCATGCATGCTTTAAAAAGTTAAACACACTCTCTCAATCCCAATACTTGGTAGGATTTTAACAAAGATTTAGAACTCGTGTCGCAGAACTATGTCCTCTGCGTATATGATGCCAGTTTGAGAGTAGTAAAGTGAACTCCATTAAAAATTATAACTTCCACCAACTGTCTGAAACATAGGCAAGGACATTGTATCCTCGCACGCGCACGCGCACGCTTGGCTTATATCAATGCATCACCTGCTACGTAACTGGTCGTTTGAAACGAGTCGTCCCCACAAACAAGTCCCAGTTCACTGTAAAGGTTAGTGAGTGACTTCCACCGAGCTATGGTTTTTGTAGAAGAAGAGCACTGGGACTAACAGGGGGGCAACATGTCCTCTAGACGGACGACAGCAGAGGACCTTAGTGCATATGTAATAAGCTAACTACCTAGAGATGACCCTTCTTCATGTTCTTAAAGATGAGCAGAGGACATCAGTACATAGACATACTGTAAATATTCTTCCTTCCAAAAATTAAAAGCTCGAGACTAAGCTCCGAAGTGAGGACCCAACCCAGCTCCAGTTTGTCGCGGGATTTTCGTATACGCTTTACCTGCGACATGAGCACATGATGATCACACTCCCACTTTATATGGGAACTAAAGAACACAAGACAAGCAAGAAAGACACTTTTCCTTTGTAAGGGGTGCCAAACCAGTAACGCTGACACTCTGCACTGCGTGCTGCATAAGATGGTCCATCTTCATCTGTCTGAATTGCCTTGTAAAGTATGTGAGAAGAACGATGTTTCCCGATGTTTATTGTTTAAGAATGAAGCAGTTAACAAATTGATTTTTCTCGTCAATATAAAACAGTTGACATAATTATATTGTTAATATACAACAAGTATGTGACTAAATTTAAGTTTTAACATACATCTAAAGATACCTAAAATTTGTCAGGAGCAATCGACAAACAGGACAACAAGAACGGTCCACTCCACAAAGTAGGATGTTAGCAAGAAAGAAAGAACTAAGCAAAATTTTGCTTTCAATCAAGCAGCCCATCCATATACAATCTGATTAAACCTACTGCCGGGATATCGGTGGTGTTGCCGGCAAGGGTTGAGGATGGTTATAGAAACTGGTTCCTGATGACCCCTGCAAATTCTGATAAGCATTTGCTTGAGATGGGTACGGAGAAGTCCCTGAGAGCTGGCTCCCCTGCATGGGATAACTGGGCAAAGGCGGTTGTTGTGGTCTTTGTTGGGCTGCTGAACCATAGCTGTATGGTACACTAGTCATAGACCCAGCTGTCTGCATGAAATGCACAGGTGGTGGCGTTGATGCTGTTACAAGTGATGGTGGAGGCGGTGGCTGTGACATTGGTGATGATGATGGCAGGGATGGCTGATGCAGAGGCAAAAGCGCTTCAGGATGTGGAAAAGTTGGTGCTGGTGGTTGTTGCATGTAAGAAGATGAGCCATTCTCGAGTTTCAATCTCTTGTCTGATGTATAATCATCAGAGGATTCTTTCAGTGTATTATTACTAATGCCTCCCCCAGAAGCCAGGGAAGAGAGAACGTGAGCAAGCATCTGTGCAGATGAAGTTGAAGCTGTCAATTTTGCGACAACTTCAGCAGCTGTAGATTTTCGTGGCTCCTGTTCACTAGTCTGGGGTGCATTTCCGGTAGGAAGAGAAGTCAACTGACTAGTATACATGACAGGAGCCGATTGGTCCTTCTCTCCATTTGTCACCAGATTATCTGCTGGAGTGAAAGTCGGCGTCATGCCTGAGAGTGTATTTGCTTCCTTCAACCTCTGTTGCTCATCTAACAACTGACCGCTGGTGCTGCTGAGTAACCGCTGGCAGACATTGTCCACCTGTTCTGATTGAGATTTAGCGGTCTGAAATTACAGCAACATACATGAGAAGGAATATATGAAACAATCGGAAATGCGTTGTTCTGGATGATGTCTCTTGACAAAACAGAAAGAAAATGAATTCTTCACTCCATAGGAACAAAAAAGGTTTCTTCAAGGTAGAGTCGTAGAGAATAAGGGGCTTCTGATGACCCCACTAAAGCATTTAATTTCACAACCTCTGACTATTATAGTTTAAATCTTCGCGCTTAGATGTTGAATCAGTAGATGAATATTGGAACATTTCCGCACAGTAAGGTCATGAACTATTTGAGAATAAAAACGTAGTATTTATGAAATGTTATGTTGAGCTAAAGACTCTTCACAGAAAAGCATATATAAGCTAAGAAACTATAATATACCTAAGAAAATGCTAAAACAGCCCTCCATCATTCCTCAATAGAAAGCAAAGTGTAAGAAACGGGTTTAGACACAGATCTCGGGCTAGGACCATGACTGTTCTTCACAGAAAAAAGGCCGTTTTGCAGATTCCGTAAACAAAAACATTTTATAGAAAGGAGTTTTAGAAAACAGTTATAACGGCTGTTATAACGCAAAAACAGTCTTACATAACGACCGTTATTTGCAATTAACCCATGAAATGATATAGAAAAAAAAGACAAAAAAAAAAAAAAGGGTGATAACGACTGTTATACTGTATACCACCCAAGATAACGGCGGTTATTCGCTATTTAGTGCCGCTATATAGAGGAGCTTAATGTTGAACCTCACAGTCAGGCCATATGACCACAACTGTTTTAACGGCCTTTTTTTTTTGGGGTGGGTGGGGGTGGGTGGATTTGAAACCTTGATAAAAAGCAGTACACACTTTTCATGAATTCCACATGAATTCAGATGTATAAGATGACTCAGGGTGTTACCTAACAAGAAAGACAACCAAAAAACTGACCCATAAGTCATCAAATTAATTGAAGTGCTCAGTTATTACCTGAAGCTGACTGCGTACTTGTTCCAGCTCAATTTCCTACAAGAACAAAATAACCTCACTTTATAAATTAGCATTAGCAAAATAAAATAGTAAAAGTAAATGAATCTAGAATACAGATACAGAAAAGAAATGTCTGTTTTGTGTGTGTGTTGTGTGGTGAGGGAGGGGTGATACAAAAAAAAAGTAACCTGCTCCTGGAGAGCCTCTTTTAAATGAGACACAAGTGTCGCTCTAGATGATTCAGCTGCTGTCAGCCGTTCAATGCACTCTCCCAGTATAGTATGCTGTCCTCGCAGCATTGTAACAAACTCAGATCCATTGGCATGCACTGTCCATCAAAGAGAAACAAGTTCATGCATATTGAAAATATCCAGAAGATGTCCAGTAAATTATAATGGTGCTTAGCTTGTAATCATCTTATGTCGAAAATGCATTACTAAGTTAAGTTCTGCAGAATACTTTCTACAGGATGGTTCGATAGGGTTAAAATAACAACCCAGAAGTGTGCACCTGAGCCATAGGCGCCACCAATTTCCTTCTCTACTTTATCAACACATTTGACAGCTTCCCTGCATTTGCTCAAAAGAGTTTCTTCATCCTTGGATTTATCATAAACAACTTTATAATACGAAATTATCTTCTCCAGTATGCTTCCAGTAGCTTGTTTCTGGTAAACAAGAAAGAAAGAACATCTCAGAATTTAACTTAAACATATCGAAACGCCAAGACAGACATGTAGATCTGAATAAATAATGAAAGTTTCTTACCGCTTTGAGGGACACACTTTTTCTATTTCTATTGCGGTTCTCCAAGTTTCTTCCCATAAGCTCTTCCTTTAGGATTTGTCCATGAGACCCAAAAACCTTTCTCTCTTCCCATATAGTAACCTGAGGTACAAATGTAAAATGAAAATTAAAAATGCTGTAAAGAATATATACATTCGCATATAACTTCAACTCGATTAATTCTAACAATAGAGATAAGAGCACCATCAGATAAGTCTACAACCGCCTGAATACGTCAAGCAGTTTTCTTTGCAGGTTGCTAGCCCATATACACGTAGAAAACCACGGCACAAAGAACAATTAGCTATAAGAGAGTGACAGAGCGCTAAGAGAGAGGGTTAAATATACATACCAGTCGTAGTGCAGCATTTCTTCCGAACTCATCCCCATTCTGAGCTACATCGCCAAGAGCATCTGGAAGAACCTTCCAGAATTCATCGACGAATTCTGAACCCTTCCTCCTACTATTCTGCAATATATCGTTTGCAAGATATAGAAAAGCCAATCGTTGTTCCCGTGGGGAACAGTGGAACTGCCTATCCCACGTCTCAACCACTTGCTTTGCTTTCTTCATATGGAAGATACACCAGTGTGATAAAGCTTTATTATGTTAAGGATAGCATCTAAGAAATACAAGGAGATGCTAAAGAAGTATTCATGAGATATTCACTCCGACAACAAGTAAAACTAAGAATTTAACACCAGGGCGGTTGTACCTTATACCTTAGTGCATTAATAGTTGCTTTTGTTGTTTGATCAAAGAGTCAATTCTCCTACCAAGGTAGCTCAATTTGGGCACTTGAAAAATGCACAAATTATGTATGGCAAACGAATAAACAGTGTAATGAATATAGTAACCATTGATAAGCAGAGAATGCAAAACCACTGCCTCAAAAGAAGAACATACTTTCTAATAGCTATGAAACATCCAAGTGTCTCCCATATGGATTGGCCACAAAATAATGTTGAAAGAACAGTCCCATTTTCAGTTCATACAACTATGAAAAGGATACTCTCAATACTTTGCTGTGAACTGTTGAGCTTCGCCAGCTTTTCCACCAAAATTTGTCCATTGAAAGTACTACTCATTGTTTCTAGTATAAGATTACACCAACTTAGAGAAACACAAAACCTGTCATGAAGAACGTTAGATTGGATTCACTGCACAAGTGAAATCAAAGTAAGATAAACACAATTTAAGCATCAGGTCTCGTAACTAAACAGTGCAAAAGAGCAAACCAACAAAATCTAAACGATTTGGAAACAAACTGTATCAATAGATTCTAATCAACCGGCAGGTATATACCCAAACATCTTCCATATCCTCCATGTTCTATACATGGAAAAATGCTTAATGTAAATTATTGCTTTCCAAGATATTAGCATTACGATTTGAAGTTGAAAATAAAAAACCAAACTCAACGATAATCCTAGTTCTCCATAAACAGTCTAGTAGCTCATATATTAGAATGGAGAATGTTCTACTAAAACATAGCTCTAAACAGAATTCTCCCTAGTTCATGTCGAATTCTAAAGACCTATTGTAGGAACCCTGAATTGACTGTTGCATCCACGCCCATACCAGCCAGAACACAATAGGTAAACAAGAAATCTTTATACAACCCAAATACCGCTACACGCTCGTTTATTCCTATTTAAACAATTAAAGACCTCACTTAAATCGCACTCTCTTCTTAATATATTTACAGGTTTAGCAAATTCCTGCCTCTTCCGGAAACTGTAATCAGAAATCACTACCTAAAGGCCCTATCAAAAACCCACAAATAAATAAATAACTTCATCTTTCTATAACCAGAATTACTCAAATTTCAGTTCCAAAAGCTTGCTTTGTTATTACTCTAAATATTGATTCTTCACCAGTTTCAATAACAAGACTGAAACTTTTCCCTCAAAAGAAATTTAAACTTCCAAAACAAACATACAAGCAATACAAACTTGAAATTATATTAAATTAAATAAAACCTAAGGCCTAAGGTTTGAACCCAAAATTCATATTTAAACCTAATTCAAACGATAAAGAAACTTGAGATAAGAGTATAACCTGTTGAGAAAATGCGCCAAGAATTGTCGAAGTGATAAATAGATAGATAGGGTAAGTGAAATTTAGGGTTTTGTTAGTAACCCGTAATACATAGAATGTTGAATGACAGAAGTTTTTTGTGTTTGCGGATGCTTGTTTTAGATATTATGAAGAGAAAGGGAATGGTTAGTTAGATTCTATGTTCTCAACGTGCGGCTCTTTTCTGATGGTTTATGTTTCTGGTTTGGTTTGGTTTTAAACTCGCCACTAACTAAAACACGAAGAATCGTGTGACTTAATTTAAGGAAAGAATTTTTAATTTCCCATAATTACCCGTATATATTTATGACGTGTTTGGTCGGAGGGAATGTAATGAGAATATGATCTCGTTCCCATGTTGATAAATAAGAACAAAGAGCTGTTAGAATTAAGATTAAGATTATCTAAAAGTAATTTCTCATGTTTGATGCGGTTCCACGTGAGTATGGACGGTAATGGTAAATTAAAGCCTAATTATGAGTTCGTCCTTGAATTAATCGGATAATACTGTGCAAAAATTGAAGTTTTCGTACATGAGATGAAAATATTTCCGCCATGATCGTGGGAGAATATATGCATATACGCTACTAGAGTTGGTGTGCCTTCTTTACAGCTGCATTTCTTATGAATAGAGTTTCTTCATCTCCGACTGGTTCAAAATCTCCTTATGAACTGCTCTTTAATCATATATCTGATTATTTATCCTTGCGCACATTTGGTTGTCTTTTTTTTCCTCATCTTCAACCATATGGACGCAAAAAATTGGATTCGCGTTCCTCCTCTTGTGTTTTCTTAGGTTATAGTGTTCATCACAAAGGTTATAAATGTCTTCACTTACCTACTGGTCGTATTTATGGGTCTCGTTATGTTGTCTTTGTCGAAGACAAGTTCCCTTTTGTTATTTACCTGCCAAGATACCTCATATCCCGTCGCCATTACATGCATTTTTTTCACCATCTTACTCTGGTATATTTCCTAATGTTTTATCTCATTTATGCTTTACTAGTAATACTGGTTCAAGTTCACTTGAGAATGCTACTGTTAGTGGTGTTCGTGTATCCCCGAATGATGTTCCTACCTCACCTGCTTCTGCAACTACCTTCTTACATCACAAACTTCAACAAGACACGATAACTCACACATGAGAACTTCAGTATTACTCAGCACTGCTACAACACCTACTTGCCAAGACTCAGTGCCGATTCCTGACAGTTTTCTATCAACGTTGCAGAAATTTCAGAATGTATATTCTACAACGCTACTTGTTGCTGCCAGCGCACCCCAACGAAAGTCATTTGTCGTACTTGTTTTACAGATACCTATAATAGCGTCTGATAACGGTACCATGCCATCTTCCCCAGCATTACCAAGTGTGCAGTATGTCACCACACTTTTGTCTGCCGATGACTCATCATATCCGCATTGTACGCCTGTAGCAGCTGACACCTCCACCGAACTGCAGTCCACTCTATCCCCACCTGCTACCACGATCTCTTCCACTGAACAATTGGATAACTCATCCCTGCAACCACCAACTGCCAATGATTATCAAGATGTTGTAACAAACACAAACAACATTAACCTACTGTCCATGCAGTTTCCACCAACTGCTGTGAATTCTTCTAATGAACAGTTGGTTCATTCTGGTTTGCAACCACGATTCACTAATGATCATCCAATGGTTACGCGGGGAAAGGGTGGATTTTTCTTAAAAGGTACTTTTAGCTTTGAAACATGCTAAAATTACTGATGATTTGTTTACGCCTTCATGTTATTCTCAGGATAAGAATGATCCAAAATGGCATCCGCCTATGGATTTGGAATACTATGCTCTTATGAAGAATGAGACGTGGTCTATTATTCCACCTCCTCCAACCCAAAATTATATTTGTTGGAGTATAGCTCGGTTGAACCCACCAAGCGTTGGTATGTCAAGTTTGGTTGTCATATTTTAGTGAATCAAAACTCATTGTAGATGGTGGATTTTCGACAAAGGCTAAAATCATAAACCCATAATTACATGAACCTCTGACTCAGCAATCAGGCGTAAATATGGAGACACGTGTCTCTCATCGAATCCTTTGACGGAGAATACTTTCTCTCAGAGTGCATATATATATGTAGTCTCACAGCTGGACAACGACATATCTCATGAGTCGAATACTTGGTCATAATTTCTATCACGGGATGAACAACTCGAAACGACTTGCTCTGCTAGTATAAAGTCATAAATTAATCATTCCTAAATTCTTGGATTCATCCATGAGAATTCTGAAAATATTCAAATATTTTTATGAGATATCTCATTACGCAAACCATGGTTCTTCCCAGTGAGAAGTACATGGATTAGTAATATTGGGCCTGCGATGCATCGGTTACTTTGAGCGCGAGCCTGTCTCAAACCTAAATTCTTGGATTCATCACGAGAATTGCTGAAAATATTCAAATATTTTCGCACATATTTCATTATGCAAACCATGGTTATTCCCGAGAAATCCATGGATTAGTAATAAATATTGGGCCTTGCGAGCATCGGGGGCTACCTTTGAGCAAGCCATGTCTTAAACTTAAATTCTTGGATTCATCCATGAGTCTTGAAAATATTCAAATATTTTATGAGATATCTCATTACGCAAACCATGGTTCTTCCCGTGAAGTACATGGATTAGTAATATTGGACCTTGAGCATCGGTGCTCTGCCTGAGCGAGCCACTGTCTCAAACCTAAATTCTTGGATTCATCCATGAATTTCTTGAAAATATTCAAATATTTTTAGCACATATTTCATTCGCCAAACCATGGTTCTTCCCAGAAGTCCATGGATTAGTAATAAATATTGGCCGCCGAGGCATCAGACTCACTTTGAGCAAGCCACATCTTAAACTTAAATTCTTGGATTCATCCATTGAGAATTCTTGAAAATATTCAAATATTTTCTGCAAATATTTCATTCGCAAACCATGGTTCTTCCCAGCGAGAAGTCCATGGATTAGTAATAAATATTAGACTTGGGCATCAGGATCTGCCTGAGCAAGATCTCTCTCGAGATGGTGCAATTGTATTCAATAATGATACATTAACAACCACCGCACGAGCAAGTATTTCAAAATACGGCGAAGCGATGAACCTATGCAAAATAGGACGAAGAATAACAAATAAATAAAAATTGACCAAAGCGGCTGGAGCATGGACCCACTGACCGGCCATTGTGATGGTCAATCCACGATCTCATATTTTTATCATATTTTGTTGTTTTCACGAGTTCATGAAAAAACCTTTAAACGAACAAATATCCTTTTGTTTTGAGGAAACTCCTCAACTTCATGGTGCTTCCTCTCGCGTAGGAAATAATATAAAATCAAGGAGAGCATGAGGGGGCGTGACCATTGGCCAGCCGGCCCCACACCTCATATTTCCTCATTTATTTATTAATTGCCCTAATTTCATGAAAACTCCTTAATCTCATGATTTTTCCTTCGTCCCATGAAAAATAATAAAACTTAGGAAACCCGTGTGCACGAGTCATGGTCGGTCGGCCAAACCCTAGATGGCTCACACGTCCCACTCTTTTATTAGCATATTTTTCATGTTTTCATAATCCCATGAAAATTCCCTGATTTCATGATATTTTCTTCAAATTATGAAAATTCCTTCAAATCATGAAATAATGCATAAAATAGGGAAAACGCACGGGACCGGGCCTGATTTCATGATATTTTATGCATTATTTCATGATTTGAAGGAATTTTCATAATTTGAAGAAAATATCATGAAATCAGGGAATTTTCATGGGATTATGAAAACATGAAAAATATGCTAATAAAAGAGTGGGACGTGTGAGCCATCTAGGGTTTGGCCGACCGACCATGACTCGTGCAACACCGGTTTCCTAAGTTTTATTATTTTTCATGGGACGAAGGAAAAATCATGAGATTAAGGAGTTTTCATGAAATTAGGGCAATTAATAAATAAATGAGGAAATATGAGGTGTGGGGCCGGCTGGCCAATGGTCACGCCCCCTCATGCTCTCCTTGATTTTATATTATTTCCTACACGCGGAGGAAGCACCATGAAGTTGAGGAGTTTCCTCAAAACAAAAGGATATTTGTTCAAGCGAAAGGTTTTTTCATGAACTCAGAAAAAACAACAAAATATGATAAAAATATGAGATCGGGTGTGGGATTGACCACGCACGGTGGCCTTGGTCAAGCCGGGTCCATGCTCCCAGCCGCTTTGGTCAATTTTTATTTATTTGTTATTCTTCGTCCTATTTTGCATAGATTCATCGTTTGTCGTATTTTGAAATACTTGCTCGTGCGATGGTTGTTAATGTATCATTATTGAATACAATTGCACCATCTCGAGACAAGAGCTTGCTCAAAGCAGATCCCCGATGCCCGTGCGTCCAATATTTATTACTAATCCATGGACTTCGGCGGGGAAGAACCATGGTTTGCGTAATGAAATATGTGCGAAAATATTTGAATATTTTCAGCAATTCTGCGGATGAATCCAAGAATTTAAGTTTAAGATGTGGCTTGCTCAAAGTGTAGCCCCGATGTCGTGCGTCCAATATTTATTACTAATCCATGGACTTCTGCTGGGAAGAACCATGGTTTGCGTAATGAAATATGTGCGAAAATATTTGAATATTTTCAGCAATCCTGCGGATGAATCCAAGAATTTAGGTTTTTCGCAGCGGTAGCAATCGATGCCCGTGCATCCAATATTACTAATCCATGTACTTATGCTGGGAAGAACCATGGTTTGTGTAATGAGATATCTGCGAAAATATTTGAATATTTTCAGCAATTCTGCGGATGAATCCAAGAATTTAAGTTTAAGACATGGCTTGCTCAGGCGGTAGCCCTGATTCCCGTGCATCCAATATTTATTACTAATCCATGGACTGGAAGAACCATGGTTTGCGTAATGAAATATGTGCGAAAATATTTGAATATTTTCAAAGAATTCTCATGGATGAATCCAAGAATTTAGGTTTGAGACAGGCTCGCTCAGGCGGTAGCACCGATGCCCGTGCGTCCAATATTACTAATCCATGTACTTCGCTAGAAGAACCATGGTTTGCGTAATGAGATATCGCGAAAATATTTGAATATTTTCAGAATTCATGGATGAATCCAAGAATTTAGGAATGATTAATTTATGACTTTATACTAGCAGAGCAAGTCGTTCGGGAGTTGTTCATCCCGTGATAGAAATTATGATCAAGTATTCAAGACTCATGAGATATGTCGTTGTCCAGCTGTGAGACTACATATCTATATGCACTCTGAGAGAAAGTATTCTCCGTCAAAGGATTCGATGAGAGACACGTGTCTCCATATTTACGCCTGATTGCTGAGTCAGAGGTTCATGTAATTATGGGTTTACGATTTTAGCCTTTGACGAAAATCCACCATCTACATTAAGTCCCCTGCTTAGTGAGGAAAGCCGTGTTCCTCAGTCAGCATTGAATGGTGATTTTCCGGTCATAACAGTGCAAGTAATTGAACTTAGTTGTAAGTTAAGATATTATCGGATTTCGGTCGTACGAGCATATCATGACTTGAAAGCAGGCTCTAGTGGCATGATAGAATTTCGTTTGGTGAGCATGAGTTGGTGTTGAACCGCTGATTTGGGTGACGGGACCTTGGTTGTTCGGGATTCGCGGGCCGGGCCCAATAAGGAAATCCTTGGAAAATTAGGTTTTGGAAACAAAGTTTGATATAAAAGAAATTACTTCTTCTTTTTTTTTCCCACGACCAGCATCCTCCATCAATTCACCACCTTCACGTCAGTACTAGGAGAGGAGGAAAAATTAGCCGGAGCTCCAGCGCCGCCGCCGTTGCCGCCACCGTCCGGCAATTTTGCGACGGCACCGACAAGTATGCGTCCATTTTTATTTTATTTTTCTTGCTGATGCTCATGAGTTTTATGAGTTTTTCACATATTGATCATGATGAAATTATATACCCGTGTATATATGATTGTGAGTTTCATTGAAAACCTTCGTTTTTGAAAACGTATGTTCGTTTGATCGTTAGTTTTTGAAAACTAGTAATAATCCTTGATTTAGGAGAGGTTTTCCTTCATATATGAATATGTAGGTTCAGTGATGAAACTATGTTGATGATCTTTCACGTGAGACAAAGTTTTATCACAAAAGCGAATTTTTCACAAAACCGTAGTAAAATCTTCGTTTTAAAGAAAAACGATGGTGCGGAGAAGCGGGTTCTCCTCTTTATGTATATATAAGCTTGTGTACAGTGATAAAATTTTATGTATGAGTTTTCATGTAAAACTTTATCATGCAATGCGTTAGTTTTCACAAAATTGAAATAAACCTTCGTTTCAAATACACATGACGGCACGAAGGAAACGAGTTTTCTTGTAAAAACATGGTCGGTTCATGAAAAGGTTTTTTTTTCTTTCTTTTTTTTGAAATTGTGGAGTATCCACGATTTATTTTTTACGAGCCCGGCTCATGTTGAAAATATTTATTTATTTACATGAGTAAATAAACGTTTCGTTTACATATATATATATGCAAATATATATTATTTCTCTAAAAATCGAAACTTGAGTTTCATGTGATGTTGCTTAGAAATAAAGATTATTCATGATGAAATAATGTCTTAATTTTCAGAATTTTATGGTGAATGTTCACTCAGTAGAAAATTGATGATTTTATGAAAAATCTGAGTTTTGAACGTCTTTTGTAAGTATTGAAGAAGCAGACGATTCAGGAGCATTAACTCTAGCATTACTCTCACCACTGTTTAGTGGAAGCATAAAAAGGTAAGATTTAAGAATTACCGTTAGACGCTAGTATTTCCTTGATTCCGGATGATCTTGTTGAAGTAGAATGTAATATGAATTTTGCAGCTACTTCATAAATATGACCGGCTCCCAAGTTAACGACTCTTCAAGAGATGAAATGTGCATTGATGATGATATTTCTAGAGATGAGACATGTACAGACGAATCTTCTGTTAGTGAAGATGAAGATGAAACCCCTGGGATTAAGAACATCCCAAATATCGATGATGCATTTTTTGAGGAAGATCCTGCAGTAGCTGAAAAACATTTGAAATCTCCAGCGTATCGTCTCGCTGATAAATCCCAGGACTGTCACTCAGAAGAAATTCGTGACTCCCAAGAAAGTTATGTGATTTTGTCTTGAACGTGGAGTATCCTTGCATCAGTTATAGAATTTAAGCTTTCTCGTCGACCTTTAGAGAAGTTTGCTGGATGGGCGAGGCATATGCTTGGTTTTCCTCATGTGAGGGCTATGATCGATCAAAGCAGTGACAAGGGCTATTCAAGCTTCTGGGGAGTTATTCATTTACCATGACGCGAGAAGTATTGTAGCTCTGCTTTCTCGCTGGTGTATTCCTACTCATACCTTCATATGCAGATGGGGAGAGTTTACCATTACCTTGGAAGACGTGGTAGCTTTGATGCATCTCCCAATCACAGGTAATCTTCCAGGGGATATTTCAGATGAGGAGACTGCCGTTTATCATATCTTGACAGCTGCAATGGAGGTAGCAAATAAGGATGGCGGTAAAGGATGCTATGCTCTTTGGTTGACGCGCTGGTGGCCTAAAGACGAAGTTTCTGATAAACCCATCGATGGTATGTTACCCATTGCTGCTTTCTTATGTTTATGGTTGTCCAGAGATATCTTTGAAGATAGCGGAAACTTGTTGAAACCTTTCTGGATTCCCTTTGCTATTAAGATGGCTCAAGGTGAGCAACTCCCAATAGGTAGCTTGTTCTTGGGCTCCTTGTATTACAACTTGGATTCTTTGGTTATAGACTCCAGTGTGTCGAATAGCTTCATGAAGATTGAATGTTATGCTAACACGATGTTTCTTCAAGCTCTGATGTGGGAACACTTCAAGAATTATGCACCCATTCCACGTAATATTTTGCAAGGACTGAACACTGATGCTCGCCATGTTTTCCCTGAGAAAGACAATGCTAGGATCATGCGTTGGTCCACAAAGCAACCTCGGTGCAGGGCGCGCCTCATTGACATGTTGGATGATGAATCTGAATTTGCTTTTCATCCTTGGGTGTCAGTGCCTTCTTATATCTCCCAACCGGTGACTTTCAATACTAAAGAGAACACTAGTTTGCTGTCTGGTGCGGATCTGAACGATGGCGAGAGGTCCTTCATGTTGAGTTGCACCCCGGTCATCTCGCATCGATTTCGTACGGAGAATTTTCAGTGGAAGAGTATAATATTGATAGAGCGGCCCAACAAATGGGGATGGATCAGTGTGTTCCAACTATTCGAAGAAGGGAACCATCAGTTGAGCATCTCATGACTCGTTTAGACCATACCCATGTGGAAGGAAGTAACTACTGGTTTCCCTGCTCCGATAGACTTTCCTATGTGACTCCGGGTTATGCAGACTTCTGCGATAATCAATTTGAGCGATTGCATGAATATGTAATGGTCGGTCAGCCTCCAGTAAAAAATCGTCCCTCCGATGAGTTGATTGCCAGTCGACCGAGATTGAAGTATCTCTCTGGTGATAAGCAAAAATTGTCTCCAGGATGCTCCAGGTACGTTTTGTTTTGTAATCTTCATAAAATCGTAACAATTTTATTCTGATTATGTTCTTGGAATCATCACGGGACGATCGTATCATAAGACCTCGAATCTGTGTAGATTTCTCGAGACTGGCCGTCGTTCATGGCGGAGAAGGCGAGCATAAGAGTTATAAGTTGTTGCCCAATACAATAAAGTCCCGGCCCGGCGTCTTGGTGAGTTTCCAGTATTTTCTTTGTTATGACCCTTTCTCGGACGTATTGTTAGGATCATGAAACTGATATTGTTGTTCCGTTGTAGAACTTTGCCCCATCAAGTATCGATGATCTTCGTTTTTCCGAGCAAACAATTTTTGACTTGAGCGATGAAGAAGTTGTAAGTATCTCCCCCTCAGTAATCATGGTGTTTTACGAATGAAATGCTGATTGTTGGGGATATATCCAGTAAAATAATTCCATGGTTGTAGAGAATACCGGTGACGGTCGTTCGAAGGATGGCGATAAAGAGAACTCTCAGGGTTCAAGACCGAATGAAGGTAGCAGAGCTGTCGACGTTGATGCGAGCAATCATGGTTCCTTGAATGCTTCGGGAACTACCCAAGTAAGTATTTATCTTGTATTTCATCCATAAAAGTATAAACTTGCTTCTCCATGAATGACTGAACGAGAAAGTATTGTGAATATGACAACTTTTGCTGAAAATACGTCGTCAGAAAATTCAGAACTCAGCACTTTAGGAAAAACGTTGTAGAATCTTCGTCTGATGTCAGGTTTTGCTGATTAGCATATGCATATTCAAGCCCAGGAAATTTCCAAGCTTTAACAAAGAAGTTTTTTAAGTCCTGAGCGCGTTTAGAGCCTGAAAAAGGCGAAATAGTAAACTTCCAGGAGACTTCCAGAACTTTTTCAGATTGCGCATCAGTTGATGTTTTGGCCACATCTTCTTGTCCGTTCATCCGATTGCTATGAAATTTTTACCTGTTGTAGGTAATACCCATACGAAGAGAATGGTATATAACTCAACCCTTGATTCTTCACCAGTTGCTCCCAGTTCATCGCGTTGTACAGGGGAGTGTAAAAATCTCCTCAGGCGGACTTGTTGCAAAACGTGGTTTTGTGACTCTCACGTTATTTACTGACATCTAGCATGTAAAATGAAATGCTTTAATGATGTTAAACTGATTTCATTTTGTAATTCATGATTTCCTTTGGTTTCGTGCTTGGATGAGCCTAATCTCATGTAATCTTCGTATTAGGTACAGAATGCCGAAGTTGAGAATGAAGGAACCCAAAATGATGAAACGAGCGACTTTGAGGCTATTGATAGGGAGGATACCATCTCTTCTCCTCAAGGTCAAGAAAGTGTTGTTGATGGAGTCATGGAGGCTCAGATTATTGCTGTAATAGAAGAATCCAGGACACCGGCAGAAAATACTGAAGAAATTGTTGCCTTGACCGTAGAAGTTGCTCCAGTAATTGAAAACCGTATGATCGTGGATGAATACCCAAGTGCAGGAGTTGCTTTTGATCCTCCATTCGACGCTTCACTCCCGTATCATGAGTTAGTTGGTGGATTCAGCGTTCCTATTGGGTATGCGGGCTTGTACAAGAAAATATGGGAGAAGTTTGGCCATATAATTGTTGACAAGAACCCTGGGCGTGCTTACGCTTTAACAATGTAGGTAAGTGTACTCTTGCGTGTTGTAAGCGACATATGCACTAGATCCAGAAATGTTGTAACTCCAGATGTACTCTTTGATTGGGAGTTCAACTTGGAGAATTCTGAGAGACTTGGCTTCAATGTGAAGTGGCTTCGTAAGAAGATGAATGCTATTAAAGATTCATGTGAAAATAACATACCCTTTCCAAATGATGTTGTGATGGAGAAGGAAGACAAGATCGCCAAGCTTACTGAAGAGCTGACCAAGGAGCATGCGGCTTTGCAGGCTTTGAAGGACGCAGAGGCGCAAAAATCTTTCTTTGCTGATTTTCTTTGATTCGTTTTGCATAATCTCTTTGGCTTATGCATTTCTGAGAGATGTGAGGTTTTATTTGGGTTTTGATATCATGGTTTTGGATTTGTAGATGGTTAAGGATTTTCTTTTGGGTTTGATAGAGATTTTCCTTTAAGAAATATGAACTGAATTTCTGATAAATTGTTGAATTCAAATACTGATTGCAAGTGTTGCAAACGTTTTGGAGGAACTGAAATACAATGAAAGAAAATCCTAAAATGCCAAATCTAAACTTCATGAATGCTCAAGCTCCCAGTACCTCCAATGTCCCGTAATCTTAGACAAATGCCTTAAGCCAATTTTCATGAATTACTGGTAGGGTCCGTCCATCTGTGTTGATTAGCTTGTAATATCCTCCGATCATGGACTTAGCGATCATAAATGGTCCTTCCCAATTGGAGTTCCTTGTAGAATGAAGATCCCGCTTAGTTGCCTTGAGAACCAAATCTCCTTCTATGAACTTGTTTGGCTTTGCAATCCGTGCCTTGAATATCTTGTGTTGATTTGGATTCCTTTGAGCATAACTCCAGGGATGTGGCACATATGTACACTCGTGCAAAAGGGAGCATCCCTCATATTGCCTGTCATTTTTAGCCGTGTCTTCTACAATGAATCGCCCGATTGGATGATCAACTTGAAGAGGCTCTGGATTCATCCATTGGGTAAAATATTGCTGCGGTGCAATGATCCACGCATAGCAATTTGAAATTGCTAAATCATTTGTGGAGTGAAGCCCTTGAACCAAATGAGCATATTTGAAAACTGACGATATGGGCATACGAGAAGGAATAAGACTTGCCTGAGCGTGGAATCTCTTGATAAAAGCATTTGGATGCTCTCCAAAATTCTGTGCAAGTTCTGTCAAAGCTTTGACCTCCTCTAGATATTCAAATGGCGAGATATCTTCTGTTTCCTCTTCCGAGTCAGAGGTTTCTTCGGCGGATGAAAGTACAACCGAAGAGGTTGGTGCAACTTTTCCATCGTGGATCCATGGGCGCCCAAGAATCATGTCATATCCAGGGTCTTCCCGGATTATGTAAAATTTGGTCTCAGTGCAGGACGAACCTTTCACAATTTTGAGGTTGATAAAGCCATATGCATCCTTGAGGATTCCTTCATGATCCCTGATTGTTGTGGGAGCGCGAGTAGCCTCATGTCGAGTGATGCCAGCAGCTCTAAGAGTCTTTAAAGGAATGATGTTAACAGCAGTACCAACATCAATAAAAGCCCTTTTGAATTCATTTCCCTTGACGTGCACTATGGCGAGCAGTCCCCAGTCATTCATTTCTTTGTCAGTGGTTGAGGGTTCAGGAGGTATATCTGAAATTAGCAGGCATTTCCCGGAAACTATGTGATTCAACGCCTTAAACATATCTCCTCGTTGCGCCTTCGATAGATAGAGTAATTCACACACATGCTCCACTAATGACTGGATTGCTTCCTTGACTGGGGCTTCGGAGATAGATAAAGTTCTGACAGGAAGTGGATCTCTGTGCACTCCTTCAGTCCCCAGGTTAAGTTCTCCTGACTCGACCCTTTCTTTAAATATGCGCTTCAAAGTCTTACAAGCATTTGTGGGGTGTCCGATGAACCTATGGAAGCGACAGTACCGAGGATTTTCCATTGCCTCTTCAGTTGGTTCCTTCTTGACATATGGCAATTTGATTACGCCATCTTGAATCCAGGATTCTAGCAATTCAATGACTTCTTCAATGGAACAGGGGAAATCAGGTGCTTCTGGATCTTCCATATGCTGAGGAGCCGTTTCCACATTATCTTTCTTTTGCGTCTTTGAAGGGATGGGAGGAGCATGCTTGCGCTGTGGCTCGGCTTTCCGTTTGTTCCCTTCTGTGACAGAATTTGCGGAAGGTTGCAGACTGTACTGCTTATTTACAAGGCATCTGCTTCCCCGAGTATCTCATGCTTCTTCAGCCTTTGTTGATTTTGTTCTTTCTAACAGAGAAGGCGCAGTGGTTGCCGACCTCTTCGCTGCTTCGTGGAGCTCTGAGAAAGTCTGGAATCAGAGGTTCTCCAAAAGATATCTGTAGACTGGGAGCATGCTATTGATGCACAAATATACCAGTTGTTTCTCCATGACGTTTGGATCATGACCATCCAAGGCTTGGATTCTGAATCTTTTCACGAAGTCATTGGGGTTTTCACCAACCCTTTGAAACATTCTTCCAAGGTCAGAGAGAGTGACTTGCTCTGACACGAAGAAGTATTTTCTGTAGAAGGCGTTAATCATATCTCCCCAATTATTGATGGTCCCCGGTGCGATGTTGTTGTACCAGGTGTATGCTCTGCCTTTCAAGGATTTTGAGAATTCCTTGAGACGGACGACGTGGTTATGTTCATGTTCTCCTAAGTCTTCAAGGAAGCGAGATACATGCTCTCGGGCATTACCAGTTCCATCATACAGAGTAAAAGTTGGGGAGATATAACCTTTAGGAAGCGGAGTCCTTTGTGTAGCGGTAAGATAGGGAGGTTGGTGACGATGGACATGTGGTGTCTTGTCTCTCCCATGATTCTCCAGAAGGCGCTCCAAGTCTTCTCTAGTGATGAAACTTGATGATTCTTTTGACGAATGGCTCGTGGTTTTGTCAGTTTCATCGTCATTCACCGTGTGAATCGGAGTTACCTCAGGATCAGCAGCGTCTGAGGACTTCTCCTTTTATTTCCCTTTGTCTTGAACTTTCTCTGACAATTTATCAGCAAGGGTCTTCAGGTGATCAAATAGCTTTTCCTGTGATGCGGCCATGTATGTCTGATTTTTTGCAAGAGTTTCCTGCGCTTTGACGAGATCAGCCATAGTTGGTGGTGGATTTCCTCTGACTTCTTCAGGATGTCGACCGAACAAAGGATGACCTTCTGCATTGTCGTGAGGAGGAGTGATGTCACCACCGTCAGTGTTAGTGGCCGGAACGGTTTCCGGGATGTCTTCATTGTTGCTAGTACTAGCGATGTTTGCGTTAGGGTTTGTGAACGCTCCTGACCTTAGACCAACCATCTTGTGAGAATGAGAGATTGCAACCGAGAGAATGATCTCCCACTATGGTCGCCAATCTGTAGATGGGGAAAAACGATCTGCTGGTTTTTGCGGAATTGAGGACGACCGTGCAGAGGAGATTCCTTGAACCGAGCGAAATGTTCAACCTCACATAGATGCACCGCTATGAAGGGGGTGCTTTTTAGTTCGAGAGACCAATCTGTAGTACTCCAGCCTAAACCAAGACAATGGCCATTCCAGAGTAAATTCGGTCACAAGAGAGGATGGGTTGGTCTGTTGGAGGGAAGCTGAGAAATGTGTGAGATCAATGGTGATCTGAGATTGTAGGTGTGTTATGGTTTCCGTGTAATGCTCTGAATAATTGAATGTTTCCTGATTGAGAGTGATTTATGTGAGTTCGTGTAGACGAATGAGCGTCTGTATGAACTTTTGTTAAGAAATTGCTCGTTCAGACGATTGTTGTTCGAATGTTTGAGAACTCTTCCCATCTTGTCCTTCAATCGGGATTCAGAAACATTATATAATGTCGGAGTTGAAAACACCATGATCCCATGAAGTGTGACAGTTGATGGAGTGAAGGAGTGGAGAGATGGAAATAATGGTCAAAACCAGTTGCGCTCATCGTGCGGAGACTTGGTTGATTTTCCACCCACTACTTTTCTAACTTCCTCAACTGATTGCACGACTTGCTCACATTTCATCGTGTGTTTGAACACACGTGCCGTAAACCGCCAAACCAAAACCCTAGTTGATATCCCCCCAAGTGACACGATTGATGTCTCGTGGTTAATTAAGTCATTGCTGATTTCATGACTTCGTGGGACGATGAGTCCACGTATTTGCTTGAGTTAAACATGATTTTGTAAAATGTTCTGCAACTCATGAATCGAACGTGTCTGCTGAGACAGTGATAGGATCCTCACGTTGAGGAGAGCAAGTGTTGCTCGCTAATTTATTTAATATTGATAGTTCCGTTAATTTTAGTAAATATTGCTCACCTGAGCAAGTGTTGCTCGTGTGATGAAATATTTGAGTAAATATTGCTCATCTGATGAAATATTTGTAGCGTGACCAAAATAAAATATTAATTAAAGCGCTAGTAATTTAACCGAGCATAATTAATAAGAATATTGATCATGATATCAGTGTGAAATTATTAGTGTTTGAATCTGGAATCATGATCCTTGGATTCAGAAACCCTAATTTGATCAATTGATGACCAATTGATGATTTATTTGAAATTAACCATAGAATGAAGGAGAACCGTCTTCATGGGACCGTGAATCAACCATGAAATTCTCATATGCTCACGTGAGCGAAATTCAAGACCTCTTTGAAGAGTTGGTGAGTTGTTGAAAGAATGATTAAATGCTGGTTTAATCATTTACTGAATTACTGCTGGGTTCAACATTAGGTGATAGAACCTAATTAATTATTATTAAAACATGAGGGACCGACCAAGGAGTTGTGAAACCAGCCCTGGGTGGTCACGGGATCAAATGACGATCGCTCCGTCGAATTCCGAAATTGTTTGGAGAGTTTTTGGACCTAATACGTGCACTTGTGCAAATTAGGTCAGATTGTGAGAAACACGTGGGATTGGCTCATTGCGAGCCACAAAGTCAACCTTGGTCGGTCAAGGTAACATGCTTTCGTCGTTGAGACGTCCGTGTCTCAGTTCTGAGAATTTTGATATTTTCTGGTGCTCGTTTGAGCGACCATTTGAGAAAATATGACAAAATTAAAGTTTTCTGATAAAACCGTCAAAACTTCATCGGATGAAGGAAAATAATGAAAAATGAAGGAATTATGAAGAGGTGAGGGACCGACCAAGGGGTCATGAAACCGGCCCTGGGTGGTCACGGGATCAAATGTTGATCGTTCGAGCATTCCCAGATTGGTTGAAACCCTAATCAGCGTCCTTTGGTAGAATCAGCATAGATTTCTCATACGAACTCGGATTTTGCTGGTCCGCCCCTCCATTACGTACGGAAAAGAATTTCCTATCTCCTAACGCGGGAGCATTTAGGTTTTAAGCTCTTTCGGGAGTGAAAACAGCCAGATAGTAAAACTCAGGAAAAATCAAAGGGGCCGGTCCCATAACATTTTTCCTAATATGATGAAACGAAGGAGTTTTGTTGAAATAAATGAGTTTCCATGAGACGAAGGAAACATCAAAAATCAAAAATAATAAAATAAGGGACGTGTGAGCGTGTGGGACCGGCTTAGAGCATGACTGGCCGACCAAGGCCCGGTCCCATGCGTTTTCCCTATTTTATGCATTATTTCATGATTTGAAGGAATTTTCATAATTTGAAGAAAATATCATGAAATCAGGGAATTTTCATGGGATTATGAAAACATGAAAAATATGCTAATAAAAGAGTGGGACGTGTGAGCCATCTAGGGTTTGGCCGACCGACCATGACTCGTGCACACGGGTTTCCTAAGTTTTATTATTTTTCATGGGACGAAGGAAAAATCATGAGATTAAGGAGTTTTCATGAAATTAGGGAAATTAATAAATAAATGAGGAAATATGAGGTGTGGGGCCGGCTGGGACCAGGCATGGCCGGTTGGCCAATGGTCACGCCCCCTCATGCTCTCCTTGAATTTATATTATTTCCTACGCGCGGAGGAAGCACCATGAAGTTGAGGAGTTTCCTCAAAACAAAAGGATATTTTTTCAAGCGAAAGGTTTTTTCATGAACTCAGAAAAAACAACAAAATATGATAAAAATATGAGACTGGTGTGGGATTGACCACGGCACGGTTGGCCGGTCATTGGGTCCATGCTCCCAGCGCCTTGGTCAATTTTTATTTATTTGTTATTCTTCGTCCTATTTTGCATAGGTTCATCGTTTCGTCGTATTTTGAAATACTTGCTCGTGCGGTGGTTGTTAATGTATCATTATTGAATACAATTGCACCATCCGAGATGAGCTTGCTCAGGCAGTATCCCTGATGCCCGTGCGTCCAATATTTATTACTAATCCATGGACTTCTGCTAGGAAGAACCATGGTTTGCGTAATGAAATATGTGCGAAAATATTTGAATATTTTCAGCAATTCTGTGGATGAATCCAAGAATTTAAGTTTAAGACATGGCTTGCTCAGTGGTAGCCACGATGCCGTCGTCCAATATTTATTACTAATCCATGGACTTATCTTTGGGAAGAACCATGGTTTGCGTAATGAAATATGTGCGAAAATATTTGAATATTTTCAGACAATTCTCGGATGAATCCAAGAATTTAGGTTTGAGACAGGGTGCACTGATGCCCGTGCGTCCAATATTATTAATCCATGTACTTCTGCTGGGAAGAACCATGGTTTGCGTAATGAGATATCTGCGAAAATATTTGAATATTTTCAGCAATTCTGTGGATGAATCCAAGAATTTAAGTTTAAGACATGGCTTGCTCAGGCGGTAGCCCTGATGCCCGTGCGTCCAATATTTATTACTAATCCATGGACTTCTGCTGGGAAGAACCATGGTTTGCGTAATGAAATATGTGCGAACATATTTGAATATTTTCAGCAATTCTGCGGATGAATCCAAGAATTTAGGTTTGAGACAGGGCTCGCTCAGGCGGTAGCACTGATGCCCTGCGTCCAATATTACTAATACATGTACTTCTGCTGGGAAGAACCATGGTTTGCGTAATGAGATATCTGCGAAAATATTTGAATATTTTCAGCAATTCTGCGGATGAATCCAAGAATTTAAGTTTAAGACAGGGCTTGCTCAGGCGGTAGCCCTGATGCCCGTGCGTCCAATATTTATTACTAATCCATGGACTTCTCTGGGAAGAACCATGGTTTGCGTAATGAAATATGTGCGAAAATATTTGAATATTTTCAGCAATTCTGCGAATGAATCCAAGAATTTAGGTTTGAGACAGGGCTCGCTCAGGCGGTAGCACTGATGCCCGTGCGTCCAATATTACTAATCCATGTACTTCTGCTGGGAAAAACCATGGTTTGCGTAATGTGATATCTGCGAAAATATTTGAATATTTTCAGGAATTCTGCGGAGGAATCCAAGAATTTAGGAATGATTAATTTATGACTTTATACTAGCAGAGCAAGTCGTTCGGGAGTTGTTCATCCCGTGATAGAAATTATGACTGAAGTATTCAGTGCTCATGAGATATGTCGTTGTCCAGCTGTGAGACTACATATCTATATGCACTCTGAGAGAAAGTATTCTCCGTCAGAGGATTCGATGAGAGACACGTGTCTCCATATTTACGCCTGGTTGCTGATTCAGAGGTTCATGTAATTATGGGTTTACGATTTTAGCCTTTGTCGAAAATCCACCATCTACACTCATCTAAGAGTCGCTTGATTATGTACTAGAGACAACTTCGTATATGTTAGACTAGAAAGTATAGGAATGTTGAGACATACAAGTATTACTTGAAGACCTAAAGAACGTGAAGAAGTAACGAGCTACAACGACGACATCATCCTTCCTCTTGAGGTTAGTAATATTGACTTGAACTGTTTCATTCCTAACGTATCTTTCAAGTCGTGTTATATTGAAAACATAACTGCGAAGCTGTGTATGAATATTTCACTCTAGTAGTGAGACATGATCATATGATCATAATATTAAGGAATTAGACTACAAATGATAACGCTTATCTTTTGAACTTCGTAGATATGACATCGACATAATCTTATGAATGCTGTGATGATTATGAGAATGGGTAAAGGTGGAGATTTCATCCTAGGAAACAATGTTTTACATTTGTGTTTGTACCCAAAATTACTTCTAGGAACTAAACACGATTATTTGATGATGATTATGCGAAATTAGGGCTAAGAAACGATAAATAAAGGAGACAAAGAATTTACGTGGTTCGGAAACTGATGCCTACATCCTCGAAGGAATCCCCTTGGGGAGAGAAGTTTTATTGATATAAGTATTACAATGGTTTTTCTCTTGGTTAGAAAGCATATCTAAGCAGATGAAATGTGGTGAAAATGGGTAGCCCCCTCTCCCTCTTCCTTTGAGTTGGGATTTAGCCTCTATTTATAGGCAGCAAGTAGATCTAACTTTAGGGTTTAATAGTTATCCTAATAACTTTCCCCATCTGTATAAATCCAAGAAAACAACCAGATTCATGATAAAATTTGTTATTCCCTCTAATACTTATCATAATACTTATTAATTTTAAATAATTATTATCTTGAATAATAATCATAACCACTTAAGATAATTATCCTCTTTCTATTAGGATTTTGCAATTATCTTAAATAATAATTATAATCACCTAAGATAATTATCCTCTTCCTGTTAGGATTTATCTGGGCTTCCATAATAAGAAAAAATGAGTTTCCATAATAAACCAAATGGACTTCAATAATAAGCCAAATGGGCTTCCAAAATAAGCCAACTAGGCTTCTTTAATAATCCTTGGGTTTCTTTAATAAACCGATTGGGCTTCCAAAATAATCCAACATGGCTTCTATAATAATCCATGTGGGTCTCTTTAATAAACCTATGGATTTCCATAATAAATCAAACAGGTTTCTCCAATAAACCATGTTTCACCGGTATTGAATAGCTTGTACGGTACGCACGTGTACCATTTTAATGGGGTACAAACATCGCCCCCTCTTAATTCTCAACTTGTTAATGGATTAAGAACAAAACAATATTAGCTTTCTCCCACAAGATATGACCAAGGCTGTGTTGCTTGAATATCCACATACCAAAATATTTCACATCTGAAATATTATGCACGTCTTTTTAGTGTTCCATTTTCATTTTACATGAGAGACAAAATTTTCCGAAAATGCTTTGTTGAGTGACGTTTGTATGTCGAAGGCCACGTACCATAGTGGGATCATTAACTTCTTACCATCAAACTAACTCGTCAATATTACGTTGGTTGTTCTCCTTACAACGAGACTTTATGAGCACATGTATAGATTGAGAACACATTTATTGTCATAGTAGCACGTGTATATATACTAACTTTTAGTTTAAAGGAATATGCGGGCTCACTTGAAATTTCGCATGGATCCTTGAAAAATTGTAACTCCAAAGTCTTTTTGTACGCGGCGCTTTTAGTTTGCTAACGACTGTCCCACAACGAGTGGCAGGATCCCTGTACTGACGTAAATACTAACTTTCCTACAGTCAAGTACATGATTACACCTCACGGTAGAATTTTGGGTGTTTATTTTTTCTTGGACCGCAACAAGAAACGTCATATCACGTCATGATTTGACTCCACGTAGATCTTGAGCCTTCCCACATAAGTGGATGTACCATCTGTCTTCCTTTCTTTACTCTAATAATGGAATTTGAGTGACATAAAGTAACTTTAACTCTTGTCTTTTTCTGCAGATGTTTTCTATAGATTTTCTCTTTGTTAGAACTTCCATTTCCTAACTCGCATTTCTTGTAGGATATTGCCATAACTATTTGGTTTTGCGTGACAATTTGTTCCTTGGTTTTTCTCTTTGATAGAAAAATGCTCCAATTTATTAAACTAGTTTATCCCTCTAATAGAAAAACCAGCAAAATTATTTTCCCATTCATATGAAAATTCGGTGTCTGGATTACTTAAATAACTCAACTTAGACTTCGAGAACATACCTCACTCGAATGCAGGATGCCCCCATATCTTGCTAGGCACATTGATTTACTATATGTTCCTGTACTCACCAAGAATTTTCTAACTCAACACTCTTGAGTTTGCGAATAATGAATGCATGAAAATCTCTGGTGTATAGGTTGACTGTCTCTAGCTTTTTGCCATACATTTACTTTCTTTCGCTCCAGTTCCTTTACCAAACGCTTTTCGTTTTCTCCTTTTGTTTCATCCTTTATTGAAACATTTCTACTCTTATTCTTGAATTACTTCTATCAAAGAACTTCGTTTTTGTTTTTTGTTTTTGTACAAAAATATTGCAATTATTTCTTTCATGAGCAAAATTCTCCGTTTTTGTCTTTCTCTTTTTTAGAAAAAAATCGCAAGTATTTCCTCCCCATTCATTCTTTAATATTTTCCTTTCACTCCTTTCACTGATTTTTTAACATAATCTTTTGTTGAAACACTTTCTTTTTCTTTTTCTCTTTATTTGAAAGACAATGCAACAATTTCCTTAACAATCAAGATATTTTGTTTGTGTCTTTCTCTTTATTAGAAAACAGTGCAAGTATTATTTTATTTTAATAAATACATGCAAAAGTGTTCGCAATTGTGATTATAAAATCGATTTATAATGTAACAATGGATGAATACTTCTCCCAAGAAATTCTTTCGTTCAACTAGACGCCCCCATTACTTGAAATGATACTGAAAAAGATGTCTTCTATTGTTCGACTTCTTTAAAATAAGTTGGTTTTAAAAACGTGCTAGGAGACACTTTAGCCGCCTCCATTATCCGTAGAAATATTTCCAAATAGCAAAGACGTCCCCATGTGAGGCAGGAAATGGATCTACTATATCCTATCCTTGCTTGCTAGATGGATACGGGCTTATGATAAGGTATATTCTCCGATTCTAGCTCTATTTTTCTGTTCATCATGATTTTTCTTTATGGAATTTGCCTCGATATGCTGCTTTGGTTTGCCATGTTTTTCGGCTCAAAAGCCTTTTGTTGCACTATCAACTTTGCGTTCTTTTCTTTTTCAGCTCTCCCGTACCTATGGGCCATGTCATACAACTCTTTGAAGGTTTCGACTGTTTGAACTGTTATGGAGTTATAAATTCCAAACTCATCGTAGTTCAACAAATTCTTGCATGCTTCTATTACGAGACAAGCATCAACCGTACCAACTTCACTAACTTCTTGATGAAACCTCCTCGTAAAATCAATAAGACTCTCTCATGTTTCTTTTCGTAAGATGAAAAACTGGATGCTCCATTTTCTCTTCCGAGATTAATTTTATACGATTATCTGGAAAGTCTTGGCTCCTAGTGGTAGTAGCTATCTGTTGTTTGGGCTAATCTCTTCCGAAGAAAGTAGTTATTCAATTTACCCTCTTCAACAACAAGTAGTCGTTAGACAAACATCTTTGTTGGTTACTAGTCATCTAAGCCAATTTTTCTCCTTGAAATTAGTCATTTAGACTAAGGTGATATCGGATCAAAAGCCCTCGATGAAGTGTTGTATGGTGATTTTCCCATAAGGAGAGTGTATCCATGGTCTTGCGTACTAAGCTATGGCTGCGAAAACTGAGCATGTTGCTTTGCAAAATGCTCCCTTTAACAACAAAGCTTGAGCTGCTGTGGAATGAGGCTCGCTTTGAACTGTGTCTAGAAGAATATATATGTATATATCCAATGATTATACAAATTCGAAGTTGTTGGGCCATGTTGTTAGAGCACTGCTCGGTCAAACTCGCATGCGTTGCTATCTCAAGCATGTTTGTCAATCTTAGTGATCAAAACTATAAAGTCTTGATTTCTAGTCTACTATAGCTAAGGTCTCGAACTAGGATAGAAAGTGTAGTTGAGCTCAAGAACTCCATGGCGATCATCATACAAAGATGAAGGACTACTTAAGGAACCAGTGGATCTTCATCGACTAAAAGGTATGTGGAGACTTGAACTTATCTATCACTAAAAAGTATACCTACTCTATCTCCTATCTTGAGATAAACGTCGTTTTTCTATATAGACTAAGAATATGCACATGTGACATTTCGAGCTGAGTATATCTCACTTATCTATTTCTCGAAATAGGTGTTGGTAAAGATTTCGCTTTAGCCGAGTTCATCTTTGCCTAGTTACGAAAGTCATGTTATATTTCAATCACTTTGGAAATCGCTCTGACGAAAAATAGTTTGTGAATAACAACTATATAACGCCCTCTGAGAATGTTTTAATGATTGAAATGTGAGTTTAGACAATATAACCATTGGGGGATATAAACATTGTTGTGGCAACACATATATGTATAAGTCCTTAGCACTTGAACCGAAGTTTGCGAACTTTGTTGATCAAGTGGAACCGGAACGTGAGTAGAAACTCAGTCCGCGAACTCAGTCCTGGTGAACCCAGTCCTCGAACTGGCGTAAGTTCTCAAACCCGAGAATATCTGCTGAAGATGTAGCTCATGTGTAGTCCGCGAACTGACGAAAGCTCTCGAATCCGAGAATTTCTGCTGGAGTTTATAACTTCAACCGGTTAGCTTGAGTCCGCAAACTCAGTCCGCGAATTCAAGAGGTTATGTCTGAAAACGTTGTTCGTGAACTTATTCAAAAATTACTAAGGAATACTTTTGCAAACCGTGGATTTATAGTTCATGATTAACGATTCGAGTGAATCACATCATTTTTGATTCAATTGTGTCTCTTGTAATACTTGGGATCTCATAGCAATTGAACAACTCTCTAACTAGTTCATTTGAGTCATTTGGATTAGTTATGGTGAAGAAGAATATGGTTGATATAAAAGTTATCATTTGGCTAACCATTTGGTTGACTAATATTGAACCAACTATTGTACACGTTTGGGTACGGTTACACGAACTCAAAACATCAAGTACATGTGTGTATGGAAAGTTAAGTTTTCGATCTAACGGTTGAGAGATATTAGCTTGTATCTAATCAGGTTTTCATCTAATGGTGAATATTAAATGCTTTGTTACTAAGCTAACATTGATTGCAAACCCTAATTTAAAAGACTATATAAGGGAGAACTTTAGCTATTGGAAAAACTAATCCCCACACTTTTCTTGTGTGATACTAGTTTTCTCTAAGCTAGAGTCGATCTCCATTAACCCTTGAGTTTTCTTTCTGAACTCGGGTTAACGACTTAAGGACCTCATTGGGATTGTGAAGCCAGACCGATACTATTTTTATCGTAGTTGTGTGATCTGATCTTGCTCTTTCTATCGTACGAGTACAATTGTAATAATTGGCTTGAAATTATATCTCCGATAGGCAAGATAAAAGTAGTCACAAACATCTTCGTCTCATTGTTTGTGATTCCTCAATAATCTTCTTCGCTGCGTCGATTAAGTTTATTGTGACGTGATTAATGAAACTGAGTTGTTCTTCGGGAATATAAGTCTGGTTTTATCGATTGGTTCCTTTTCACCTTGATTTATCAAAAGACGGAACAAAACTTGTAGGTTTATTCGTGGGAGACGAATTTATCTATTACCTGTAGAATTTTCTGTGTGAGACAGATTTGTTTATTAAAGTCTTCGACTTTGGGTCGTAGCAACTCTTGGTTGTGGGTCAGATCAGCTAAGGGAATCAAGTGCGCAGTATCCTGCTGGGATCAGATGCGTAGGAGCATAAATGTACCTTGGATCAGTGTGAGATTGGTTGGGGTTCAACTACAGTCCAGGACGAAGTTAATTTGGAGTAGGCTAGTGTCTGTAGCGTCTTAATACAGTGTATGTTTAATCTGGACTAGGTCCCGGGGTTTTTTTGCATTTGCGGTTTCCTCGTTAACAAAATTCTGGTGTTTGTGTTATTTCTATTCCGCATTATATTTTGTTATATAATTGAAATAATGCAGGTTATGCGTTGTTCAATCGATTAGAATATCTGACCTTGTTGGTTGTTGATTTAAATCGATTGACACTTGGATATTGGTCTTTGGTACCATCCAAGTTATCTCTCTTTGATTAGACTCGCGAATCATATTTGCTTGAGTAAATCAAATCGAGAGATTGAGATAATAAATCCTTGAGATATTTTCTATTGATTGAGTCTTGTTGATTCTCTATAAAACAACTCGGAGTTGTCCATACAGATTGTTAATCGAAATATTGGGTGAGGTTGTTAGACCCCCCGCATTTTCAATTGGTATCAGAGCAAGCAAACACATTAAAGACCTTACAA
This sequence comes from Papaver bracteatum, assembly GCA_023529315.1. NCBI lineage: Eukaryota > Viridiplantae > Streptophyta > Magnoliopsida > Ranunculales > Papaveraceae > Papaver > Papaver bracteatum. Next base: position 369,898 of record JAJJWX010001338.1, read on the forward strand.
GTCTGTGTTTGTAGTGATCTGACTTTATGGACGAGTCTATCTCTAATAATGTACCAGTTCATAAATCACCAGATGATTTTCAAAGCTTGGATTCCCCTAAGAGAACTGTCACATCTAGATCAGTATATAAACATTCTCTTAATGTATAACCTGTTGAAGTCTGGGAAATACGCCTAGAAGAATAGTTGGATGAACTTTCTGATGAAGGTGATTCAGATATTGATAGAGATGTTGATGAGGAAGTCTCAGAGTATGTTAAGGTTTTGAATTTATTGGAAAAGAAGAAGATGACAACTTCTCATGTCACACCTCTTCTGACTCCTCTCTGTCGAGAAAACAAGAAATTGAGAAGATGTTACGCATATATTTATGTTTTGAATCGTTCTAACGAATCGATCCTCAAGGATTTTGAGGAAAACCTGCGTATAAAGTCACTTGAATGTGATAATGTTTATCAAAAATATTTCTTGTTGGAAAAGAAACTTGCAGAACAGAAAGCAAGTTTTGATGACAGAGAAAGCGCTTATCTCGCTCGAGAAAAACGCCTTGAGGATGATTCAGCTGTTGCTCTTGATAAAATCAAGATGTTGGAAGACGACTTGAAAAAGTTCAACACTAGTTCAAGCAAATTAACCACTATGCTATGAGCAAGTAAAAATCATCATGATACACAAGGATTGGGATATAAGGGAATAGATGCTCCAAGTATTAGCAAAGAGGTAAAAAAATTCAAGGCTAGTGATTCTTCTCAACAAAAGGTTTCCACTGATGGCAAAAGTGGAATACCTCCACCAACAGTAAAAGTTCGAAAGAGCAATGTATATCAACCTCCAAAGACAACAGATACAGATCGAGGTAAGAACATTCCTTATGTTTTCCACTATTAAGGAAATAAAGGTCATCTAGAAAGGGGATGTCGTTTTCGTATAAGGAATGAGAAACTTCATGATGTTCTTGTTTGCGCATCACAAGAAGTTGTGAAACCAAGATCATATGTTAAGACTAATACCCTTAACGTTACAGGTTGTAACTGTCCAACCTTTAGGCAAAGGAATTAGTATTGTGATCAACCTAGATTTGCCTATAAACGTCATACGAAGCCTTTTCACAGTCGTAATGGTTATCAAAAGGATAACTTCATAGAGACGAAGACAAGATCCGATGCTCCCAATTGGATAAAGACTAACTTGCAAAAGAATAGTCAATCCAATTCTCTTTCGAGAAATCTAGAAGAGAGTAATGGGAAGAAAGTTCCGGTTGTTCCTAAACACACTCAGAAGTGGATACCAGAAAGCCAATGATGCTTTGAGTGTGAAAAGGAATGATCTTCCAGAAAATTCCATGACTATGGAGAAGGCAGTATCCATGATGTTGGAACTTAACAAGTTTTTTGGAAAAATGGAACTGGATATGAAAGATTCTAAAAGCGATCTCTTTCATGATAATCCAAAGGTCACTTTTGGTGAGCAAAACATTGTTCACCCCAACACAACTTAGTTGTGTTGTAAGTGCATCCTCACCAAGAAATGCCCTGCTATGAATACGGTGAGGAAATCACGAGAATTGGGGCACACAAATTATATTTGGTAAGACGATTGGATTCTTATAAAAAGGTATGTCTATAATCTTGAGAAATATTTGTGTTTTTATTTTCTTAGAATAATGATCCATGTACCTTGCTTATCATTCATTTCTACCTAACTTGATCTGTGTTTAAGGTTCTTAAATGTTAAGGGTTGAAAACATTAGTTCGGGATGTTTGGACTTCATGGTACACATACCAAGTATGCATAACATCATTTAAAACCAAAATCCAGGGGCTTAAGTTCGCAAACCCCGTCTTCAAACTTCTCCAGGATACGAAAATTCGTGTGCAAACCCGTAAGTTCGCGGACTTGCCCGTAGACGTCGATATTCGGTTGACTTGTTTTGGCCGTAGCTTCTTCGTCCGAACTCGGAATGAACTCATTATTTTTGCATTCTCTTCCTCTTTGAATTCTATTCAACATGGAGATGAGAACCCTTGAATTTGGATGAGTTAAGATTGGTATTTGTCTTGTCTCTTGTTTTTGAGTATTTTGCTCCGTTTAGTTGCACTTGTTCCACTTCTCTTGAACTTGGGAACTTGGATTCTTGGAGTACTACTCTTCTAAGCTAATTTGTAGTTTTTACAAGAATATTGTTGGAAAATCTTTTTATACACCTTTGGTAGCTATTATTGGTGTAAATCCGGGCGAAAAATATTGATTATACCCTCTAAGGACAAATCATCTTATATGTGCATTACGAGGTTGCCCTGACGCCTAGGAAACTTCTTATGAGAATTTATTCTTGTTTTTGAGAAGGATTACTAGAGTTTGGAATAGCAACTATTGTGATTTCACATAGCTATGTCCAAAGTTTTCATCTTTTTGTTTTTAGATTTATTGGTTTAAATTCTAAACTTGTTTTGGAAGATGATGGTTGCAGTATTAATCTTTATGATTCTATGTATTGCAATATTTTAATGGGATATGTGTGTTTATGTCCGTGAACTTGATTGTCCCATATTTTGTCAAAAGTAAAGTCGTTCACGAATTGGTATGCAAATATTGATAAAGGAATGAATGTACTTTTGACAAACACAAAAGTTAAGCCTATATTGTCAATTGTTGATGCGAAGATAGGTTAAAATCTTTTGTGATTCAAGGATAAAGTCTATTATGACACTTTGTGATGGAAAAATAGAATAGGTCCTTGTTTTGTTATCCACGGTATATAGCTCAATTGTTCCATATTATTATGTATTACCGTGAAGGTTCCATCTTGTATCTTATGTTGAGCACGATACGACTAAGTCGATTTCTTGTTTGCATGGTTGGTTGTTCCATAAAGATGCAAAATGTTGAGCATTAAGAACTAAATTAATCAACTTGTGTGGTTATTTAGTTTGTATTCCATGAGTTCTCTCATGTTGAGTACATGTACGGTTAAGGTTGTCATTTCATATGATAATCTTAGTCGGGGTTCCATAATATCTTAAGTTGAGCCCAAATGAACTAAATCAATCATCTTGTGTGATTATTTAGTTAGCACTCCATAGATTTTTCTCATGTCGAGTGTGGACAATTGAATTGATTACCTTGTGATTAGTTTAATTATGTAATCCGGTTAGATTATTTATGGGTTCTCTTGTGAATAATCTAATCGATGAATTAAGTCTCCATAAGTTTACTTGTGTTGAGCATATTTAGTCAAACTAATCATGGTTCGCTTTGGTTAATATGATTGAATATTTTGGATTCCAAATTCATACCTGTATGTAATTTGTTGAGTCTAAAGAAATCCTTCCTTTCTCTTGAAAATAAGGTCGCTCTTGTTGTTCCCTTGGGAATGACATATAATGGGGGAGAGTTCTTTTGAACTTGCACTTAATTTTCAAATCTTTGTGGGGAGTGCGGCTGTAGAATTTTTAGGGGTTATCTTGTATCTTTATAAACTCCTTGATGAACGCATTTAGCCTCGGCTTTATGATTGCATATAAACAAGATGATAGAACATTTACAAATACATATGGTTTTCGGATCATTATGTAAGGGGGAGTGGTTTCCATGTGAGATGGAGTATTGACTAAGGGGGAGTGAAGTATCACCATAGTATTGTTGTTGAAGTTGTGATGCAAATGTACTTTGACGATGTGTAATAATACTATGACACTGTATAACAATGATTGAGAACCAATGCTTTTCTCATTTTTATAGCTACGGATTTTCAACAACGATGATACTAAACTTACAACCTTTGGGATCATTGGACTACTTGGAAGTGACAAAGATTTCGAGTATTGTTGAAGATTAGGCATGTGGAATAGGAGATACAAAGTTTATTTATATAATTTTTGTATTCCATATGTATTAATAGTTTTTCCACTAAAATTGACAAAGGGGGAGATTGTTAGAGCACTGCTCGGTCAAACTCGCATGCGTTGATATCTCAAGCATGTTTTTCAATCTTAGTGATCAATACTATAAAGTCTTGATTTCTAGTCTACTATAGCTAAGGTCTCCGACTAGGATAGAAAGTGTAGTTGAGCTCAAGAACTCCATGGCGATCATCATACAAAGACGAATGACTACTCAAGGAACCAGTGGATCTTCATCGACTAAAAGGTATGTGGAGACTTGAACTTATCTATCACTCAAAATTCTACCTACTCGATCTCCTATATTGAGACAAACGTCGTTTTGCTATATAGACTAAGAATATGCACATGTGACATTTCGAGATGAGTATATCTTGCTTATCTATTTCTCGAAATAGGTGTTGGTAAAGATTTCGCTTTAGCCGAGTTCATCTTTTCCTAGTGACGAAAGTCATGTTATGTTTCAATCACTTTGGAAATCGCTCTGACGAAAAATAATTTGTGAATAACAACTATATAACGCCCTCTGAGAATGTTTTAGTGATTAAAATGAGAGTTTAGACTATATAACCATTGGGGGATATAAACATTGTTGTGGCAACACATATATGTATAAGTCCTTAGCACTTGAACCGAAGTTTGTGAACTTTGTTGATCAAGTGGAACCCGAACGTGAGCAGCAACTCAGTCCTGGCGAACCCAGTCCACGAACTGGCGTAAGTTCTCGAACCCGAGAATATCTGCTGAAATTGTAGCTCATGTGCAGTTCGCGAACTCAGTCCACGAACTGACGGAACCTCTCGAATCCAAGAATTTCTGCTGGAGTTTATAACTTCAACCGGTTAGCTTGAGTCCGCGAACTCAAGAGGTTATGCATGAAAACGTTGTTCGTGAACTTATTCTAAATTACTAAGGAATGCTTTTGCAAACCGTGGCTTTATAGTTCATGATTAATGATTCGAGTGAATCACATCATTTTTTATTCAATTGTGTCTCTTGTAATACTTTGGATCTCATAGCAATTTCACAACTCTCTAACTAGTTCATTTGAGTCATTTGGATTAGTTATGGTGAAGAAGAATATGGTTGATATGAAAGTTATCATTTGGCTAACCATTTGGTTAACTAATATTGAACCAACCATTGTACACATTTGGGTACGATTACACGAACTCAAAACGTCAAGTACATGTGTGTATGGCAAGCTAAGTTTTTGATCTAACGGTTGAGATATATTAGCTTGTATCTAATCAGGTTTTCATCTAACGGTGAATATTGAATGCTTTGTTACTAAGCTAACATTGATTATAAACCCTGATTTGAAAGACTATAAAAGGGAGAAATCTATCTATTGGAAAAACTAATCCCCACATAATTTTCTTGTGTGATACTAGTTTTCTCTAAGCTAGAGTCAATCTCCATTAACCCTTGAGTTTTCTCTCTGAACTCGTGTTAACGACTTAAAGACTTCATTGGGATTGTGAAGCCAGACCGATACTATTTTTTATCATTGTTGTGTGATCTGATCTTGCTCTTTCTATCGTACGAGTACAATTGTAATAATTGGCTTGAGATTCTATCTCCGATAGGCAAGATAAAAGTAGTCACAAACATCTTCATCTCATTATTTGTGATTCCTCAATAATCTTCTTCGCTGCGTCGATTAAGTTTATTGTGAGGTGATTGATGAAATTGGGCTGTTCTTCGGGAATATAAGTATGGTTTTATCGATTGGTTCCTGTTCACCTTGATTTATCAAAAGACTGAACAAAACGTGTAGGTTTATTCGTGGGAGACGAATTTATCTATTACCTGTAGACTTTTCTGTGTGAGACAGATTATTTTATTAAAGTCTTCGACTTTGGGTCGTAACAACTCTCGGTTGTGGGTGAGATCAGCTAAGGGAATCAAGTGTGCAGTATCTAGCTGGGATCAGAGGTGTAGGAGCATAATTGTACCTTGGATCAGTGTGATATTAGTTGGGGTTCAACTACAGTCCAGACCGAAGTTAATTTGGAGTAGGCTAGTGTCTGTAGCGGCTTAATACAGTGTATGTTTAACTTGGACTAGGTCTCGGGTTTTTTTTTGCATTTGCGGTTTCCTCGTTAACAAAATTCTGGTGTCGGTGTTATTTCTATTCCGCCTTATATTTTGTTATATAATTGAAATAATACAGGTTGTGCGTTGTTCAATCGATTAGAACTTATTGGTTGTTGATTTAAATCGATTGACAGTTGAATATTAGTCTTTGGTACCATCCAAGTTATCTCTCTTTGATTAGACTCGCGAATCATATTTGCTTGAGTAAATCAAATCGAAAGATTGAGATAATAACTCCTTGAGATATTTTCTATTAATTGAGCCTTGTTGATTCTCTAGAAAACAACTCGGAGTTGTCCATACATATTGCTAATCGAAATATTGGGTGAGGTTGTTAGACCCCGCATTTTCACCTGTCGCCTGGGCGAGTGGTGTGTTAAACCACATTTATTTCTACTGAAATTTGAAATGGAACTTTATTTGAGTTGTTGTTCTCTTCTTGCCCTGAGCTGATTTCGCGGGTCTCTACGTTTCAGCGATCCCAACATGATCACAACATGTGGTTGAAGACAAGTCTCCTTGTATAATTGTGTTAATAGTGACAAGTTCACGGAACAACTTCCACCAAGATACTATCTAGGAAGCACGCTTTGGATCCTTCATGTCTCCATGTTGGCGCTTGTGCTCTGGATGTTAACTTGCATTGGTTCCCATCACGCGGCTGAGAGTACCGATATACATACGTGTATGTGTTTGGTGATGTAGGATTATAGTTCGCCATTTTCGAATGTAACATAGCAGTTCGCCGTAGCGTTTATTTGAAGTTAGCCACTTTTCGTTTGTGGCAAGTCTGCCTCGATCTTATTGGTACAGTTTGTGGAATGTAACTTCTTTTTTTGCTCTCATATAGACTGCATCCCCTTATTGTTTTGCCCTTTAGTAGAGTTCTTAAGACAATTTTACGCACTTGCTTCGCCATATGAAAATTGACTACTGCATTTGAGTCAGAATTCGGGAATTCTAAAATCTACTCCTCATGTTTAATATCGTTTCATGAGTAATACTATGATTTGAACTTTTCTCCTTGTGAGGAAGGTATGTACTTGATCATTGGGTTATCCTCATCTTTCATTTGGACGTTTGCTGAGTAAGTGGTTGCCCCGGTTCCTCAAATTGCAACTTTTCCTTCGTTTCAAGATAGATCTATGATATCAATAATCACACATGAAACAAGAGACGAAGCATATTTATGTTCCGGGGAGATGGTGGTTGTGGTTTGCAATATAAAACTTGCCCATGTATTGATAACTGAAAATTGAAAACACCTTTGGGAGGTATGCTGCTGAGATTGCTTCATCATAGATAAATTACAGTCCAACAAGTATAACGCTTCCATGTTAAATTTGGTGTTGACGACCAGACTCAAGACAGTGAGCACGATCGACCTCAGACGGAAATAATCGGAAAAGCTACCCAATTTACTGCGAGCTAGTATTCAATGCTTAGTGGACCTCAGGAAGCTTTTCCTTGCAATGCCTTGTGCTGGCAGCGAGATGCGCAATTTGTACTCGGTGAAATATTAAGCACAAAATTAAGCCAAACAAATGGCTTAAAATAACCACTAAACGGTTTAACTAGGTGATGAATATAATAGTGTTAATAAATTAATAAATCAAAAGACTCGACATGATTATATCTCCATTCACATATATTGGGATCAGCATTCATGTAAATTAAGGGTTAGAGGCATAAGGCTAAAAGATGCGCAAACCGAGTAGATATGGGACGGGAAAAAAGTGAAAGTGTGAATTTCGTCCGTATTTGATTGACAAGACCACTGAGAGCATGACTTTTTCATGTTGCAAGACCTCGTTCCTCTATGGTTTTCGCCTGCTTTTTCTAAACCCTAATTAGTATTATTTTTCTTTGCTGATTTTGTATAGAACAGTGCATGATTTCTTTGGGACTCGTCTCAATGGAAAAGACGATTGTTTTACATGTATTCCCTTAGTTGGCGCCAATTTTTGCACCCAAAATTATTTCTAGGCACTAAACACGATGATCTGATGATGATTATGCGAAATTAGGACTAAAAAACGATAATTAAAGGAGACAAAGAATTTACGTGGTTCGGCAAGTAATGCCTACATCCACGGAGGAATACCCTTGGGGAGAGAAGTTTTATATTGATATAAGTATTACAATAGTTTTTCTCTTGGTTATAAAGCATATCTAAGCAGATAAAATGTGGTGAAAATGGGTAGCCCCCTCTTCCTCTTCCTTTGAGTTGGGATTTAGCCTCTATTTATAGGCAGCAAGTAGATCTAACTTTAGGGTTTAATAGTTATCCTAATAATTTTCCCCATCTGTATAAATCCAAGAAAACAACCAGATTCATGATAAAATTTGTTATTCCCTCTAATACTTATTAATCTTAAATAATTATTATCTTGAATAATAATCATAACCACGTAAGATAATTATCCTCTTTCTATTAGGATTTTGCAATTATCTTAAATAATAATTATAATCACCTAAGATAATTATCCTCTTTCTGTTAGGATTTATCTGGGCTTCCATAATAAGAAAAAATGAGTTTCCATAATAAACCAAATGGACTTCAATAATAATCCAACTGGGCTTCCAAAATAGGCCAACTAGGATTCTTTAATAAGCCTTGGGTTTCTTTAATAAACGGATTGGGCTTCCAAAATAAGCCAACCGTGCTTCTATAATAAGCCATGTAGGTTTCTTTAATAAACCGACGGGTTTCCATAGTAAACCAAACGGGTTTCTCCAATTAACCATGTTTCGCCGGTATTGAATAACTTGTGCGGTAAGGACGTGTACCATTTTAATGGGGTACAAAAAAATTGTTTAAAGGAAGTACATTCATGAACTTGTTTTATGAATCGAAAGGAAAATCGCTAGGCTTATTGGTATGGCTATTCATTGCAAATCTTTGGATTACCAATATGTGTGAGATGGTAGAACCGATCGTAACTTGTTATGAATCTTGGTATAACTAATCACAATGCCTGACTTATGATTTGGTATGACTAGTTTTTATTAATTAGTGTAACCAATCCTAATTAATCACCTGAGATGGTTGATCGATATTTGTAATTGGTGTGATCGATCACAATAGAGTTGTGTAATCGATCCTTGTAATTGGTGTAACCGGTCATAGTAATTGGTGTAACCGATCCTGGTAATTGGTGTAACCGATCCTGGTGTGACCGATCAAAGCAATACCATGTGTATATGGTAACCGGTCCTGGTAATTGATATAAATGATCCTGGTAACTGATGTAACCGGTCCTGCTAACTTGTGTGACCGATCACAAGTGTTCCATATTAAGGTATAACCGATCCCAGTGATTGATAGTACCGATTGAACCCATGGATGTGATTTGATATTTGATCAATCACATAGTTATCTTGGAATACAGGTGAACCAATTCTAAACTTGTTTGGAAGTGTGGTATAATCGATTCCAAGATTGTAAATATGAAAGATGATTTATAAAGAAAAGATGTCAACATACTTTGAATACGATCATTAACTCTTATCTTTAGTTGTTCAAATATATTCCACGGTTAAATTTTATGATTCCGGTAGGTGCTAATTCGAGGGGACGGTTCAAGATGACATGGAAGAATTAATGTTGTCGTTAATTCTTGGTGGTCGAATGAAGGTAGGCTATTCACCTTCGCAATGCTAAGGCTGGATTAATTCTCAAAGAGATCTCGTTCCGAAATAAATTAAGAATCTTTTAATTAAGGTTGTTAGTTTTAGAGATATTTTGTAAAAGGACAATATGTTTTTGGGTATATTAGGGTATGGGTCGTAAAACATTTTCAACCGTTTTATATGTTGTGAACTAAGTAAATCCCATATCCTTGTTTACGGTTAAATTTTATGATTAACAATTGACATGGAAGAATTAATGTTGCCGTTAATTCTTGGTGGTCGAATGAAGGTAGGCTATTCATGCATTCAACATTTTCAAAGTTGTGTAATAAATCCCATTGATTAACAATTAACTAACAGTTCTCTTGTTAACCCATTTGTTCCTTATATTTATTCAACTAATTTTTCTTTTCTATTTAAACCAAAGTAGCCCAGTTTGAATGACAAGAATCTATAACCCATAAAAATACCAGTAGTATAGCCTAATTAATCAACAAAAACAGGTTTCTTATTTTTCATGGAAGATTCATACGCTTCTCAACCTAATATTTTTTATAGTTATATGATCATAAAGTGGAGGAAGACGAAGTTCGGATATGGACTAAAGAGTTACAAGGAACAGATGGGTTCTAATGTTGTTACTGCCAATGATAATGGGGCCTAAATGAAGGAGATTATGAGTGTTATTGAGTTCCTGATGGGCTATGGTATGTGGGTTGTGTATGAATAGAATTTGCACGCCTTGGACAGTTACATAGAAGGAACTCTTAATAAGTGACACCATCAGGTTTTTTCTCTTGCTCATCTGGTGTTCGAAGAAATGCCTGAACCGAAAAAACGAATTGGAAAAAAGAGATTTCCCCACCGGATAGAAGGTGATGGAAAAGGACTAGAGGGTAAAATATTTTGACAATTTTCTAACAGTCAACGCTAGTCATCTATGGATCTGGGATTTTGGAAAAATATAAAGGTTAACTAACGAGTTTTTAACGGTCTTCGGTTAGTATACGACCCTAACGCATCAACGGCATGTTCTACGACCCATACCCTAATATGACCAAAAACATACGATCCTTTTACAAAATATCTCTTAGTTTTATATGCTTTAATTACTAGGAATTAAATGCATATCTCTAGAGAATAAAAATTAGTAATGTGCATTTAATAATTAGAGATTTTATATTGAGAGATTTTGGGAAATATTGGATAAAGAATTTACTGGAATTATGAAAACCGAATGGGCATTTATTGCATGTCTTGAGTATACTTTCGATTTTGGAAATTCCTTGGTGTCCAAATATCCTTGGTCTATAAATACCTAAGTTTTCATTTCTAGCAAACTATCCTAAGAGCCATGCAAACTTCATCTTTTTGTTGTTTCTGGTGGAGCCATCCATCCAGAGAATAAAGTACCCTAATTATGCGAAATCTCTTACGACCGCTCGTTTAAAGACTTTTGTGGGATCAAGAAGCTCTACATGTACTGTTGGTGGGAAACTAGATAATTACAGTGTTATTAGTTTTCGATTGATTTGATTGACTAACTGTTGTTGAAACTTTGATTGCACCTAGTTTGTTTATTCTTGAGAATCTTCTCTTCTGATATAAGATTCACTCAAACTAGATCGAAGTATCGACGAGATCTTTAGAGATGTTTGTAGACCTAAAGACATCCTGTGATAATCCATTCTTAACAGATTCCGTTCTGTGCGTGATTAATCACAAGAGACTCAAGTGGTGTTGTCCAGGTTTTAATTGAAGATTAAAGAAGATTTGAAGACGAAGAAGATTTTTATTGGTTTCTCATATCTTTGTGTTTCACAAACCTTGATCGGCTGGGATCCAACTAGAATTGGATTTATTCGATTGATTAGTTGCGTGAGATCGACATCACCTTACAGTTTCTTGTTGGAATCTGTATTGATTGATTGCGAATCTAAACTTGAATACTTCGGTAGTTATTAGATAGATTGATCTAAACAGGCAAATGAGTTTATTAGCTTAAACGGGAGAGCCTTTGCATATGACTTGAGATATTTTTATCTTAAAGAATCAATAGAGTTGTTACCAAACAAATTTGTTGTTCCTATACTGTTTAGAATATGATCCAAAGGAATTGTTCTAGTGTGTGCACTTATCGAAGTCGGAAGCGCATGAATACTAAAGAAACTAGGTCAACTAGGGGTAGTTGCTTGGTCTTAACTATACGAAGTTGGTTTAAATTTTGTATAGCGGATTAATTCTGGGAGTATTCAATTATGGACTAGGTCCCGGGGTTTTTCTACATTTGAGGTTTCCTCGTTTACAAAATCTTGTTGTGTCATTTACTTTACCTTTCCGCAATTATAATTGTTGTTATTATAATTTAAAGTAAATTATACAAACGTTAACTCCGTGCATACTTGATAGTGATCCTATAGATTTTGGTTAAGTCTGAACCTATTATCAAGTATCATACTTCATTTTGTATTGTCTCGATATTGTATCCATAGTCAACCACACAAGTTGTCTTGTTGTCGTATTGTCTCGATCTTGTATCCATAGACAATCACACGAAGTGTGAACCGATTTGTTGTATTGTCTCTACTCAGTCTATAGACAATCACTTTCAGTAGAGGACTTATAGGTGGATGATTTAAAGATTGCGGTGTATTTGGATACCCTCGTCTTTTTAATATTGGTTGCAAACGGGTTTATCGCGTTAAAATACGAGCGGATGGTACCATCAACAAGAAGGCATTGATTAAGGTGATACCTTTAGTTCAGTTATTAAGCCATGCACTACTTGTATTACATTGACAGTAGCTATGTCTTATAATTGCCATATTATTCAACTTGACGTTCTAAATGCTTACCCAATGGCATTCTTATTGAGGAAGTCTACATGAACAACCTCCTGGTTATACAGATCCTCAGTTTTCGGATTATGTTTGCAAATTGCATCGATATATTTACAGACTTAAGCAAACTCCTAATGCATGGTATACTCGCCTTAGTTTGTTTCTTCAGAAACTTGGTTTTGTTATCTTTGTTCGTGATACTTCTTTATTTTTTCGACGATCGGTTGAAGGTATTATATTTATTTTGGTTTATGTGGATGACATAATTCTAACGGGATCTTATATGGCATGTCTACAATCACTTATGATTACCCTTCGCAATGATTTTTCTCTCAAGTATGTTGACTCTGTTTTATACTTTCTTGGCATAGAGGTCACACAAGTTTCTGGTGGGTTGTTTCTTTCATAGCGTCGCTATAGTGAAGTTCTCCTTTTTTGTGCCAACATACAGGGGGAAAAACTATTCACCACCCTTTTTAGCACCTCCGCTAAGCTACATTCAGTTCAAAGTCCTTTGTTGTCCGATGTTACTCTATGTACAAGAGTTAGTTGGGGGTCTTCAGTATTTATCTATGACAAGGATGGACATTGCCTTTGCAGTTAATAAGGTATGTCAATTCATGCATAAATCTACAAAAGCTCATTTGGTTCTTATTAAGCATATACTTTTATATTTGCACCATACTTCTACTTATGACATTTTTTTTCTGTCCTGAACAAGATCTATAGCTTAGTTTTTCGGCACATACTGATATTGGTTGGGTGGGTGATCATATTGATCGTTATTCTACAAGTGGATATTATGTTTATATTGGTTCTAATATCATATCTTGGAGTTCACGTAAGCAACTTACAGTCTCCCGGTCCAGTACTGAATCTGAGTATCGTGGTTTGGCTATTGCAACCGCTGAATTAATGTGAATTGAATCTCTTGTTCGAGAACTTTAGGTATTTGTTCAATTTATTCCCACTATTTGGAATGGAAATTTGGGAGTCACATATCTTACAATAAGTCCAGTGTTTCATGGTCGTATAAAACACATTGAAATTGACTATCATTTTGTTCATGAGAGAGTCTAAAGTGGACAACTTAATGTTCGTTTTGTTTCCTCTAAGGATCAAAATGCAGATATCCATACGAAATCTACTCCAAAAGATCATTTTTGTACGCTTCGCTTTAAGCTCAATGTTGTTGAAAATCCGCTTAGATTGAGGGGGAGTGTTAGATATATGACGGACGTGAGCCAATAAGTCACGGATGTACACTTTCCTTTGTTATTATTTTTTTCGTACAAGTAATATCTTTACATATCTCTTGTAATCTTTGAATATCTTTTGTATATTCACTAGGGATTAACCCGTGCCATAATGGCACGGGAATAGATATTTACATATGACTGTTATGTATCCCTTGATGTTGCTAAATAATTTAGACCAGGTATGTGTACTGGTAAAAGTTTTTGTGTTCCGGGGTAGCATGTGTTCATTTGTTAGCACCTATTGACTTCAGTGTTTATCAATTAACACCTCCACCAAGTGGTGCAATTCGTAATCCAAGTGAACCATATTGAAAAAATAATGAGTGGTCATTGCCGTAACAACATGGAATGGATGTTAGTCGATATTTACACTCTAGATGTATATGTATCCCTAAATTTTTCCAAGCTATTTCGCCCTTGCATTTGTGCTCACATAAGTTAGATATACTGCGGATTTTTGTTTCTCTTGGGACATTTTAATGATTTGTAGCTAAGAAACAAAATGAGAGTTTTGTTATAAGCTCAATAATTTACTCCAACCAATGATGCAAAATCCAGTGAGATCATATTTGCACAACTAATTAAATTGATATCCTAGCATGAGACAGCTTACTAATACATAAAATCAGAAACAAAATCCTAATAGGAAGATAATATCCAAGTATGGTCAAGAAGTGAGGGCTACTCATGGTATTGGTCAAAAAGTAGTGGGATTATGAACGCTAAAAAAAAGTTATAATGTAATTTGAGGTGTTGTAATTTCTACTCCCTCCATCACCAAAATTTATTATCAAGCAAACATCCATAACTCAATGGTTTCGTTGCACCAAAGACATATTGGTCCTTGGAATTTCTCCAGTCTCAATACAGATATCAAAATGTGTCTATTCTTGCTGAAATCGGTTCAGGGTATGCAAATGTATCTGCAAAGAAGATATGGACTACCGCGCCCCTTTTCTATGCAGTCATAGGAATAGTGTGTTAGCCCTCCACGGTCGTCAGAGAGGTGTCAAAATCAAAATCAACCTTGCATAGAGAGAAAATTGACGTGGTACAGTGAGAAAATGAAGCAAAGCTAAAAACTTTCAGGATATACATAAATTATGCATTCTATATGTACGTTTATGGGTAAAACAGCGTAAAACTCATGTAACTACATCGTGGTAAGCGACTGAAGTTTTTATAGTTTCTACATGGAAACAAAATATTTTGGCGAGTGTTATTTTACTTGTGGTGCTCTAAATGTAGGCGCATAGATACTCCAAGCAGCACTATCCACTTAACTCTTGGAGCAACATGGACAAAAACAAAACCTAGTCAAATGAAACCTTATTTCTAATACACCCAGATGAAGGCATAGATACTGATTAGAAATAAACAAAACAAAAAATGACCAAATAAATTGATTAAATTAAGTAAAACCCATAGAGATCATATGAATTGAATCCCTATGGTAGGGTTACTGCAATGAAACTCATTGCAAACAAAGATATAAACGACTATTTTACATTTGGACAAAATATAGTAGATCATAAAATTAAAGAAGATCAAATCACCAAAGAGATACTAATGGCCATATCAATGGACATACCTACGTGTGAATACGAATAGCTTCTCTATGGTGCAAATGACTCAGATGTGCTGACTCTCATAATTTCATACATTTAAAAATAAGTTTCTCTAAATAAAATCTTGGTACCAGATATGAAAAGTACTTGCAATACAACCCGGATCTCAATAAACTATGTAGTAATTCTCAAAAACTCATTTTCAGACAACAAACCAAGCAGTCTTACTAATATGAATAAGCTAACTCTAAGGTTGATAACCTACACCAAAATAATAACTGTGATAGATCCCATAGGAATTTATCATGGGTAACGAACCCTAAGAAACATAGAAAGAAAAACAATAAAAAAGCACGAAGAATTCAACATCTTGTTTTAAATTATGCAAAAAAGAAGAAGAGGTAATTATCTAGGAATACTGTAGTAAACAGATGGATGGTTCTTAAGGGAAATGTGTGGAAAGTGAGGTTGGAGTTAGGATGTTATGAAAGTTCCTTAATTAAATATTTGGCCTCTTGTGTTTTCCAGAGTCTAGTGTTATGTTGTACCATAACCCCCACCACATCCTACCCTGACGATCGAGGGTTCCATTTACCTCCTGTAACATCCCAAATACATATGAAATATTTTAAACCTTTGGCTAAAAGTGATCCAGTTATGCTGGAAAATCAAACGGTCCAAACTAGAATAATAAAGTTTCGTATAGGTTCTATACGTGCAATAGCGTTGAAGAAATCCAGATAATTAGGTTGATGTGTAGCCGTTTACAGCCATGCAGAACCCTAGGCCTATTCATCCTAGTCAAAACCAATATCGCCGGATTATACAAATAATTTATCATCTAGCCAGGTCTATAACAAAGATTGATATAAAACATTTTTTCTTTTATATCTACCTAGAAACCGCTCCAGTTAGAGATAAAGGGCAATTATATTTTCTCGCGCTATCGTTCTGTCGTCATAATATTCTTGCCATGTATTTGCAAAATCAGAAACCTGTAGATAGTAAACATATAATCATCGCAAAATAGTAAATGTAAACATGTCTTGGATTTTCTTCTGAAACAAAATATTAGGGTGCACGTGCATCTCTACTAATGCAAAGCTTAACATAAAAATGATCAAATTTTGTAGTAAATACCGTTAGTGATGAGTAGCGTACCTATACCTTCAGAATCACTCGGTATGGATAAAATTAGCAGTGTCCCTTAAAGGTTCCTCCATAAAATGAACCACATATAGTTTTATCTCATTCGACTTTCAACTCAACCAGTTTCATTCCTCGTAAGCTCGAAACTGAAACCACTGAATTCCGAAACAACACCATCGCGTTATTTATTAGAAATGATAAACCCTAATACTGTTATTAGTCATGCCATACCATTTATAAACCTACACAGTTCATAAACAACTTCCTATTTGAGATAAATAAATGAAGTAGGATCCCTAAAACAAAATTATTTGAATGTGCACCATATTCGCATTCAGAAAAAGCTTACCCAAAATTAGTAACTTCCTTATTCGAAACTTTTGCGTTTAAAAACCAAAAATTACTTGAAATTCCATGTTCAAATTTGGTAATATCTGGATATTTCCCCGAGTTGAAATCCTTATTTGAGTACCATATATACCCCCTCTGTTAAATCAAACCAAAAACAACGTACTCCGGTAAATAAACAACACTATCGAGCATAAAATACATAAAGAAAAACAATATAGATTCATTGAGCTTGAGTTCGACCTCTGAAGGGGTACTTCGAATCTCACGATGGTTATTCTCTAACATTATATGATAAGAAAATCAAACAGAAGGATAATCTTCCTTTTGGTTTTCATACTCTGAGATTTTATTTGACTTTGGAATACTGAAAACCATTAAATAAGAGAAATGGTTTGAAAATACTAAATAAAAATTAATTTGGTTTACCCTGAGACCCTATCCGACTTTGGAATGTTGAAACGGTTTGTAATACCGAATAAAAATTAGGTTAACCCAGAGGGGTAAAGATAAACCAATGCACTACTACATCCATAGATTTATCTCCTCACTGAAGCTTCTATCTCATACTGAATAATCTCGATAGCATTAGCAACAACTTACACAGCGACCATCATACTCAGAATAATCATATAATAAGCCTTGCAGCTTCTAACAGAGGCTGCAACCAAGATTTGACGATTTTTAGAACCTTCCATTCCCAGTTCTATTGCACGACCCTTCATACCTGCTCATAGTGCTTTTTATAAGGTAAACAATAAAAGGAAACAACCTTGGTCAATTACTTCTTTTCATGGTAGAAACATAGGGAAAGCAATGATCTGATCAAAGTACCATTAGAAAGAATAAAATTAGATGAAAACCTTTGCGGAAATACCATTCACACCGATACAAAGTGCTTTAGAAAAAACACTAAAACCTAATTTTCCCTAATAATATATCATAACCATCGATGCCATTTAAATCATTAATATATTCTCTAGACCGCATACCTTTATAATTACCCACAACTACCATTACGATAACAAAGCTAATTAACCCTAACAATCACCAAACACCAGCCTAGATTTGAATAATTGAACACACATGTCAGTCAACTTGGGCAAAGGAATAAACTTGATCACTTCCATTCATGTGAATATCATCAACTTAAAAAAAAAATCCCACAAACTTCAAGGATTTTATCAAATTCGGCGGAGAAAACATGACACTAACCTTGAGTGATAAAAGAAACACATGGTACCGTTCTGAGAGTTTCTCACCTAAATAAAAGAATCCCCTCCAATATTATCATGTCATCTAACTCTTTAGTTAAATCTGATAGTCTCTCAAGTCGAAGAAATGGAAGAAGAAGAAGAAGAAGAAGAAGAAGAAGAAGCGTTTACAGAGGCATTTTCTTTTTGATAAAAAACTAAACCGTGTGGGAGTTCGACCAAAGATGGAAGATGAATGGGGATTATACCTGATCAAAATAAGTGTGTGTGACATTGTTTTTCATAGGAAAATGACAACCGTATATTTATATTTTGCAAGGAAAAATCTGAACCACCATTACAAAGCAAACTTAGCCAAACTGTGTTTTGTATTCTAGACTAGGGCTTAACCCGTGCCGTAACGGCATGGGCGTATTATATATTTTTGTTTAATTACTAGGTATCATCGGGGCCTTATGGCCCCGACTCAACCTTTCCTTTCAGTTTACATGTTCAGGCATACGTATCAAGCCACGTTTCAAACTACAGAACCAAACATAAAGAGAGAAAATAATATGTTAAAACCCATTGTCTATCCCTGGTCTGATTGTAAACTTTGCCTTTGGGAGTAATTTTATTCCTTTTTTGTCATTACATATTCACGATAAAATGAAATAATAAGAAGAAAAAAACAGAAAACTTAACCGAATTAAATATTTTATATTCTGTTTTTATCATTCGAAAAGTGAGAGTCAATTTTAGACAGAAATCAAACTTGTAGTGTATCGAATGCACAATAACTTCGCAGAGAAAGTATTATTAGTAAACACCCTTTAAGTACATCAGTAGACCAAACTCGCAATCAGTGTTCTTTTAATTTGCATAATGTTAAATTATTATAGTGTCTGTTATAATGCATATTAATATAATACGATTGTAAGATCCTAAACGATCAATTTTTTTAATGGCATGATTTTGTAATTTGGGTTGTATCTTTTTTTTTTGTGGTTTTATTTTTGATGTGTTTTTAATTACTGTAAAGAGTAAGTAACATAAATGTATGATGTTTTATAAACTAATATCATATCTTCTTGAGCCTTCTATATTTTCAAATCTTCTTTCTTTAAGAATACAATTTGAAAGATACAATGTACTTAATATAAACAAATATTAACCGATATGAAATTAATATAAACGAACATTAACCGATATGAGATTTTTCTTAAAAGGAAAATATTGAAATTTAATAAATAAAAGTATCATAGAATAGCAAGAAAATTAAATTCCAAAAATCTGAAAAGGAATGTATATTTTTAAAAATCAGTCAACTTACTAATTGAAAGAGATCTTTTCCTCTCCGCCTCTGTATGATATACAGAGGGAGTATGTAGCCATTTTCTGAAACTCTATGTTATTTCAATATCCCCGTTCCTGAGAAACCATTCGAATTGTAGGTGGTGAATTCTCACTAATGCATTCACGCACCACGATTTTTGTATACCCATATGGCAACTCATTATTCTTGATAACATTAATCTGTAGTTTGGATGGCTCACCGAGTCTTTTTGAAATACCAATATACACTGGATTTTCATCTTCTGTAAGAGAACCGGATGTCAAGTATACCCCAGCACTATGGAGGCTCTATGCGCTACTTTCATCCATATGCGTTGTCAAGCAAACTTTCTTAGAAAATTGATACATATAGCTATTGGTATATATCCATTCTGTCAATCTCATCACTTTCCGCCGATTATTGTTATAATCATTCTTTGGTGCGAAATCATTCTACCCCCACCAACATCATCTATTATGACTTCTACAGCAATCTCTTGATCTCCTATTCGTGTTACAATTAATCATACGCCCTTAACAATGCCCTGTCTTTCATTGATTTTTTTTCAAAAGCATAATTGGAAGGATAATTTTTAATTTCAAAGTGTGGCTTGACATATACTTATTACCAACTTGATTCAAATTTTCCATGGGATACGTTTTCGTATTTTCGATGAAAAATTTAGAAGCAGGAGATATATAATACATGCTCAAATATACGCGTTTTTCTCCTTGAAAGAGTGACATCGTGTGGTTAATGGATAATTCCTAAGTTTACTTTTACATTTTAACAATAACAAAGTACATATTCATCTAACTTCAGAATATTGGATTCTAACCCTAAAGCATTCTAACTTAAAAAAAAATCTGAAATAATGTTACTTAACCTTAATGTAGGAGCTATTACTGCAAAAAGTAATCAAAGTTTTTAAACAATCTTATTTTTAAAAGCAATACCACTCCACTATTTTTTCAGATTAGTTTTCAAAAAATTATTAGTCGCCTACTCTTCATCATCGAAGTCTACTTTCTTTATTAGTCTGCGCTTAGTCTTGTTGGCCGGTGTGTTTAGATGCTTCGCTTCCTTGTTGTTACTTATTGTACATTTCCTACACCTCTTAGATGTCTCATATTCCTTATCTTTGGTATAGTATGTATAACTTTTCATTCGCGACCTGAAACCTGTAAAGAAAGAGAGCTTTACATATAAACAGTGATTCATATTTTTAAAAAAGAAATGCTTTAGTACAAATTGCTTGCAAAGCTACATGGGATTCTGTATCATCATATGAATCCTCTAATTCACCTTCTGGTTGAATGCTTTTTGGATCGTAAAATTGTCAATTTGAAAAGAAAAAAAGGTGTGGTCCTTGATTTTATTGAACCACCTGTGTGCCTTTTCTCCCTTATTAACCTGCACTTGGAAATAAATATTATAGTGAGCATGCATTCACAGTACATCTATCAATACTCAAGTTAATTGTTCATACTAATATGTCGTTACCTCATTGCATTGTTCCAAGTAATCTACATGCTCTTTGGTAGTGCATTTCATCAACTTTCATGTTGTCTTTCCTATCACTGTGAATAATGTTGTATCTCTGTCATCCTTTACATCCAAATTCTATTTGTACCTGTGTATATTCTAGGGAGTAAGTAAGTTTCGATGTATTTTCCATCGATTTATTTAAAAATGTCGCCCATTCTCACCATGGTATATCATCTTCAAATTTGATTTTTCACTTTTTACACCAAGGTTCCTCGTCTTCGTCGTATTCAACCTTTTTATTACATTTGTTGCATGCGATGTAGTACAATTTTATGTGCTCATCGAAGCCCAATACCTTCGCCTCGTAGGTGAATGTTTTACCCTGCCATTTACTCGAAGCATCATAATTTTTATTATGTTATATTCTAGTATGTAAAAAATGTACCAAATACACGCTTACCATATTTTCACCATCAGTTGCTTTCTATATGGTCTTTCTATTTTCGATAGGATCATCCGGTTATGGCAAGAAAATCATTGTGTTTCTATTATCTCCTGGCATACATTAATTTTGAACTTTTAGTACGTGATAATAGTCATATAGTCCTAATTTTATTTAGTGCACTTACTTTCTCTGGTATATTCAGATTGATGAACACTCTAGAGGAAGTGGCAGTAGCTAATGAAAGTGTACCTGTTGAAAGGCATAATTATATGTTAGATGAACAAATAAATGCTAATGTCAGCACATGATGTGGTTAATTAGTAACAAACTACTAACCTCTGAACTCGCTCACAAACATTCCAGTCATAGTAGCAATTATCTGAGCATTCATGTGTTCCTCTACAACACCCTCTTCTACTGATTTGCACTGTTCCCCCTATAGAGTGACCTTCATATCAACCATACTATTTCAACAACAATATAAGATTCATCATCAATTGATTTAGGGTCTCAGTTCTTAAATTAAAAATAATATACTTCTTAAAAATCAAAGTTATTTACTTTGTATCTTTCCATGACTATCTCTCTTATGAACTTCGCCGGACCCTTTTTGACCATCGGATGTAGACACATTAATACCTGAAGCAGATTTCAATCTTCTAATAGCATCTGCAAGTAACGATATTTTTAATTATATGTATCTTTTATATGTCGCATGGAAAATACAATGGTAGTTCGGTTCTTACTTTGGTTTTGTCAACACTTGCTTGCATAACCGATAAAATTTAAGAAAGTTCAGTTATGAACACTCATGTGGAAAGAGAACATAGAATAATAGTTAATTACATGGTACATTAGATATTTCATTAACAAAATTTTGCCCTTCCACTTTTGGTGAGCTACGGATCTTAATTGTGACATCACGGTTATTGTAGAAAACCGTTATATACCGACCTAAAACCTCATTGGCCTAATTTATCCGTGAAAACGGCACAAGTATCATCAAATATTCTATGTTCGTCCTCTCTTCATTTAAATTTTCAAAATCATGCTTACAAAGTAGAACTCTCTAGTTTTACACTCTAGCAAAGATGTAAACATAAAATACGGCATACATTCACATGATAGTCAGCAGGAAATGTACACAGTTCCTTCCAAGTGCAATTATTAATGCACCAAAAGTCTTTTGGAACCGGATAGGTATTATATATCTTTCATGTGAAATTTGAATTATTTTTAAGCAAGATCCAATGCCAGACTGCTCTATAGCATTCGAACGCACTGGTAGTTCTAAGCTGTGGTTTCTTCCAATGCTGGAAAATAAGCAAAAAAATTCATTATGCAAAAAAGAAACAGAAAATTTGGCATTAGAAAGATTGAAAGAATATGATCCAACTTTTAAATCTATCAAAAAATAGACTTCTTAGATTGAGATTTGAGTTTTCAAAAATAATTAAAGTATGCAAAACTTGAATTAAAAACTATCAATTTTGACAGTGTGTAAAATAATTGTTTGTAAGGTTGCAACCACCAAAAAACAATATTCTATATGCAATGGGCTTCTTTACTTATTATTTTGAGGAGTTTACTTTCGGAAGAATTTACCAATGAAGTTAAAGAAAATGCAGCAATACATGCATTATTTTATATGCTTAAATTCCAAAGAGTATCATATTGAACTCAAAGAAGGAAACCCAATATCTCTATTGAAACAAATATAAAAAATATCAACAACTTTCTCAACACCCATTTGTTTCATCTCTAGCATATCTAGTATAGGTAAAGATACTTGAATGGGAGTGCCCGAAGAATCAGAAAAGCAGTTGAGCATTTTAACAAATCATGACCTTAGAGGAAAGTACTTGCAGTTGGAACCAAATGTGTCACCCGAAAACTCATTCTAAAGCCAGGATGGAAAATCAAGTTCAGATTTGTATGTATAGACAACTTTAGCTCAAAGCTCACTTCATGAATTTCCTTTTTAGACTCTTTGTTACTAGAATCTAGAAATCGTGTTGCTCCTATAACTGAAGAAAGAGGTAAGCGAAAAGGACTCTGTCTAGAAAATCCTAAATATAAACAAAAACTAACCTAGAAAATTTAACAACAAAGCTTCATCTCCATCAGTTAACTCAATTTCACAGTTCATTAAGCAAATATAGAAAAGGAACAATAGGTGTGTCAGAAAACTCTTTTTCTCATTATTTTAGGTTCTTCAGCTCAAAGTTGTAAATCATTCTATGTAAACCATGATAGTGGCAGTTGCCTCTTACTTATTTCTACTATGTCTTTAAAACAACGTCAATTAAGCTGCGGATATACCTCAAGTCTCAATAAGGCTTCGGGACAATAAGACAATAAGGCATTTTATCAAATAGTTTGTCTACGAACAAATTGCCAATGGTGGTATATTGAATAAAAGACTAAGAACAATTATACAATAACAAAGAGCAACTATATCTACTGTTGGGTAACTTCCTAAGCATACCTCAAAAACATCAAAGAGGTACACTTTTCAATGAAAGTCCCTGTCCATTTTGTATGATCTATAGTTAAGCACAAACGGAGCTGTAAATTTGGTTAGTACCCTTTTCTAGATAAGACATGGAAGAAGATTTCCACAAATATTAACAATTCAAACGTTTAAGGATGTTGCTTCCTTGAATTGGAATCAGAGTTAGGCTAGATATTTGAATCGGTTTTGGAAATACCAACCAAGAGACTATTGCGTCGATTATGAATGCAGATAGTGTTCTATGTGCAGTATTGTGTATGTGAAATATATATACAACGGAGGCAACAATTACCATTAACTAAAAGATCTTATCAACAAACAACCAAATACCCCAAAGCAGCATAGGCCAGATACATGTAGACTTAGCTTAAAAAAAGATAGTACCTGCGAGTAAAGTTCTCTTAACTAGAATCATGAACTATATATCAAAAGTTTATGCATAACATACACGCCACAAAATTTTCGATCTGAAAAGTTTATGAACAATTACTATCTATGACCACCACAGCATACTATGTCCATGTCTAAATCTTAATTCCTGGTAAGGTTTCATTTACTTACAGCACAAACAGTTTAAGAAGATTACACTCAGCTTTTATGCATAGAGTTTGAAGAATTTCTGTGGGTAATAGGTTCCTGATGCCCAGTCATGCCACGGTATCTGAGAACCCACCATTGATATTTTTACCCCAAGACATCTCAATTCGAACCTTAGATGTGTAACTAAGAAGTATAAGTGGCCTTATAAAAAGAATAAAACTACCATAACTGATCTGCAGAGACAGTGAACTACCTCAGTTAGCTATCTATAGACCTATTAATCTCTAGTGAAGTCCACTTCAATATAAGTGTGATAACTAATAAGATTTGGTATTGCAGAAAGAACCATGTTAAATTAGATGCACTAAAACATGCGTGCAACCATAAGGTCCCTCCGTCATCTGTGGGAATCGAACCGACGACCACATGGTTCAAACCCATACGCTCTTCCAACTGAGCTAAGATGGCAAGTGGAAATACATGGAAACTGAATGAGCTCTGGTAGAGCAATAATATCTACAATCACATACTGAATGAGCTCTGGTAGAACTAAGATGGCAAGTGGAAATACATGTAAACTAAATGAGCTCTGGTAGAGCAATAATATCTACAATCACATACTGAATGAGCTCTGATAGAGATAAGATGGCAAGTGTCAATGCATGTTCAAACCTATGCGCTCTTGCTCGAAGAACGTGTATGACAGCTAAGGTGCAAAGTCAATGAAATGCAATGACGGATAGATGAGATGGAGCAACTCAGAAAACACATTATCATAAAGGGAATATGCATACTCTTCCAACATAATTTGAATTAATAGTAACTCGAGCAACACTTTATTAACAATGCCCAACCAAATAGCTAGCATGCAAATCCTAGAAAATAAAACCAATAACATGAGTGACCTTTACACCCCTCATTTTTGAATGAATAACATGAGCATAGATTTTATATGATTAGAAGTGGAAATATCCTGACATAACCGAAAAGAGTCAGTTTGGGCTTGCCCTGTGGAAGTGTGAATTTACAGAAGATACCTAACACCACTAACAATGCAATGTTGTTGTGCATGTGAACCTGTTTTCTAGCCAAGGATTATGAATCTATCGTGCATCGTGAGCACCATATCCTTGTGCGCCATAATGCCTCTTCTGATATTATTTTATTTAGCCAATCAATAACTCCAAATCACAACACGTTATATTCTAATTTAAGTTCTCCTTCCTATTTGCAATTTGGAGAAACATTAAATGGTCTTCCAACCAAGGAAATTGCAGTTGCAGATGAGATGTTAGAACTGAAGATCTTTTCTAGAAAACTGTCAGAGAAGAACTTAAAGCATGTGGCATGCTAATTATTGTTCACCGACTGAATACCGTAATCATCGATTATCTTGTTCACCTCCTTGATGCTAGATAGGTTTCAAGATTTTGATACCCTGGAGGAACTTCGGTAAAATCAAGTGAGATTTATCCTAAAGATGGTCCAAAGTACCGTTCCTGCAAATGAGGATACCTATGAATCTTGGTCTAGAACATGAAAGGAAGAGGCCAGACGGCAAGATAGGCATTGAAGATGGTTGGATGCTTCTTGCTGGGCTGTTTCCCACAGATACCTTTTTTTAAGGGGTACGATGAAAACAGATATCCAACTTGCCAGTTGCGAGGTGCTGTAGGAAAGATATGATAAATAGAAATCAATAGAGAGTTTAACTTCAAAATCCTATTTTCTCAAGCTATTTAAACGAACATTGTATGTGTAAAACAGTTCATCTCTTCGAGTAATAAATCATTTTTTCCCAACAAAAAAATGGGGAAGACATGAAATCAACATAATATATGTAAAATACATGAAATCAACACACATACTTTCGAACTTGAAATCAGCATAAAAACAGAGGAATATATGTGGGTTTGAATCGTTTGATAGCATTACAAATTCAAGGAGAAAACTCACCTCTTTTTCTCCTTGTTTTCAAGAAAGAGATCTTCTTCTGTACTGGTTATGTGATCTTCAATTATTTTTCATCTTAATCTTCAACTGGATGTACGAATGTAGCGGCGAGAATATTAACATCATAGATGCCAGTATCAAGTTAAGGTATCCATACTCATCTTGGAGAAGAGTAACAAAATTTCTTACTCAAAAAGTATCTACATTCATAAGGGAAGAAAGCATCTATATTCATGTTTAAATGACCTTTTTATCAAAATCGTAAATGCCAATATCCTTAAATCATCATTGAAAACATAAGTTTCTCAACAATCATCATTGAAAATGACATCACTCCTGATTAGTGTAAATATACGGAAGTCCTCAATATAGTTGGTTGTAATTTAATATAGCAGTTGTTTTGGTTCCCAAAAAATAGAGTAGACAGTCAGTTAAGAAGTCAGCTAAGTGTGAATATACGTACCTGAACTGCTCGGAGAACTATACCTGAACTACTCAGCGTTACGCCTTGGCATCAAATATATTGAACCTGTGAACACAATTGAGTGCATTACATGTACAAATAACATTTTTTATAGGTACCCCTCCATGCATTTCTTCTTTTCTACAGTACATATGCATATGACTGGAAACATTTCCTGATTTTAAATTGCATACACTATCATCGAGCATCAACATAAAGCATCGATAATAAATGACCTAAAACAGGAATAACTCTATTTGTACCTACCAATTTCAGGCATCTGATATAAAAATTGTATGCTCTCATTAATACTTTATACCCGATGCAATACTGCTTAATCAAGTTACAATAAGTGTTCAAGTACTAAAAGAAAACTTAATTACTGAATGTCTAAAACTACCTACAGAAGAAAATAACACCAAAAAAAACTTAAGTATATGAGAGGGGTAATGGAGCTAACCCGTCAAGAAGTTGAATTAGCAAGAACAGACGAATGATAAACTGATGAGGAAGTGAATATTACTAAAGATGAATCAGTTGATTAAACAATAACCTACAAAGGATGTGTGTTGGATGTATCATGGATCTGTAACTAAAGAGATGTGAATCAGTTAATTGAACTACAAAGGATGTATGTTGTATGATTCAATGGAAGGAAAGTCGTTACCACAGTTTTTTTCATAGTTTAAATAATTAACCAAGCAGAGCATGGTGCATACAGATAGATGCTTAGAGAACATTCAAAACTAATGACGTTACCAAAAAAAATTTGTACCCAAAAGGATAAAATTATATTTGAGGAGCTTAAATTTTCATAATTTAGCATCTAGGTAGACACATTACAGTACCAAATACATGCATAGGCATTCTGCAATAGTATACCCAAATAACCGTTCTTTGATTTTAAACCGGAGCAAAAACCTATATTAAACTGGATCAAGAGAGGTTAAGTACTCATAAAAAAAAAGGGGGGGATTTTCTTTATCACTGGAGCGGTAGGTACTTAATGAGCTATAATAGCACATGGGTATTGTCTCCTCGAATTTTGATCCGAGCACTCGGTACACCATTGGTTACCCCCCCCTTTCCAACTACGTACTTTCATTGTGCAGTTAGTGCATCCCCAATGGTACCATGCACCACCTATCATAAGCCGATAGGCTGTTGCACAATGCAAAAATTTGTTTTATTCCTGCATTAATGGAACGTTATAAAGAGGGATGGTGTGGTGGAACTTTTCAATTAAAAAAGATTTATCCAGATCGAAATGTACCTTAAACCCGGACTCCCATTCTTGGTCCACCGATCACATTGAGTCAATCCAATTCCATCGTCATAATCTCATAGAAATAAGAAACACATAGTTGTCAGAAAGTGCAAATTGAACAAATTTAGCATCAAATATTCAAAGTTCGGTTTAAAAATAGAAGGCATTCCTTGTAATTTTAGGAATTTTACCAACACATGGAATCTTACCCCATTAGACAAGATATATTATTCCTTGTAATTTTAGGAATTTACGGCCGGGGTTATACCTAGCCAGATAGCGCATGATAACAGCAAAATGAGTACATGAATGTCCGAGCGCATCCAGTAGTATGTAAATAGTAAGGCTCACACATATTATGCTACACTGCTATATACCAACACTAAGCTTTCCATATAAATTCTTCTCTGTGATGCACAACTTTTTCATAAATCAACAAAATAAGGAGTCTAATATCTCATCTTGGTCTTGTTACTCAATGATCCTATGAAGGCAGTTCAAAATATAGATGAAAAAGGCAAACGAACGTCTATATGACTACACATAAAGCCCCATAAAGAGACTTAGAAAGGAAAATTCCAGTATTTTCCTGCATCCAACTCGCCATGCTATATGAACCCAATCAATTAAACCTATATAAAGAAATCGACGATCAAATATTAAACCATTTAAAAAAAAATCAAAATTTCATTTGGAACTAAACATGGACTCGGCTCATTTCAAAAATGAAGTAAAGCACCTGCTCCCATAATATACGACGACATTCGGTTCATAGATCTGAAAATTTAACCGGACTACACAAATGAGCTTGCACAAAATTATGCAGTGAACAAAAAAACAATACAGCTCTCTCCCATCACTCCTAAATTCTGCGTAGGGGATGGCCACTTAGTTTCCATTCCCCGGAAACTTGTGCTAAACCTAATAACCAAAAAGGTCGAGAGAACATGGTTAGAAGTAGTAGGTAGGATAAGGCAACTCAGCTAAAAAACATACACCAAGAACTCCAGTGCGCAATTGGACCTCGTTTCTCAATCCCTACAAACAATGCGAAATAAGAATGCCAATAATTCGTAGCTGAATATGCATATCTAAATATCAGAGAATATTCGTTTAACAATATGGTGATTCAAAAACTTAAGAATTTTCACGCAAGCACTACCGATGGAAATTTAGGATAAACTCAACACGTGTGGCTTTTGGTTCTTGTCAATAAACCTATAAGAGTAATCTCAATATATTGTCTTTCTCTGTATGGAACCTCACCAATATATATATAAGAAAGAAAACCATGCAATTCTGAATTTCTGATTGATTACAATTATTACAATCGACTGATAGAACCCGCAAAATCAATATCATTTTTAACATATCACTTGTTAATATAATTGCTTTCAATAAGATGAATTGACCCACGAAAATGTAATTCTCTGAAGCTATTTATGTTCATCAAGAACAATATAAAAACCATGGAAGAAATAAATAGGGCAATGGAAACCAAATACTAAAAGGTAAATCTACTCTCCAGACATCCATGTATATCAAATATATTGAAGAAAGAGGAGTTCACCGTAAACAAAACCCACAATTTGTTTACAAAGATTTTAAGCATGGGGCGGTAAAAGTAACCACAATTCTTTGTTCTTCGCAAACAATTACAGGTTCAAGCTCAGCTTTCTACACTATTTAATTAAAGTAACTATCAATTTGGCCTATTATATTTTGTTGGCCTGCAATTAGATAATCCAAATTGGTGAGCATGACTCCACATTATATATCGATAAAATACCAATACCCCATGCTAAACCGGGCATAACTCGCAGCAGTATCCCTTGCAAACTGTATAATTACGGTTCAACAACTTTGCACACATTTTTTACAAATCATTTGAACTTATAGTTTGGATACATAAGCTTCCCACGAATAATGAATCTCTCTAGTTTCGATACTGGGTCAATCGTAGAATTCCGAATTTCGACTTCTAACAAAGTCTGTTGAAGTCTGGACTATATGGGTAGTCACAATGCATAAATCTCTATAGGTTCAATACGATTTGTGCTCTCATCCCTGCCTCACCCGAGTTCAGAAAAACCCTCGTTCACTAACAGAAATCAATGGAAGCAACACTCTTCTTAACCTATTTTCCTTGATATTACTTGAGAAAAGTTATTTAAAAGTGTATAAAACATTGCAGATTCAAAGTTACCTTCTTTGACGAAACTTTTACTAATCCAGATACCCCGTCCATAAACATCAAATCCACATATCGTTCCTGATTAAGTGACATCAAAATATTCCAACGACCATTTTAGATGGCTTTCCAGTCGTCTTTCTCGCACTGACGCAATCCAAGTGAAGCATTCCTAAAAATGCAACCATATTGTGACATACATTTACATCTCTTCTCAACGAGAAAATAGTACAAAAGAATAGTACATAGATTGTACTCTATGTTTTATTAGGCGCTAGGCGAGGCGAGGCGCCAGACCCTTCGCCTAGCGCCTAAGGCGCGCTTAGGCGTCGAGGAAAAATTAGAAAATCACAATGTTGGGCATACCTAAGACGATAATAACAAGTGGTTGCATGTTTTGTCTTCCAGTATTCGTAGATATTAGTATCCCCTGAATACAAAGTTATTTTTAATGACTTATTGGACACTCTTTTCTTATCTATAAATCCTTGGTCGTGTTCAAATTTGTGGTGTGGTGTGGCTCAAAAACGCCTTACTCCTGCGAATACATTTACGCTCACGATTTTCTCTTCATATCATTTTTTTTTTCATTTGTTTTCTATGGTATGTCTTTATTTTTTATTAAACATATAGGAATTTTATATTTATTTTTTGCAGTGGTGATTATAAAAGAACCGAGGTAATTGATCCAATGTCCTTATTTTGATGCTTCCATGAGTTGATCAAAGCGTAAGTCTTTTTTTATTAGTATTCTACAATTTCAGATCTCAATGTGAGTCTCTTACATGCAATCGTCCAGAGCAGGCTATGGAAAAATACCTCCGGATAGAACCACTAAGAAAGAAAAACAAAGAAGACATAAGAGATTCAAAAATCATGGAATCACCAAAATTGTAAAAAAAAAAAAAACTAATAAAAGAGAATCACGCTGCGGTCTAGTTGAAGAGAATCGAAGAAAATGGAAGCATCAAAATTAAGGACATAAAATCATTACCTCGGTTCTTTTATGATCACCACTGCAAAAACTAAATATAAAAATATCAATCATATATGTTCAATCAAAAAAACACATGCCACAGGAATAGGGGAAAAAATGATATAAAGAGAAAATCGTGACGTGTTTCGTCTCTTCTTAGTGATGGTGTAGCAGCAGGCTCTATATTTCGACGATTTTTTCACCATTTTTCCCCTAGAGATTTTAGAGTGAATAGAAGAGACTTAGGGCTTCTAATGGAGATAACGGGAGAAGTGAAAAATTCTAATTCCGTTCGTAGGGTTTCTTAGAGATTTTTAGACTTTACAGGTTCATCAGCAGTGCATCTACTAAATCGCATTGCACCTATCCAGAGTTCACATCATAAAAACCCTAATTCAATTAATTGAAATAAATTTGAACGATTTTAATTCGAACTCCGGAAAACATGATCAATATCAAAATTTATACAATTAATGAATCAATTAACAATTCCAATAAAAAAATACTAACAAATGGTGAGTTTTCTCAAAGCAAAACATAGTGAGAATTAAGAACATGAGAAAAGCTAAAAATTAAAGAACAAACCCTAGAAATCGTGTTTACTAACCAAGTTTTCATCTTTCTTCTTATCCTTGTTGTTCACATCTCTAATCTTCACAGACAAGACCATACACCTGCTTTGTTTTTCTTCTAAGCAAGAACAACCATTGTTAGGTAACTCAGCGAAGGATGTGAACGTGAAGCCATCTCTCGCTCCGTCTTCTCAGGGAAAAATCGTTTTCGGAAAGAGAGAACGATTTTTATATGACCCATACTTGCATCCAACGTCCAAACACATATAGAAATATCTGGATGTCCTCGGTCCCTCAAGAATCACCACTCTTATTTCGTTAACTCACGCCCACTCATGTAATATTACCGAACTTTCCTGGCCGTCCAAGTCAAAGCTCAATCCGGATGATCCCGACCGCCGAATGACAATTTTCGGTAAATCCCGTCCACTGATTGACTCTTTGATCAAGGAGACAAAGACCACCTTTTTTTTATAACAGTGATGTTAGACTATTACCATTTATAGAAGACGGTTGATATGTCATATTCCTGACGGCCTCCGTTCCTTTTTAGATGAGGATTTAGATTTTCTTTAGTTCAAAAATACTTGAGAGTTCTTATATTTTCCACTGAACTACCAACAAAATCCTAGAATTTTCTTTTGGAACCGTAAGTTATTTTTGTAAAACATATCAATTGTAATGTTTGAAGACCTTTTTTTATGGACATATGGATGGAAAAAAAATTGAAATATCTTTCATTTTTCTTAATTTATGTGAAACCCCAAAACCCTCATGTAGAAAAGAGGGAGTAAGTCCTTAGCTTTCGCAAAAACATACTACCTCCATCCCACTATTAGTGACCTCAACTAATAGTGGGACGGAGGGAGTAGTTATCAATGTTACTGCCTGAATAGTATATATTTTGGGGTTCTACCCTCATCATGAATTATGTTTTATTACGTCAAAGTGTGGGTATATATTTTCATAGAATTCTCCAGTTTGAAAAGGGTGGAAACCCGTTTAATTAATAATTGTTCAGATTCAAATATACAGCACAAAGAGCAACTAAATTGTTGAGTGGACGAAACACATAACTTATCTCTTAATGACTATTTTCGGCTCATTCGCAGAAGGGAAACAATGCTAGAACTTACAATGAATCAACTATACTAAACAATGCAAGAACTTCGAACGGAAACCATACCCTAAAATCGTTCCCTATCTTGGAAAATGAACATGAATACCGTCAACAATTTCCCTTAATGGTTTTATTGCGGACGCTTGACCTCGTCACAAGAAAATCATGGAGAATCACAATTAGTATACCACAATGCAAAAGGGTTGGGATAAGCCTCGAACCTTCATTAACATCTTACACATATTTCCCCCATTCACGTTCTACGTAGAACTTGACACAGTCGCAATAAGAAGATTAAGTAGTGAAGGCATCCACCATCTCTAAAGTACACTCTTAGTCATTACAATCCCCTTCCGTTCACATCTAAGAAACTGCAAAAAATACAACATACCACATTTTAACATACCAGTTAACTGAACATAAGTGGTTGTACTAAAGATGAGCTGCACATTGTTGATCGGGGTTAATGATGACGAGTCGAATGAGAAATCTCAACCAAAGTAAGTGTCGTACAAAGAACGTTGTAACCCAGTTTCATAAATTATTGTAACATTGCGCTACGGTGGAACTTCATAGTAATAAAAGCATCCCAAAAAGAAACTACTAAATCCAAGAAAAATAATTATATTATCTCTTCACAATAATTATACGTAAATTTTTTTTGTTAAATTTAGGTCGATGAGTTCGTTGATGTAGAACAATTACATAATGGAGTGAAAAAAATTGATAATATACATTTCTAAGGATTTTGATGGGTATATATGTTAATAGAACTAAGAAAGATTCATAAAGCTACACCCTGTTTAAAGATACACACGTCTTCATCTATGACATCTAACAAAACTCTGTAATTTTTTTAATTAAATACCCGCCTAAGATGGGTTCAAGCATGTTTAGTAACACCTTAAGGCCTTATGTTCTGCACTAAATTAAAAATCCAAGCATTTGTTATATAACCTATATCACCAAAATCCAAACTTTTAGGAAAAAGTACCTCAAAACACATACAAGCTCTATTAGTCACATCGTTGATAAGCATTATAGGTAAGACAAAATTTCCAAAATGAAATTGAATGGATACCGTAGCATCTCTCTCCAAATGATTATTAATAAGAAGTAAGAAACGTACTTGGTTCTCTCTCCAAAATCAAAATAAGGTCCAGAGTCTAGACCCACAAATTAACAAAGAAGACGTCCTCTATAGCCACCAATGCCCTATGAACCACAAACCAATTTGCTGGGTAAGTGGGAAAGAATAAACTCAGAGATAACCAAATTCAGATTTCTCATAATCGTTGATAATTTCAACCAAATACAAAACTCAAGAGCAAGATAAAGAAAAAGCCTTCCATATTTCACTTCTAATTTTTGGAGGTGATCCTTCAATAGCCGCATTAAGTGCTCAATCGGTTTCAACCTGCACAAAATCAAAAAACATTATGCATATTGAAAATCAAACTAATAAATCAAGAGGAGGAGGTAAAGTGGTACCTGGAAATTGGATGGACTGCGAAATGATGATGATGGTGGGTAGGAAGGAATGTTACTGAGTGGACTGAAAGGTTCTTTTTCAGAAACTTTATTAATCATGATTAGATCCATTTAATTCCCCCACGTGAATTTGCTCGTGGATTTACATGACCAGCATTTCTGAACTGTAAAACATCAGCGAAAAAAAAGCCAGTCATTCTGATCAGTTCTATCAACTTGAATTTGAAACCAAGAGAACACATAAGGGAGGATCTTTACCTACTCCTTGATTCATAGATGGGCTTGATCCTTCAATTCTTATGTTGCGTTTTTCTCCTAGGATTTGATCCGCAAAATCGCTAGGTTTTTCAATCTTTTAGTTCTCGAACATGACCAGCGTTTTAGAACTCCAAAAGATTTTCCCAATGAAAAATGTTTGCTTTTATTATTTTTTCTCATGATAATAACATCCATCGACTTATCTTTTGAGAGGACGGGGAAATTGAATTTGAGGTTTTAGCAGTGGATAACGAAGAAACTGAGGGGGGGAGGATTTTGGCACTAAGATAGCGAGAGAGACAATTAGGCATACACGGTTACTCATTCCTCCCTTTTAAAGCTACAGTACACATGCAGAAGATGGGTTTGGTCTATACAACCACAACCATGAATTTATCTTTGCTCAGGATAAATCTAGACCACCACTTACATATGCAAACTTAGCCAAACTGTGTTTTGTACTCTTGATAATTATAAATATACATCTTTTACCTTGTCTTTCTCATCCATTGAGAACACACCAAATTCTAGTCTCAACTCTCTTTTATTATTTGTATAACTTATGTACTATAATAAAGTGAAGGTCCATTTTTGATGAAGCATTCTTTTTGGTTGGTCACAAAATGACAAAATAGTTTGGTGTCACCTTGATATTACTAATATGACCCTCAATATGAGCTACCACTATATATATATATATATATATATATGTTTTCAAGGGTAAAAATGTATATTAAATAAAAATTTACATATTCACAGAAATACCATAGTTTTAAAAATAGACAAAAATAATAATTAAATACTTGATAACTTTCGAAATACTCACGCGATTTTTGTAAAATTTATATACTTGGAAAGCTCTATGAATTATCCAGGTAATTAGTACAAATAAGAATATTAAATTTATATCTTACGAAAAAAAGTTCATTGTTATCAAATTTGGAGTTGTTTAAAGAATCAAATTCATGCGCATCGCATATGTGATTTCACTAGTTGTGGCCTTTTAATTGATGTTGAAAAAGCGGGGGTATAACAACCACACCCAATATTTTGCTTAGCAATCTGTATGGACTAACTCCAATATACTTTTAAGAGAATAAACTAGACAGTCAGACTCAATCTTAACAAAAGTATATCAAAGAGTTATATCTCACTTTCTCGATTCAATCCACACTCAAACAAATAGGAATTTGCGAGCTTGATTGAATACAAGAGAAATAACTTGAACGGTTCCAAAGATCAATGTTCAAGGATCAATCATTTTCAATCAACAACCAAATGTTGTATTTACCAATTGATTGATTCAACGCACAACCTGTGATATTTCAATTATATAACAAAATATAATGCGGAAAAGAAATAACACAGACACCAAAAGTTTTGTTAACGATGAAACCGCAAATGCAGAAAAACCCTGGGACATAGTCCATATTTGAACACCACACTGTATTAAGCCGCTACAGTACTAGCCTACTACAAACTAACTTCGGTTTGGACTGTAGTTGAACCCTAATCAATCTCACACTGATTCAAGGTACAGTTGCGCTCCTTACTAATAGTGTGAGTGACTATATGACTTATCCTGTGTGAGTGTACGTGTGAGGTGTGAGAGTGAATGAGAGTCTGTGAATCTGTCGAGTATATAATATCGTATCTATCTCTGTAAGAAAATAATCTTTTCTAATCAATATTATCAAACCCTTAATCAATATAGACATACGATTTTCACCATGGTATCAAATTTAGAAATTTCAATTTTTGAGGGTAGTCGATCCTAGCCTGTGATTTCTTCACCAACACCACTATTATTTCATCATCACCAATCATCCCAACCACCATCATCATCAACTTCTTCTGCTATTATGATTCAGGGATTTAAAATGTTGATTCGGAAATGAAATCAACAAGGATTCATGTAAATTTGATCCGAGTTTTGCTCTTAAAAGACCAAATTCATAGATCTGAGTTCTATGCTTCTTCAACAATGGAAATCATCTTCATATTCTTCCATTAATGGTGTTTTTAGGTGAGAATTAAGGTTTACGTTTCGAATCTGATACCTCTACAACAACATAATCAAGCATGTTCTAGATCTGAATTTTGGTGTCCTCAATCGTGTTCATGGTAATTTATTATCTCCGATTTGGATTTCGCTTGGTTTTACAGCTTAATTGGAGGACGAAAGCAATGCTGGTAATCTCTATGTCAATTTTTTGATTACTTCAGCTATAATTCACGTGTTAAGTTCAAAATCAATTCATCTTTAAAGTTCAATTTCATCTTCATCTTAGATTTGCATCATCAATTAGTTTTTCCTATGCTGCCTAAGGGGTTAGAGGAAGCATTCTATATTAATTTTGGATTTGAAATTCACTATTACTGAAAATTGGTTGATGTTACGTTGTTCGTGTGTGTTTCTACTATCAAAGAGTTAGAGGAAGATTCTTAAATTGTGCAGTTGAACATCCAAGGCCTTTGTTACTGAATATTTGATGCACTAAAGTTGCTTAAAATTTCTTTATTCAGTTTCATTCATATTCTTTACTTCATCTCAGTCCTCACCGATTATTGTGTTGATTTCTTCTGAGTGTGTGAGATGATAGAGCTACGTATAAAGTTTAGAAATTGAGTTTTGATTATGGGTATAATCTGCTGATTCGATTTTGAGTTGAAGTTATGTTTGTTGAGTTTGCTTATGATTTTGTATGCAACCTACTGCTCAGTTTGCATATATTTGGAGTATGCAACCTGTTTTTCACTCTCCATCTTATGTAGGTCTTTATGTTTGCTGAATAACAATGGTGTTTTAATAAGTACTTTGAATAATGTTAAGGAGATCTCTCGCGGAATGGTTATAATTGCAAGCTCATTTCTTACAAGTTAATGGTTATCATGATTTGCTCTCAAGACCAGCTAGTGCTACTACAATGATTATTTGGTTATCCTGCTCTCCTCCTACTGCAACAGCAACATACTTAGATGCATCCGCTAGAATTCTTATGCCTATATCTACACCAACTGCACCTGCTCATCTGTTTTGTTGTTTATTGTATACATACTTAGATGCAGCTGACTATGCTACTATATCATTGCGGTGCTTCCTTCGGTCCATAGTCTTTATTGGATATGCTTCACTTCTTCAACTGTATAAACGTTTTAAGTCAGCGTGTGTCTCAGGTGTATGGCGAAACACATGGTGCGAGTTCTTATTATCTTGTTGTCAGGTCATGCTTACTTTGCTCCAGTCTTTTCATGTTCCTGCTGGTTGCGGTTGGTATTTTTCAGTTTTGCAGAGTGTGTGCCGCTTCTCATTTCCTACTGCTGCAACACCGACTTACTACCAGCATGTTATGCCTACTAATCTTGGTATGACCACTCACAAGCTGCAACAAGTTTTTATACTTTCATGGTCAATTCTACTGTTGTTTTGCGTGTGAGTGACTGTATGGCTTGTCCTGTGTGAAAGCTCAATGTCCATTTGCAAGTCACCTTGACCTTGACGGGGGATAATAGTGTGAGTGACTATATGGATTGTCATGTGTGAGTGTAAGAGTCATTGTATGTGCCATGAGCATGTGTGAGGTGTGAGAGTGAATGAGAGTCTGTAAATCAGTAGAGTATATAATCTCGTCTCTATCTCTGTAAGCAAATAATCTTTTCTAATAAATATTATCAAACCCTTAATCAATGTAAACATACAATTGTCACCACTTACGTCTTTGATCCCAGCAGGATACTACGCACTCGATTCCCTTAGCCGATCTCACCCACAACTAAGAGTTTCTACTATCCAAAGTCGAAGACTTTAATAAACAAATCTGTCTTACACAGAAAAGTCTACAGGAATAGATAAATCTGTCTCCCACAGAAATACCTACGATTTTTGTTCCGTCTTTTGATAAATCAAGGTGAACAGGAACCAATCGATAACCCGGACTTATATTCCCGAAGAATAGCCTAGAATTATCAATCACCTCACAATAATCTTAATCGACTAGCGAAAAAAGATATTGTGGAATCACAAACGATGAGACGAAGATGTTTGTGATTACTTTTCTATCTTGCCTATCGGAGATATAAATCTCAAGACAATCTTACGATTGCACTCAATCACTATAGAAATGGCAAGATCAGATCATGCAACTACATAGAAAATAGTTGGGTCTGGCTTCACAATCCCAATGAAGTCTTTAAGTCGTTAATCTACAGGGTCTCGAGAGAAACCTAAGGTTAAAGGAGAATAGACTCTAGTTTATGCAACTACTATCACACGGGAGGTGTGGGAATCAGGTTTCCCAGTTGCTAGAGTTCTCCTTTATATAGTATCCAAATCAGGGTTTTTAATCTAAGTTTCCTTGGTAATAAAGTATTCAATATTCACCGTTAGCTGAAAACCTGATTAGATTCAGGATAATATCTTTCAACCGTTAGATCGAACTTAGCTTGTAATACACAAATGAAATGTAACTTTATTCAGATTTGGGTAACACTACCTAAACGTGAACACTTAGTTGGTTCAACAATAGTTAACCAAAGATTAGCCATATGAGCACTTTCATATCAACTTTATTCATCTTCACCATAACTATTTCAATTGACTTAAATGAACTAGTTAGAGAGTTGTTCAATTGCTTAGATCTCATAGAAGTATACAAGACACAATTGAAGCAAAATCAATTTTGATTCACCCGAATCAATTCATGAACATTATAGCCACGGTTTATAAAGATTGCATTCCTTATTATATAAATGGTTTTAGTTCATGAACAAACCGATTTTAGAAAGTAACCTACCTAAGTATGCGAACAGGTATGCGTACTTAAGTAATCGAATGAGTTTGTTTTTCACTTTCAAACTCCAGCAGAAATTCACGGACGTGAACTTTCCGCCAGTATGCGTACGGGTACGCATACTTACCCCCAGTACGCGTACGGGTACGCATACTTTGTGTTCTCGGTTTTGGACTTTTACACAAATGTGAGAACACACTATGTTTATATCCAAATATGGTTACATGTTCTAAACTCTCATTTCAATCATTGAAACTTTCTTAGAGGATGTTATATAGTTGTTATTTACAAACTAGTTTTCATCAAAGCGATTTTCAAGTTATTGAAATACTCAACATGACTTTCGTCACCAGTAAAGATGAACTTGGCCAAAGCGAAAGCTTACTAACACATATTTAGAGGCATAGATAAGTGAGTTAAACTCGGCTCGAAATAGCACATGTGTAAAATTGAAGTCTATATGGCAATACAACTTTTGTCTCAAAATAGGAGATAAAATAGATAGACTTTTGAGTGATAGATAAGTTCAAGTATCCACATAATTTTTTATTGATGAAGTTCCACAAGTTCCTTGAGTAGTTCTTCGTCTTCGCATGATGAACGTCGTAGAGTCTAAAGCTTAACTACACTTATTATCCTAGTCCGAGACTTAGCTATAAGTAGACTACAAATCAAGACTTATAGTTATGGAAACTAGACTTGACAAACAAGCTTGAGATAAAAACGCTTGTGAGTTCGACCGAGCAGAGCTCTAACTGGTGTTATCCTATATTTGCCTGTTTAGTTTAGTGAGGTCTATTGTCGAATTTAGCGGCATTTGTAGATCTGTTGTGTCTAATTTTTTTGTGTTGATGTTACCTTTTATTTTATAAGTAAGCAGTACAAGACATCGTAGAACCAACTTGGTATATCAGATAACTTCTATCTTGTTTTCCACTCAGCTGTAAATAAAAACTGTTAAATGCATTCTTGTTAAAGCACTTGATCAGGGTACCACCTACTATGGGTTTTTCATTTGCCTTTTTAGTCATCTCCATATGAAATCAATATCAATTGGTTGTTTTTAAAATACTGGGGGATGGTATATACATCTGGAGCAAAGTAGAAAGTAGGGATCCGAATAGCAGGTTTGAGCCTCATTACCTCAATTTTAGGGATGAAACTAGAATAATTTCTTGGGTAGGGATAAATCGATGCAAAGCGGCCGAAGGTCGCAGCAAATTATTTTGAACGAAAGTCGTACTTAGTTTATAAGCCTGATCTACAAATAGAATACTACTAGATAAATAGACAACTAAAAGTTTCAACGAAAACAATTAATAATGACAGGAAAAAAAAATTATCGTTTACGTACGAAAAATGGGATAATTAAGTTGGTAAGAAATTTTATTTTGCGTTTAAATAAAAATCGGCATTAAATATCCTAAACGTTATCTCGTACAAGTTGGCTAATTAAAATTGGAATTTGAAATATGAAATGTATAGATGATTGATGATGTAGAGAGGGGTCAAATTCATGGCTTCAAGGTGGATGATTTAGGTAGTGTTATCTCTTATCTATAATTTGCAGATGATACGCTAATCTTTATTGGTGCTAATCCTGATGAGGTCACTAGGTTATTTATAATTATTTCAGTACATGAATCTCAATTAGAATGAAACTAAATATAGAAAAGAGCATTATGGTCAGTGTAAGAGCAGATGAAGTTGTTGAAGTATTGGCAAAAGAACTACGTCGTAGAACCGAGTCTTTGCCAATTAAGTATTTGAGGATGCCTATTGGTGCTAACTTTAAATGTATAACAATTTAGGAAGATGTTCTTAAAAGAATGAAGATGAAGTTGTCTACTTGGAAAAAGAAGTATCTCAATAAAGCTGGGAGACTGATTCTTATTAAAAATTGTCTTGCAAGTTTGTCTCTTTACTATCTCTCTCTCTTTCATCTTCCTGTGAGTATAAAGAAGAAAATGGTAAGACTGATGAGGAACGTTTTGTGGGGAGATGTGGAAAGGGAGAAGAGAATGGCTTGGGTGTCTTGGATCAAAGTATGTCTGCCTAAGAAGAACGGTGGTCTTGGAGTGAAGAGTATTAGAGTCACAAATAAAGCATTGCTTTCAAAATGCTTTTGGAGGTACACAAAACATAAAAATGCTTTATGGAGACTAATCGTGCAACAAAAACTTAAAACTAAAGAGGTGACTGTTATGCCTGTGGACAATAACTCACCTCAATGCAGGAGTCTTTAGAGGAATCCTACTAGAATGATTCCAGAGCTGCAACAATTTATCAAGTTCAAACTTAGAAATGGTAAAGGTGTCAGTTTTTGGCACAACAGGTGGTTAACTAATGGTTGCTTGAAAGATTTATTTTCCGCTGTTCACAAAGCATTTTTAAAAGACGAGGGTACCCAAATATACCTCAATCTAAAACTTTTCCACCTATAATTCCATTCTCCGAAAGTGATTGTCTATGGACCAAGTGGGGACAATACAACTAATCAGTTCATATTTCGTGTGATCATCTATGGATACGAGATCGAGACAATACGACAACAAGATAACTTGTGTGATTGACTATGGATACAAGATCAAGACAATACACCAACGAAGTATGTTTACTTGATAATAGGTTCAGACTTAACCAAACACAATATGATTACTATCAAGTAATAAATAGGAATTAACGTTTGTGTATTTTACTTCTAATTATAATAAAACAATTATAATTACGAAAATAGAAAAGTAAAAGATACAGCAAGATTTTGTTAACGAGGAAACCTCAAATGTAGAAAAACCCTGAGACCTTGTCCTAAATTGAATACTCTAAGGATTAAGCCGCTATACAAAATCAAAACCAACTTCGTATAGTTGAGACCAAGCAACTAAACCTATATTCACCTAGTTTCATATGTATCCCTTCCCTCCAACTTGCAGTAAGTCATGCACTTGGAACAATTCCTTTGGTTCGTATTCCAAACAATAAAGGAACAACAAATCTGTTCGGTAGCAACTCTTTTCAATCAAGTGATATGAGTTTGAAAAAAGGCTCTTCCTTTTATCCCAATAAACTCATTTGTCAGGTCCTTAGATCTATCTTTTCAACAACTACCAAAGTAATTGTTAAGATTTTTCAATCAATACTTTGAATCACAAAGAAACATATCGATGTCGATCTACTCAACTAATCAATCTAATCTATCACAAAGATAAACCGATTATAGTTGGATCCCCATCCTATCAAGTTTTGTGCACACCAAAGATTATGGACCCAAATCAGAAATCTTCTTAGTCTTCAAATCTTCATAAATCTTCAATAAACACCTGCACACAATCAACTTGAATCTCTTATGATCAATCACATACAAAACTGAGTCTGTTAATAATGGATTATCACAAGACGTCTTTAGATCTACAAACAGTCTAAAGATCTCTCGTCGAAACTTCGATCTAGTTTGAGTGAATCTTATATCAGAAGAGAAGATTCTCAAGCATAAAAAAACTAGGTGAAATCAAAGTTCAACAACCGTTAGTCAATCAAATCAATCTAAAACTAATGATAAAATGAAATTATCTAGTTTCCCACCAACAGTACTCGTAGAGCTTCCCAATCCCAAAGAAGTCCTTAAAACAAGTGGTCGTAAGAGATTTCGCCTAATTAAGGTACTTTCCTCTGCGAATAGACGGCTCCACCAGTAACAACACAACTAGGTAGTTTTGCTTGCTCTGAGGATTAGTTTGCTTGAAATGCAAACTTTGATATTTATAGACCAAGGAATTT
Organism: Papaver bracteatum; assembly: GCA_023529315.1. Lineage (NCBI taxonomy): Eukaryota > Viridiplantae > Streptophyta > Magnoliopsida > Ranunculales > Papaveraceae > Papaver > Papaver bracteatum. Next base: position 413,071 of record JAJJWX010001338.1, read on the forward strand.
CTAAAACCGAATATTCTCAAAGATATGCAATAAGGGCAAAGATGGTTTTCACAATTCTTGGAAATGTATTATCAAAATATTGACCGAAAATCTCAGTAGAAAATCTCCAACTAGTAAATGCACATTACTAATTTTTATTTCTAAAGATATGCATTTTAATTGCTGGAAATTAAAAGCATATAAAACTAAAAACCTTAATTAAAAGATTCTCAATTTATTTCGATCCGAGATTCTCCTTTAGATATTAATGAATATCTTTGAACAATAAAAGGTAAGAATTACTGCACGCGTTCAAAGTATGTCAACATTTTTACTTTGTAAATCCTTTTTCATATTTACAATCTTGGAACCGATTTTACACACTTTTAAATGAGTTTAGAATTGGTTCATCTGACTTCCAAGAACTATGTGATTGATTATCCTATCAAATCACCAATCATGGGTTTCACGGTTCTACCAAAACAAGTTTCGGCTCTACCTCCATGTGGGTACTAGAATTAGTCATGCTAGTTACCAAAACTTGGTTGAATAGGTACTAGGATCGGTTCCCACATATATATGGTATCTAACTTGTATTTGTTGCACATGTTCATAGGATCGGTTCCCCAATAACTAAAAACTTCTTGCACCTCTTACAAGGATCGATTCCACTTTTCTTGTGATCGGTTGCCCCTCTTACTAGGATCGGTTCCCCAATGTCTAGAGTTGGTCATACCAATTACAACAAATCGATCATACCATCTCAGGTGATTACTTAAGATCGGTTTCACTAATAAGAGTCATACCAATACAAAAGTCAGGCCTTGTGAATATTTTTACCAAGATACATAAACAAGTTATGAGCGGTTATACTAAACACACATATTGGTAATCCAAAGATTTGCAATAAATAACAATACCAATAAGCCTAGCGATTTCCCTTTCGATTCATAACACAAGTTTATGAATTGTACTTCCTTTAAACGAACGTAAAACATTGTTTCCTAGGACGAAATCTTCACCATACTCATACATAATCACAATAGCATTCATAAGATTATGTCGATGTCTTATATACGAAGTTCAAAATATAGACGTTATACTTCGTATTATACAATACTATGTCTAACTAGAGTATAATCATTCATAGCTTCGCAATTATGTTTTCAATATGCGCAACTTGAAAGATACGTTAAGAATGAAACAATTCAAGTCAAATATTACTAACCTCAAGTGGAAGGATGATGTCATCGTTATGGCTCCTTACTTCTTTACATTCTTCAAGTCTTCACATAATATTTGTAAGTTACATATCCTAGTAACTTTCTAGCTAACCTATACGAAGTTAACTCTAGTAAATAATCAAGCGACTCTTTAAATGAGTTTTGATTCACTAAAATATGACAACCAAACTTGACATACCAACGCTTGGTGGGTTCAACCCAGCAATGCTCTAACAATATCCCCCTTTGTCAATTTTAGTGACAAAACTCTTACATCATATGGATAAACAAATTACAAGAATTCATTACACATACGCTTGATTCCTAAATTCAACAGAACAATAAGTTGTATACATTCAATCCATAAATGTCGTTGTTGACATTATAATAACAAAGCTAATACTCCCCTAAAGGTTAGATGGGTAGATTTTCAATCTGCACGTCTTTGTTATTCTCATCATCATATGATATGTTACTCCCCTTTAGTCTATGCTTTACTCTTTCGTTAGATATAACGTTTAAGCACCATTGTCCTTTCCCTTAGTGATACCAAATCAATATCAAATCACTTGTTTGCTCCATATATTTCTCCCCCTTTTTTTCACAAAATGACAAACGTTCGAGCAAATAAAGGACAAACCGAAAGGATCTTACAAATCTCAAAAGACTTGCAACCTATAAGAGTCAAGCTTGAGGGTTCCACACACCGTTTTTGATAACCAATATCAAAACCGAAACTACAAAGTAATTTTGTTTTGATATGTTAGCAAGGAAACAATTGCCCGAAGCAATTCCCTAATAGTTTAGCAAACCAAAAATTTAGTAAGCACCTTAGTTCCTTTGCTAAACCGATTGCACAAATACAATCGCTTGTTCGATAAGACCAAAACAAAGATCAGAATTAACTCTATTTTTCTCATCAGGCTCTAGTTATTCTCATAAATAACTTAGACCTTTCACTTTTGAACAAGACAAGTACTAGGTTAGTTAACTAGCATTTCTTGTTAAGGCATTTGATTAGACTTGAATAACCGAAACCTCTACTTTGATAAGTCTAACTAAGATCATAATTAACTTAGTTTCTCTTATCCGTAATCGAATTGGACTAAATAATTCATCCCGAAAACTCTTTTGTTAAGCCATAAACAATTCATACAAACCAAATAAATCAACTTGCATAATTATTTACCTCACCCGGAAGCAATTGAAACAAACATAGACATTATATTACCACAATTGCACCGAAATTTTGTAAGCCTAAACAATTGATACCAAACAATAAAGCAAGATAACAATAGTTTTTCTTAACCGGAAACAATTGAATCACACACACATCTATACACAAATAATGGAATAAACATCAATTGTACTGAAATTTTGTTAAGAAAAAGCAATAAATATATTGTAGTTGCAGGAAATCCTACAATACATCCCTCACAAGAATTCATAACAATCAATACATTTCTTAAGATTAATAACGACACTTTCTATTGATTGAATCTAGAAATTTTACAAGAAAGAAGTGAAATCAAGAATACAACACTGTTTTGAACTTTCCCTCTCCTCAAAACTTTCTCAACATTCCAAAAATTATCTATTTCTTTCTTTCACCTATCCATCTCTTTATATAGGGTAATACATAGTGGATGACAGCTAAGTTGACCTTTATTTTCGGATCTAATTTGTGGTATTTCGCAAGCTTACAAATGTTAATTTCGCAAACATCTTAAATTTCGCTAGATCATCACACTTTTCTCATGTTTACTCTGTCGTCATCTGTTATGTCATTTCTGAAATCACATTGCGACGTCTTCGCAATGTTGTTGATGAAGATTTCACAAGTGTGTTGTTGTTGCGATATTCTAATCCTACATCTTGCCTCTTCTCATGTTTTCTCTGCGAAGGGGAGAATGTCATGAGAATTTGTACTTCAGAATGCCGCAGTTGTTCATCTTTCCATATTCTTTTGTACTGACACGATTCTGTGTTCTACGCGGTATTTATTACACGTATCTTTTCTTCCACCCATTTCTTGACACGTCTTTTTCAACCGCTATTTCTCAACCGTTCACGTCCACTCTTCGCATTAATGAGTTTGTCTTCTCGAGAACTCTTCTCTCTATATATACTCTTCTTATTCTTCTCTTTTTCTCTTTTCACTTTCTTCTATTCTTCTCTGCATATTTACATTTTCTCCGCATATTTACAAACAACGAGTTTACCTTGACTATATAAAGGATATGAAGCTCCAACAAGCTCATGTAGGGATAATTAATGCTCTTAGATAGCTTACTCAGCTAGTATAGAGCCATAAGTTAATTATTCCTAAATTTTTGGATTCATCCACTGAATTTCCGAAAATATTCAAATATTTTCGCAGTATTTCATTACTGCAAACCATGGTCTTCCCAGCATAATTCCATGGGTTAGTAATAAATATTCAATACACGGGCGTCTGAGCTACCTCCGAATAAGCTCCGATTTAAATGGTGCAAGTGTATTCAACGACGATGCACTGATAATCACCTTACGAACAAGTATTTAAAAATACGACGAGACGATGAACCTATGCAAAATAATTAAAAATCGACCAAGGCGCTGGGATCATGGGACCACTGACTGTCAGGACGTGCCGTGGTCAATCCCACGCCAGTTTCATATTTTTATCATATTTTTTGTTATTTTCCTTGAGTTCATGAAAATCCTTTCACTTGAACAAATATCCTTCGTTTTGAGGAAACTCCTCAGTTTCATGGTATTCCTTCGCACCAAGGAAATAATATAAAATTGGGAAAAATATGGTAGAGCCGTGATCATTGGCCAACCGGCCATGTCTTGATCCCAACCGTCCCCACACCTCATGGTTCCTCATTATTTTATTATTATTTCCCTAATTTCATGAAAACTCCTTAATCTCATGATATTTCTTTGATCCCATGAAAAATAATATAAAATTAAGAAAACCCGTGGGACCGGGCCATAGCCATCCTGTCATGCCCTAGCTGGCCCACACGTTTTATTTTATCATTACTATATTTTTCATGTTTCCTTAATCCCATGAAATTCCTTGATTTCATGATATTTCCTTCAAATTATGAAATTCTTTCAAATTATGGAAAATACATAAAATTAAGGAAACTTGTGGGATCGGGCCCAAGCTGGCCGGTCATGCCCTAATCGGTCTCACAAACCCCTTATTTTATTATTATTATTTTATGTTTCCTTGATTTCATGATATTTCCTTCAAATTATGAAAATCCCTTCAAATCATGAAATAACACATAAAATAAGGGAAAATTCACGGGACCGAGCCCTAGCCGGCCAACCATGCTCAAGTCGGTCCCACACGCCCTTATTTTATTATTATTAATCTTTTTGTTTCTTTCATCTCACGGGGATTTAATTATGCTAGCAACTCTACAAGATGTTATGAATGATAGCTTCACCGCATTAGTATTTTATCAAGTGGTTGAATCTGATGTTTCTCCGAATCAAGCACTGAAACATTTATTTCTGAGATGATGTCCAAACATGGCGAAAAATACTTTGGGAGTTTCTCCTGCAAGTCCATGTGTTCCACAAAATCAGAAGGCTCTGATGTCTGCACAAGTGTCGAATCCCACTACTACAACGAAAGGGATGCTGAATCAACAGAAGAAACTCCAAGGCTGAGATAATCAAACCCCTAAGGTATTTCTTCAACGCTCAAACATCTGATAAGCCATCAAATTGTACTCCCAATCAAAGAGTACAACTTCAACATAAATATCTAGACGATGACACATTGATTCAACACCAACACGATCAAAGTGTAACTAAACTACAATCGATAAGTCTTCATTATCCCATGATAAGACTTCTGAAGCATATGCAACATCATTCATACATGGATGGCACTAACTCCTTCAACATACTCTAGGAAACCTGAGGTGATTCTATGAAATTTCATCAACGGGATTTCTCTACATCACAAGCCCCTGCATGATTGAGGAACTTTCTCTCTTCACCAATCACTTCCAGTGTGAAAACTGCTGATGCTATCTACCGCAACAACATCGACTCACTGACAAAGCCACTTCCTGGTAAAGTTATGCTTTCAGGAGCATTCAGTTTGAACTCTGAGTACACCTTCATATTAGCGACACTCAACTCATTAACTAGTTCGTGAATGTAAAAGGCTCACTGGATGAAGGGGCAAAGATTATATCTATAATCATGGTTTTAGCCTTTTCGGTCTTTGGAGCAACTTCAACCATGGTATCTGCATCAACAATAATATTTGGAGGAACACCATCCATGATTTCAGTATCGAAAAGGATCTCTAGAGCGTAATCATTAATGGTCTCAGCACCAACAACAGTCTCAGGAGCAACATCCTCAATGCTTCATCAATCATTCTCTGAAGTGTTACACATGAAGCAGACTTTTCTAAGAACCTATGATTCATATCAAGATATGTATACCTGATAACATGCTCACATGAAAGTCTTCCCAAAGCTGGCATGACAGGTGGGCATAATCCAAAGTCTTCTACAAGATGTTCTCATCACCTCTACAAATGAGATACAACACACTTCAGGCAATGAGTTTGCAAAAACGTACCAATTGGTAAGGAATGGGACAATTCTTCCTCAACGAAAGATGTTTGTCTATGTCTCTTCTACAACATACCAAAAGGGCGCATTAATCGGACATACGAGCTGAAAGATATGGGCTTTACCGTCAGATCTATGAAACCTGAAAACTTTGTACGGGATTACAAATTGCAAATGTGCAAGCTTCGTTGGAGGACTTCTACAATTCCAAATTGAGTGATTCTTCTATCATGTAATAACACAGTCTCTTAGCTTTAAAATTTGGGGTCAAGCATCGAATTCCGACGTTGTATGAGGCTCATACAGCTTCTGGAGCATACTACATGCAAGCAGAAATTCGTGGACGGGATTCATAACCTCTACAGTCGATCGATCTCCACCAGGTCTTTTCGCTAAATCAAGGTATCTCCAACTTATACCACCTGGGTCTTTACATCAATTTTCCACCCGGGTCCTCTATCTAAGTCTTGCCAGAAGAAGAGAAAACGAAAAGGAGAGATTTAACAAAATACTGGGGACTGACGGTCCACTAATCGTGACGATTAGTTTCACGGTCCAAGACCTATGGTACCAGACTCTCATGTGCTAAGCATTCATCATAAATGGGATGCTACCACCTAGACATGAAACCATGATCATTACATCACCCCCTCTTGAGAGAAACATCAGCTATGGTCTCGTGACCAAGGTTTTAAAAGTAATGTTTCTACTACTGACAGAAGATGGCACTGCAAGCACCACCATGCTCATGTATCAATCAAGGGTTTCTAATATCAAATGAATCAATGACATCAAAATCCTTCACCAACACGAACAAATGGCCTGAAGACGCAACGAGGGTATTTTACAACAAGCTCGTCTGAGATGATTTTTTACTGTCATGCACAAAGACGCGAATTGGGAGAAATTGGTGAGGAATCTAGGTATGGGTCATTTAACATTCTCTTCGTATGGAATTCTTCTACAACATATCCAAAATTCACAGCAATTGGAGAAATGAGCGAAGAGTTGTGGCCAAAACAATGGACCACATGCCAGCTGAATATTTTCTAAAGGTCTCCTAGAAGTATATTGTTTCATCGATTTCGACCCCTAAACGTTCTCAAAACTTAAAAGTCTTCTTCACTAAAGCTTGGAAATTTCCTGGGCATAAGGATACATGGGCTGACCGCGAAAATCCGACTTCGGACGAAGATTCTACAGCGTTTCTATCAAAGGATGAATTCTGAAATTTTCTGGTAACGAATTTCGACGAAATTACTCACACACTCACATGGATTCTCATTCATTCATTCATTCATAAATCAGCAATTTCATAATTCTATGAAGATATTACAGGATATATACTTACTAAGGGAGTCTTTAAATCATTTGAAGGCTTGACAATGCCATAATCTTCATTGATAACGCTGCTATCTCCATTTTGTTCGGGATGTCTGGAATTATCCATATTCCCATGCCCTAAAGAAGAGTGCGCTTGATCAACATGATGCTTATATACAATGATTTCTTCCTAAACTCATCAACAATAATAATTATTATTTTATTCAAGGAGATGCCACGATCGCTTGCACAAAAGAGATGCTTACATCGACTTCTTCATCAGTGCTGGATTGTTTGCCCGAGAACAAGTTGAAGACCGTCAATCGATGGAGAAAAGGTCTAAAAGAAGTAAAAAAACTTGGTATCGTGATCCTAATTGCATGGGCAGGGAAAAGTCATGACACAGGGAGCACTAACAACTCACCAAAGAAACGGCTGGGGACTGCACGTCATTTGCTAACATCATGTGGTCCTTGGGTTCTCCACTCCCATAGACTTTCTTCCATTTCTGTGGGATCTACATTTATCCGGGATTTCACGATCATCCTATGGTAAAGCTAATGAAATAAGAAGAAGTACAACTCATTATGAAGGATCTCTCACCATCACTTAGAGGTCCCAGGAGTACCATTTCTTAAAGTTTCATCCATAGAGATGTCATCTCTGGAAACATCATCTTTGGTCCTTGGAGTCAGTCATTCTTGCAAAGTGGCTATTTCAGCACATCGCTCATACAAAGCGCAGGATTCGACAAAACAATGAATCATGCAATTAGGATGCCCACATCAGCGTCTACAAAATGGTAACTCTCAACTCTTATATATTTACAATTTCACTAGCTATAGTGATTATAACATCATAATTTCAAAAACTTGTTCGGTCCTTCCAACCTGCAAAAAACGAGCAAAATTCATTATTCAAAATCATGACTTGATGTTCATAAAACCGTGAATGACTCACGTGAATTTTAACATCCACTGGTTTTTCAAAAATTGGACAGACGTCCAATATACAATTGTGAAAAACTAGTCATTATTTCACCATGTATAATTGTCCACTTTCAACGGTTGTTCAAAATCAAAACATTGATTTTACACAAAATATATATTTAACGTGAAACTCACGTAAATTTGAAAAATATATCTATATATTTTTGCTCCCTCGCGCGAGCATCTGTCTTTGAAGCGAGAGTATATTTTCAAAAAATTGTGAACGTTCACATATCGAAATATAAATTTTCATGAAAGCTCATAGGCAAAAAATTTATTAACAGACGAACGTTTTTTCAAAAAAATAACTTTTCTCTTGTACGATCATTCACCTTTGGAACGAGAGTTTATTCCATTTTGTGAAATATCACAAAGATAAAATTTTGGTTTTCGTGAAAGCTCATAAACAAAATTTTATATCATTAGACTCAGGTCTATTTTGTTTGTTCCTTAAACTAACGAACAAACGAGCGTCTATTCCTAAAATAAGGATTTCCTTTTCTTCTCCCGGCCCGCGAATACTAAACGACCAAGGTCCCGTCATCAAAATCAGTGGTTCAACACCAATTTATGTCCACCAAATGACACTCTATCATGCCACTTGGTTCTTCATTCAAGTCATGGTATGCTCGTACTATCGAAATCCGGTAACATCTTAACTTACGACTAAGTTCAATTACTTATTTTATTTATGACCGGAAAATCACCATTCAATGTTGACTGAGGAACATGGCTTTCCTCACTAAGCAGGGGACTTAATGTAGATGGTGGATTTTCGACAAAGGCTAAAATCGTAAACCCATAATTATACGAACTTCTGATCCAGCAATCAGATGTGAGTATTGACACACGGGTCTCTCATCAAACCTCTGACTAAGAATACTTTTTCTCAGAGTACATGTAGATATGTAGTCTCATGGCTAGGAAACATCATATCTCATGAATACTGAACACTTCAGTAATTATTTCTATATAGTATCCCAAGACAGACGGCTCCTAGACAGCTTGCTCTGCTAGTATAGAGCGGTAACGTCTTCAGGATACAAACAACGAGTTTACCCTGACTATATAACGGATATGAAGCTCCAGCAAGCTCATGTCGGGATAATTTATGCTCCTAGACAGCTTGCTTTGCTAGTATAGAGCCATAAGTTAATTATTCCTAAATTCTTGGATTCATCCACTGAAGCCTCGATTTAAATGGTGCAAGTGTATTCTACGACGATGCACTGATAATCACCGTACGAATAAGTATTTCAAAATACGACGAGACGATGAACCTATGCAAAATAGAAAGGAAAATAATAAATAATTAAAAATTGACCAAGGAGTTGGGAGCATGGGCCCATTGGCTGATCGGACGTGCCGTGGTCAATCCCACGCCAGTTTCATATTTTTATCATATTTTTTGTTATTTTCCTCGAGTTCATGGAAATCCTTTCACTTGAACAAATATCCCTCGTTTTAAGGAAACTCCTCAGTTTCATGGTGTTTCCTTCGCACCAAGGAAATAATATAAAGTTGGGAAAAATATGGTAGAGCCGTGATCATTGGCCAACCGGCCATGTCTTGATCCCAACCGGCCCCACACCTCATGGTTCCTCATTATTTTATTATTATTTCCCTAATTTCATGAAAACTCCTTAATCTCATGATATTTCTTTGATCTCATGAAAAATAATATAAAATTAACAAAACCCATGGGACCGGGCCATAGCAGGCCGGTCATGCCCTAACTGGCCCCACACGTTTTATTTTATCATTACTATATTTTTCATGTTTCCTTAATCCCATGAAATTCCTTGATTTCATGACAATTCTTTCAAATTATGAAATTCTTTCAAATTATGGAAAATCCACAAAATACATAAAATTAAGGAAACTTGTGGGACCGGGCCCAAGCTAGACAGTCATGCCCTATATGGTCCCACAAGCCCTTTATTTTTTATTATTATTGTATGTTTCCTTGATTTTATGAAATTCCTTGATTTCATGATATTTCCTTCAAATTATGAAAAGTCTTTCAAAATTATGAAAATCCCTTCAAATCATGAAATAACACATAAAATAAGGGAAAACTCATGGGATCGTGCTCTAGCCGGCCAACCATGCTCAAGACGGTCCCACACGCCCTTATTTTATTATTATTAATATTTTTGTTTCCTTCATCTCATGGAAATTCTTTGATTTCAACAAAAACTCCTTGGTTTCAACAAACTCTTTAGTTTTATCATATTTCCTTAAAATCATGAAAAAATATTATAAAAAATAGGAAACATTGTGGGACGGGATCCTTAGCCGGACGGACATGCCTTGGCCACGATCGGTCCCACACTTCATGATTCCTTCACTTTTTTATTATTTTCCTTCATCTCATGATTTCTTCATATTTTCTCAAATGATTGCTCAAATGCACATCTGAAAATACCAAAATTCTCAGAACTGAGATACAAACACTTTGACGGCATGAGCATGTTACCTTGACCAACCAGGGTTGGCTCCTTGGCTCGCAATGAGCCGGTCCCGTGTATTTTCACGGTTTGACTTAATTTGCGCAATTGCACGTATTAGGTTCAAAACCCTTCCAAACAATTTGGAACTTGATGAAACGATCATCATTTGATCATGTGACTACCCAGGGTCGGATTCATGACCCCTTGGTCAGTCCCTCACTTTTTCATAATTAATTAGGTTTTATTACCTAAGGCTCAGACGAGCATTTTTCGAATAAATGATTGAACCAACATTTGATCATTCTTTCATCAACAAATCACCAACTCTTCAAGAGGATATTTGCTCACACGAGCATATGGAGCTACATGGTCGACCCATGGCCCCATGGAGCCGGTTCTCCTTCATTCCCTGGTTAATTTTCAAATAAACCATCAATTGGTCATTAATTGATCAAATTAGGGTTTCTGAGTCCAAGGATCATAATTCCAGATTCAAACACTAATAATTTTATGACGATCTCATGATCCGTACTCTTATTAATTATACTCGGTTCAACTATCAGTATTTTAATTAATATTTTATTTTGGTCACGCTGCCAATAATTCATCAGATGAGCAACACTTGCTCAGATGAGCAACACTTGCTCAGATGAGCAATACTTGTTCAAATCAAGGAATATTGGTTCAACTATCAATGTTCAACAAATCAGAGCAATATTTGCTCTCCTTAGATATCAACGTGAGAATCATGCCCATGTTCAATTCATGAGTTTCACAATATTTTAAAAAATCATGTTCAACTCAGTAAATACATGGACTCATCGTCCCATTAAGTCATGAAGTTAACAACTGACTAAACTAACCACGAGACGTCAATCGTGTTACTTGGGGGGATATCAACTAGGGTTTTGGGCTGGCGGTCTACGACACGTGTGTTCAAACACACGATAGAATGTGAGAAAGTCGTGCAATCAGTTGAAGGAGTTAACAAAGTAGTGGATGGAAAATCAACCAAGTCTCCGCACGATGAGCAACTAATTTCAAACACGATTTCCACTTCCCCACTCTTTGATTCCATAAACTGTCACACTTCATGGGATCATGGTGTCTACAATTCCAGCAATATAAATAAGTCTATGAATCATGATTGAAATGACAACAAGAAAAACAATGACAAGAACAACAACGATCTCATGTCTCACAGACAACACGAGATCAACAACTCATCAATTGAGAAATTACTCTCAACTGAGCAATTTCAATCATTCAGAACTTATCATATTTAGAATTCAAAACACACCTATAATCTTTGATTACCATTGATTCTGATCATTTCTCAGCTTCCCTCCTACAGATCGACCCATCCTCTCTTTTGGCCGAATTTACTTTGGAGCGGCCATTGTCTTGGTTTAGGCCGGAGTAATACAGATTGATCTCTAGAATTCAAAGCACCCCCTTTGCAGCGGTGCATCTGTGTGAGGTTGAACATTTCGCTCGGTTCAAGGAGTCTCCTCCGTACGATCGTCTCCTCAATTCCGTAAAAACCAGCAAATTATTTTGCCCCATCTACAAATAGGAGACCACAGTGGGAGACCATTCTATCGGTTCCAATCTCAGTTCTCACAAAGATGGTCGATCTTAGGTCTGGTTCAGTTACCAACTCGGGTTCAACACCCAACCCTAACATTGCAAGATATAGTGGCACGGCTAATACCATACTTCCATCGCAACCTGCTACTAATACTCCTCCAAGCACTGATGCTCTAGTGATCACCCCTGCAAGTGACGGCACTGGCACCATCAATAATCCATTCTTCGGTTGATATCCTGAGGAAACCAGAGGAAATCAGCTTACCATAGTTGATCTCATGAAGGTTCAGACTGACGTAGCTGCATCACAGAAAGAGTTGTGTGCTTATCTCAAAACTCTCACAGACAAGCTTGCGTCTGAATGAACTCAGCCTCAACGCGAAAAGGAAAAGCTAAAGAACATCTTTAAATGCTGATCCTGAACTACCTCCAATCCATGTTGTACATGATGAATAATTCCACAAAGCTGCAGATGACTCTCCAGCAATGGAACCTGCAAGTTTCATCACTCGTGAAGACCTGGAGTACTTTTTGAGGATCTAGGAAAAGACAAGGCATCATCTTTCCATCTTCACCAACCTTCATATCATGCTGCCATACAGAGAATTCCTTTTCCAAAAGGCAGAGCATACACCTGGTACAACAACATCGCACCGGGAAGTATCAACGATTGGGGAGAGATGATTAATGTTTTCTACAGAATATACTTCTTCGTTTAAAGCCTTGGACTGCCAAGACTCAAACGTCACATAACATCTACTTTTAGACTTGTGCATCAACAAAATGAACCCGGTCTACAGAGCCTCACTAGAAAACCTCCGGTTCCACACTTTCTCAAAACTTCATGAAGCATCCAAATGATCAGCGACTACTATACCTGCTTTACTGAGTAAAGTCTACAAGGTCAAGGAACCTCGGAGCAACCGACGCCTGATCAACAAGCAGTACAATGTCCAACCTTCCATGAACATTATTGCTCAAGGAGGTAAAAGGAAAGATTCTGCTCAAACATGTGACATCCAACACCTCATCCTGTGAAAGCACCACAGAAGGATATCCAATCTTGCACAAACCTCGACCCGACATCAAGGAACAGGGAAATGATCGGACATACTCAAAATTATCATGAAGGATTGATCGAGTTACTAGAAGTCTGGGTTGAAGATGGTGCAATCAAATCGTTACTCAGAGCCAACTGAAGAAAAATTAAGAATCCCAGGTACTGTCGCCTTCATATATTTATCAATCATCTAGCAAGTAACTGCAATATTTTGAAGCACGTCACCAAAGAGAAGGTTGATCCATAATATCTTTAACCGGGGATTGAAGGAGTATGCAAGAATCTTCTCCCGGTCAGAACCTTTACACTCTCTGAACAACCTATCAAAGAGGCAGTTCAATCCTTGGTCGAACGTGAATTGTGTTACATGTCGAAGGCACAAAGGAGAGATATGTTAATAGTACTGAACCATATCGTGTCAAGAAGTACATTAAAAAAAAAACTTCTTGAGCCTCCATCCACATACCAAGAGATGTACGACTGGGGACTGCTTACCACAGCCAATCTCAGAAGAAATGAATTTGGAAGAACGTTGATCGATGCTGTCACCTCCATCAACATTATTCTACTGAAAACCCTCAGAGCCACAGGCATTACTCGACAAGAAGCTACTCATGCTTTCATTTCAATCTGAGACCTTGAAGGAGCGCTCGGAAATACTCATGGATACATCACTCTCAAAGTGAACATAAGTCCAACCTGAACAGAAACCAAGTTTCGCATAATCTGGAAGATCCACAATATGACATGTCCTTCAGAAGAGCGTGGATCTACGCTGAAAAGATGGATACTTATAAAGCGCCTTTGGTTACACATCTCTCTAACGAAGAAAGTTCTGATCCAGAAGGTTTGACGGACATTCCATTATCAGAGTACTTTGAGGAATTTCAAACTTTGACGAGGTTGAAGCAAGAACATGTAAAAAGATGCATAGACATTCATCAAGAGGTTCCGCATTTAGCCAAGTCTCATTCCATGTCTATGTCATTTATTTCCTCACAAGCTATCCTAGCATGGGGACTTAATTATGCTAGCAACTCTACAAGATGTTATGAATGGTAGCTTCACCGCATTAGTATTTTACCAAGTGGTTGAATCCGACGTTTCTCCGAATCAAGCACTGAAACATTTATTACTGAGATGATGTCCGAACATGGCGAAAAATACTTTGGGAATTTCTCCTGCAAGTCCATGTGTTCCACAAAATCATAAGGCTCTGATGTCTGCACAAGTGTCAAATCCCACTACCACAACGAAAGGGATGCTTAATCAACAGAAAAAACTCCAGGGCCGAGATAATCAAACCCCTAAGGCATTGCTTCGACGCTCAAACATCTGATAAGCCATCAAATTGTACTCCTAATCAAAGAGTACAGCTTCGGCACAAATCAAAGTGTAACTAAACTACAATCGATAAGTCTTCATTATCCCATGATAAGACTTCTGAAGCATATGAAAAATCATTCATACATGGACGGCACTAACTTCTTCAACATACACTGGACAACCTTAGTTGATTCTATAAAACTTCATCAATAGGATTTCTCTACATCACAAGCCCCTGCATGATTGAGGAACTTTCTCTCTTCACCAATCACTTCCAGTGTGAAAACTGATGATGCTATCTACCGCAACAACATCGACTCACTGACAAAGCCAGTTCCTGGTAAAATTATGCTTTCAGGAGCATTCAGGTTGAATTCTCAGTACACCTTCATCTTAGCGACACTCAACTCATCAACTAGTTCGTGAATGTAAAAGGCTCACTGGATGAAGGAGCAAAGATTATATCTATAATCATGGTTCTAGACTTTTCGGTCTTTGGAGCAACTTCAACTATGGTATCAGCATCAACAATAATCTTTAGAGGAACACCATCCATGATTTCAGCATCGACAAGGATCTCTGGAGCGTAATCATTAATGGTCTCAGCACCAACAACGGTCTCAGGAGCAACATCCTCAGGGCTTCATCAACTAATCATTATCTAAAGTGTTACACATGAATCGGACTTTTCTAAGAACCGATGATTCATATTAAGATATGTAGACCTGTTAACATGCTCACATGAAAGTCTTCCCAAAGCTGACACGACTGGTGGGAATAATCCAAAGTCTTCTACAAGATGTTCTCATCACCTCTACAAATGAGATAAAACACACTTTAGGAAATGGGTTTGCAAAAAAGTACCAATAGATGTGGAATGGGACAATGATTCCTTAATGAAATATGTTTGTCTGTGTCTCTTATACAACATACCAAAAGGGCGCATTAATCGGACATACGAGCTGAAAGATATGGCCTTTACCGTCAGATCTACGAAACCTGAAAAATTTGTACGGGATTACAAATTGCAAATGTGCACGCTTCATTGGCGGAATTCTACAACTCCAAAGTGAGTGATTCTTATATCATGTAATAATTCAGTCTCTTAGCTTCAAAAGGGGTCAAGCGTCGAATTCTGACGTTGTATGAGGTTCATACAGCTTCTGGAGCATACTACATGCAAGCAGAAATTCGTGGACGGGATTCATAACCTTTACAATCGATCGATCTCCACCAGTTCTTTTCGCTAAATCAGGGTATCTCCAACTTCTACCACCTGGGGTTTTTACATCAATTTTCCACCCGGGTCATCTATCTATGTCTTGCCAGAAGAAGAGAAAACGAAAAGGAGAGATTTAACAAAATACTGGGGACTAACAGTCCACTAATCATGACGATCAGTTTCACGGTCCAAGACCTATGGTACCAGACTCTCATGTGCTAATCATTCGTCATAAAATGGATGCTACCACCGAGACATGAAACCATGTTCATTACATCACCCCCTCTTGAGAGCAACATCAGCTATGGTCCCGTGACCAGGGTTTTAGAAGTAATGTTTCTACTACTGACAGAAGATGGCACTGCAAGCACCACCATGCTCATGTATCAATCAAGGGTTTCTGATATCAAATGAATCAATGACATCAAAATCCTTCACCAACTATTTGAGACACGAACAAATGGTCTGAAGACGCAACGGGGGCATTTTACAACAAGCTCGTCTGAGATGATTTTTCACTGTCATGCACAAAGACGCGAACTGGGAGCAATTGGTGAGGAATCTATGGAGGGGTCATATACCATTATCTTTGTATGGATTTCTTCTACAACATATCCTAAATTCACAGCAATAAGAGAAATGAGCGAAGAGTTTTGGCCAAAACATTAGACCACATGCCAGCTGAATATTTTCAAAAGGTCTCCTAGAAGTATATTGTTTCATCGATTTCGACCCCTAAATGTTCTCAAAACTTAAAAGTATTATATATTAAAGCTTGGAAATTTCCTGGGCATAAGGATACATGGGAAGACCGCGAAAATCCGACATCGGACGAAGATTCTACAGCGTTTCTATCAAAGGCTGAAGTCTGAAATTTTCTGGTGACGAATTTCGACGAAATTACTCACATACTCACATGGATTCTCATTCATTCATTCACAAATCAGAAATTTCATACTTCTATGAAGAGATTACAGGATATATACTTACTAAGGGAGTCTCTAAATCATTTGAAGGCTTGACAATGCCGGAATCTTCATTGATAGCGCTGCTATCTCCATTTGGTTCGGGATGTCTGGAATTCTCCATATTCCCATGCCCCAAAGAAGAGTGAGCTTCATCAACATGCTTCTTATCTACAATGATTTATTTTTGGACTCATCAACAATAATTATTATTATTTCATTGAAGGAGATGCCACGATCGCTTGCATGAAAGAGATACTTACATCGATTAACAGACGAAAATTTTATTAACAGACACACATCTTTTCAAAAAAAAAAAACTTTTCTCTTGTACGATCATTCACTTTGGAACAAGAGTTTATTCCATTTTGTGAAATCTCACAAAGATAAGATTTTGGTATTCGTGAAAGCTCATAAACAAAATTTTATATCATTAGACTAAGGTCTATTTTGTTTGTTCCTTAAACTAACGAACAAACGAGCGTATATTCCTAAAATAAGGATTTCCTTTTCTTCTCCCGGCCCGCGAATCCTAAACGACCAAGGTCCCACCATCAAAACCAGTGGTTCAACACCAATTTATGTCCACCTAACGAAACTCTATCATGCCACTGGGATCTTCATTCAAGTCATGGTATGCTCGTACTATCGAAATCCGGTAACATCTTAACTTACGACGTTCAATTACTTATTTTGTTTATGACCGGAAAATCACCATTCAATGTTGACTGAGGAACACGGCTTTCCTTATAAGCAAGGGACTTAATGTAGATGGTGGATTTTCGATAAAGGCTAAAATCGAAAACCCATAATTATACGAACTTCTGATCCAGCAATTAGACGTGAGTATTGAGACACGGGTCTCTCATCAAACCTCTGAGTGAGAATACTTTCTCTCAGAGTACATGTAGATATGTAGTCTCACGGCTAGGCAATATCATATCTCATGAATACTGAACACTTCAGTAATTATTTCTATATAGTATCACAAGATGGACGGCTCCTAGAAAACTTGCTCTGCTAGTATAGAGCGATAACGTCTTCAGGATACAAACAACGAGTTTAATTACCCTGACTATATAAAGGATATGAAGCTCCAGCAAGCTCATGTCGGGATAATTAATGCTCCTAGACAGCTTGCTCTGCTAGTATATATCCATAAGTTAAATTATTCCTAAATTCTTGGATTCATCCACTGAATTCCGAAAATATTCAAATATTTTCGCAGTATTTCATGACTGCAAACCATGGCCTTCCCAGCAGAATTCCATGGGTTAGTAATAAATATTCAACACACGGTCGCCTGTGCTACCTCTGAATAAGCCTCGATTTAAATGGTGCAAGTGTATTCTATGACGTTGCACTGATAATCACCGTACGAATAAGTATTTCAAAATACTACGAGACGATGAACCTATGCAAAATAGAAAGGAAAATAATAAATAATTAAAAATTGACCAAGGCGCTGGGAGCATGGGCCCATTGGCTGGACGGACGTGACGTGGTCAATCCCATACTAGTTTCATATTTTTATCATATTTTTTGTTATTTTCCTTGAGTTCATGAAAATCCTTTCACTTGAACAAATATCCTTCGCTTTGAGGAAACTCCTCAGTTTCATGGTGTTTCCTTCGCACCAAGAAAATAATATAAAATTGGGAAAAATATGGTAGTGCCATGATCATTGGCCAACCGGCCATGTCTTGATCCCAACCGGCCCCACACCTCATGGTTCCTCATTATTTTATTATTATTTCCCTAATTTCATGAAAACTCCTTAATCTCATGATATTTCTTTGATCCCATGAAAAATAATATACAATTAAGAAACCCGTGGGACCGGGCCATAGCCGGCCGGTTATGCCCTTGCTGGCCCCACACGTTTTATTTTATCATTACTATATTTTTCATGTTTCCTTAATCCCATGAAATTCCTTGATTTCATGACATTTCTTTCAAATTATGAAATTCTTTCAAATTATGGAAAATACACAAAATTAAGGAAACTTGTGGGACCGGGCCCAAGATGGCCGGTCATGCCCTATCCGGTCCCACAAACCCCTTATTTTATTATTATTATTTTATGTTTCCTTGATTTCATGATATTTCCTTCAAATTATGAAATGTCTTTCAAAATTATGAAAATCCCTTCAAAACATGAAATAACAATTAAAATAAGGGAAAACTCACGGGACCGGGCCCTAGTCAGCCAACCATGCTCAAGCCGGTCCGACACGCCCTTATTTTATTATTATTAATATTTTTGTTTCCTTTATCTCATGGAAACTCTTTGATTTCAACAAAAACTCCTTGGTTTCAACAAACTCTTTAGTTTTATCATATTTCCTTAAAATCATGAAAAAATATTATAAAAAATAGGAAAACATTGTGGGACGGGCTCCTTGGACACGACCGGTCCCACACTTCATGATTCCTTCACTTTTTTATTATTTTCCTTCATCTCATGAAGGTTTTGCCGGTTTCATCAAAAAACCCTGATTTCTTCATATTTTCTCAAATGATTGCTCAAATGCACATCTGAAAATACCAAAATTCTCAGAACTGAGATACGAACACTTTGACGGGGTGAGCATGTTACCTTGACCAACCAGGGTTGGTTCCTTGGCTCGTAATGAGCCGGTCCCGTGTATTTTCACGGTTTGACCTAATTTGCGCAATTGCACGTATTAGGTTCAAAACTCTTCCAAACAATTTGGAACTTGATGAAACGACCATCATTTGATCCTGTGACCACCCAGGGACGGTTTCATGACCCTTTGGTCGGTCCCTCATTTCTTCATAATTAATTAGGTTTTATTACCTAAGGCTCAGACGAGCATTTTTCGAATAAATGATTGAACCAGCATTTGATCATTCTTTCATCAACAAATCACCAACTCTTCAAGAGGGTATTTGCTCACACGAGCATATGGAGCTACATGGTCGACCCATGGTCCCATGGAGCCGGTTCTCCTTCATTCCATTGTTAATTTTCAAATAAACCATCAATTGGTCATCAATTGATCAAATTAGGGTTTTTGAGTCCAAGGATCATAATTCCAGATTCAAACACTAAGAATTTTATGACGATCTCATGATCCGTACTCTTAGTAATTATATTCGGTTCAACTACAAGTATTTTAATTAATATTTTATTTTGGTCATGCTACCAATAATTCATCAGATGAGCAATACTTTCTCAAATCAAGGAATATTGGTTCAACTATCAATGTTCAACAAATCAGAGCAATACTTGCTCGCCTCAGCTATCAATGTGAGAATCATGCCCATGTTTAATTCATGTGTTTCAGATTATTTTACAAAATCATGTTCAACTCAGTAAATACATGGACTCATTGTCCCATTAGTCATGAAGTCAACAACTGACTAAACTAACCACGAGACGTCAATCGTGTTACTTAGGGGGATATCAACTAGGGTTTTGGTCTTGCAGTCTATGGAACGTGTGTTCAAACACACGATGGAATGTGAGCAAGTCGTGTAATCAGTTGAAGGAGTTAACAAAGTAGTGTATGGAAAATCAACCAAGTCTCTGCACGATGAGCAACTGGTTTCAGACACGATTTTCACTTCCCCACTCTTTGATTCCATAAACTGTCACACTTCATGGGATCATGGTGTCTACAATTCCAGCAACATAAATAAGTCTATGAATCATAATTGAAATGACAATAAGAAAAACAACGACAAGAACAACAACGATCTCACATCTCACAGACAACACGAGATCAACAACTCATCAATTGAGCAATTACTCTCAACTGAGCAATTTCAATCATTCAGAACTTATCATATTCAGAATTCACAACACACCTATAATCTTTGATTACCACTGATTCCATACATTTCTCAGCTTGCCTCCTACAGATCGACCCATCCTCTCATGTGACCGAATTTACTCTGGAACGACCATTGTCTTGGTTTAGCCCGGAGTAAATCTCTCGAATTCAAAGCACCCCCTTTGCAGCGGTGCATCTGTATGAGGTTGAACATTTTGCTCGCTTCAAGGAGTCTCCTCCGTACGGTCGTCCCCTCAATTTTGTAAAAACCAGCAAATCGTTTTCCCCCATCTACAAGAATCAACCAAGAAATAATTTTTTTCTTCCTTCTTTGATTTTTTGTATTATCAGTATATTTGTCCTTTAATCTCCTATTTTTGTAATTTATCACTACGAATTTCTTCAATCTTCAATACAAATTCTATCTGCATGTGTTAGAAAAACAATTCTTTCTCGCAATATGATTAATCAATATATAATTTATTTTTCACTTTGTGTGTAAATCTATCATATGGAAACAAATAACATATTCTCATTTTATGCATTCCCATACTTGCCTCTGTTATTTGTGTTCAAATGAGAGATTAAGCAAGTTACCTTTGTACAGTAAGATTGTTGCGAAATCTTTCAGTATATACATTCTCAAATTTCGCAGTTATTTCTGCATAATCTCATAATCACATATTTTATGGTCTTATTTTGCCTTCCTAAGTAAAGGTCTTATTTTGCCACCTTTTGTTATTGCGACAAAATCGCAGGACGTCTTTGTATTTTCATGAAAAAACCCCTTGATCTTTCCTTAACCTTTTTCTCTTATGATTTTTGCTGCGATAATATGACATGCCTAAATATTCTTGCGAAAATAAAGCCCCATGACATTGCCGTCTTGCGACGAAATCGCAGGACGTCCTTACACTTTCATGTACTGACCTATTGATCTCGTCTTATCTTTCTCTTTTGTATTATTGCCTCTTCAGGATTGTCGCACAAATATGACAAGCCTAAATATTCTTGCGAAAATAAAGCCTCATGACATTTGCGTCTTAAGACAATTATCAGATCCCTAATGGAGGGTGCCGCCCTTATATTCCTCCTGGTTTCCCCTTCAAGGAGACGTACTTCTGCCATATAAGGCTAGCTCCTCCCATCCAGTCTTGACAACAACCAGTTTTTTTCGCAGCCTATTATCCCTTTTGCATATATGGCTTATGGTTACGAGACTGCACCCTAAGTGGGGTTTTCTTCAGGCCGAGTGCATCATAGCCAAGACTTGTCGAGAATGGCAAGGTACGCTCCAGACGCCCTTGGCACTCTTGACTCAACCGTGTACCTCGGCGCCTTGGTCATATTCTGCACTCCTTAGGAGAGTCCTTATTACCCTAGTCGCCCAACTCAAGTCATATGCTTAAGTTGAGAATCCAAGGTGCCTCTCCTGGATGGGTTTCTGAACCCAAATCTCCATGGCTCAGGTTCCAGTAGCGGTGTAACCTTTTCGCTGAGCTATGCAACAAGTACCCCCTTCTATGACGCACTTTAGGTCTTACATTTGCCTCTTGCGAAATTTTGATTTCGCGAACTAGGGTGCACGCCATAGTAGGTTTGCCCCATTCTGATTGTTCTGATTATTCTGTTTTTACATTTTAGCTCTTATTGCAATTTATCAATTCTCGTCTTTGTCATTTTATAAAATATATTTTTTGAAATTTTTTGTAACAAATCAGTCATACATTTTTCTTTCTTTTCTCAATTTTATTCTGATATCAAATTCTAAATTTCTTACCTTTGTTGCTTTCTGCCTCTGCATCATTGATATTTTCTGCAGCTTTCTTGCTTTCTACGAACGTTTTGCCACTTCCTATTTTCAGCAAACATTTACTTCGCAACATTTCTTCTTTTCTCTTCTCTACTGCATCAACCATCAATCTCTCACTTTTCTGCGTTCCTTTGATGTTACGTTTCCAATTCTCTTTCTTTGTAGTTCATTCTTCGCATGACTCAACATCAATTTCATAACACTTCTTTCCTTCAATCTAATCTCCTTTTATAGTGCCAACTCCACTCAGATGAGGGAACTTGATACACTGATGAAATGTCAATGCTACGCCTAGAATCCCATGTAGCCAAGGTCTGCCAATTAAGGCGTTGTATGGTGACTCCACGTCGACAACAAAAAACAGAATTTCAGAAGATATTCCTATCAATGGAATTCACATAGTGACTTCACCTTTAGGTTTATTAGTAGTTCCGTTGAAACCATAGATTTTGTAAGTTGAAGGTATCAAATCTTCATCTTTTCCACCCATAGTTTCATAAGCATGATAAAACAGGATATCCATAGAACTTCCAGTATCAATTAAAACTTTGTTGATTGCCCATGAGTCCTCAGCTTCATCATCTTCATCATCACTTGGTTTTGGATTAATCTCTAATATCACCACCAATGGGTTTTCATGCATTTCTCCACCTTCAGGTACTTCTTCTGCGGTGAAGGAAATAGTCTGCTTTTGCCAGTCTTTTAATGACGAGACCTTCGCAATGTTCATTATTTCTCTCCCATCAGTATCTCTTGCAAAAATTCTGCTCAGAACATTATCGTGAAAGTCTTCAATCGTTTTGTATGAATGTACAATAGAGTGACAAAACAGATTCTTCACTTTTGCTCCAACTTCTATTACAAATGTTTCTCCTCCCTTTGTTGTATTAACTCTGCGAATTTCTGGTGGAGGTGGTAACAGTTGAGATTGAGGTTGTCCCATGAGTAAATGATTTAATTTTCCCCGATCTATCATTCTGAGAATGATTCTCTTTATATTTCTGCAGTCATTTTTTGAATGTCCATGAAAATGATGGTAAGAACAAAATTATTGACTTCGGTGATTTGGAGGTGGCTCTTTTCCCATATTCCAGGGTGCTGGTATATTCTCCATCAAGATTATAGCTTCCAATACTTTTTCTACACTAGCACTCAGAGGTGGCATCTTGATCTCTTCCCATATCATCTTATGATTTCCTTGGCCTCTGTGATAATTTTGCCTTTGTCCTCCATATGTTTCTTGCGGCTGATCAAGTCTTGGAATTTTGTTGTTTCCACCTCGGCTATAGAAGTTTCTTTCTCTCTCGAATTATTCTTGGTCACGACTTCGCATAGCTACTATTTTCTGCTGACTATTCTCCATTATCCTCTCTTGTTGTCCTTGCGAAGTGCTCGCCACTGTGTTTATCAACTTGGGTAACAAGCTTTCGTTCGCTTCTTTTGAACTTGTATTCGAAACTGGGTATGATTCCATCTCATTCTGTTTTTCTTCAAGGGAAATATACTCTTCCTCAAGCTCTCGCAATTCAGTCATTTTGATCGTGTTCTTGACTATGAAAATTTGAATATACAGCAGGTTGGTTGCGAACATTGCATTAATAAATAATAAAATGAGATATCTCTCATCCACACGACCAGCCATTTCACTACATATTGTCTTCTACCTTACGGTTAAATGCTTCAAACTTTTACCGATTCTCTGCTTCAACCCAAATACATCTTCAATGCCAGGCCGCGAAAAATTATTACTTATATATGCTCCTAAGAATGTAGTTTTCAAATGATTGAAAGACGTTATTGTATTCTTGGGAAACCCTTCAAACCATTTCAAAGCCCCTGTTAAACTGAATGTGAAATACTTGCACAATACAACATCATGGTTTTCCCACTGTAGCATACATCTCACATACGCTTTTATGTGTTGAATTGCACAAGTTGTTCCATCAAATATACTAGTTAATGCAGACATATTGCACTTTGGGGGTATTCCTCTCAATTTTACTTCTTGTGTGAATGGAGTTTTCGCAGCTTCTTCTATGGCTTCGTCTAATTGTTTCCTGCCTCCCTCTCTTCTGTTATTTAACATTCCTCTTATCTCCGCCAATTCTCTTAAGATTTGTTCATTTACACCAGGCGTTGATTACATCGGTCTTTTTAATTCTGCTTCTCTTCTCCTTTGTTCTTGCCTATTTTGTCTTGCGAAATTTTGTTTTTCCTCTTCATCATCTTATTCTTGTCCTTCCATGTGATCTCCTCTTTCATCTCTTTCATGAATTCGCACATGATTATACCTCTCATTTTCTCCTCTGCGATTTTGTTCATTCCTCCTCTATTCTCTTTGTTGCCTTTCAACTCTCCTTTGTACTCTACCATATT
Organism: Papaver bracteatum; assembly: GCA_023529315.1. Classification (NCBI taxonomy): domain Eukaryota; kingdom Viridiplantae; phylum Streptophyta; class Magnoliopsida; order Ranunculales; family Papaveraceae; genus Papaver; species Papaver bracteatum. Next base: position 437,785 of record JAJJWX010001338.1, read on the forward strand.
CTTCATTGATATTAACATTATTGTGATTTTGTTCGCGTATTCTTTCTCGATTTTCATGATTATTCTGACGTATTTCCTCTTAGAACTCTCTTTCCTCCACTTCTGCTCTTAATCTTTCCCTTTCGCAAGCTAGACGTGCTTGTTCTGCGTAATGTCTCTCAATTTCGTCTTCAATCACTTGTTGATTTCTTTGAATTTCTATCCCATGTAATATTATTCTTCCTTCTTCTTGATTTTCTTCACCATCTTGATTATTTCGTTCCTAACGTTGCTTATTCCCCTGATTCCTGTTGTTTTGTCCATCTTGGAGAATCTCGCCCTATGGGATGTAACGATCTTTGATTATTTCTATCCTTTCGCTACGTTCTCCCTCTGGATTTTGTAATTCCTCTGGAATATCTTCATTAGAACTTACTACAGGTGAATTTCGCCGTCTTTCTCCTCTAATTGATCTTGAACTTGATCTTGAAGTACTTCTTGACCTTCTATTCTATAGTCTCATGTTTTCCATCCTCAAATTTGCGCGTTCTTATGCTTCTAACCTCCTCTCTTCGTGTATTCTTTGTCTCAATGCTTCTAATGCTTCAATTCTTTTATCTCCATGAATTATTCCTCCAACTGCTTCCTGGTCTCTCTCTTCTTGTCTACCATTTCTTAATTGTTGCTCTTCTTCCACTCCTTCCGCTGAATCTGATCACCAAGTGTGTATTGGCATAATCCACAATTATATTTGTGTATACTCACTCTAGTTGGTTGTTAAAATCTTTCATAATTATTATATTTTGTATTGGCATACGCTGAGTTGGTTGTTAAACTTGATTTTCTTCATTGTTTCTTGCGTTTATTCTAGATGATTCCCCAATTTCATTTCTCCCTTCTCCAGTAAGCCTCTTACTCCTTCTAACAATTGTTGGTTGTCTTGAAGCACTTCTTCTTCTAGCCATCTTTTCAATCTTAATGAATTGTTGAAAATTATATGAAATTCTTCATCAATTACTCCAAATTCCTTCAAATCACAATTCAATCAGAATTCCTTCAACCAGTCCCTGTTTCTAGCGCCATTATGTAGTTGCAGGAAATCCTACAATACATCCCTCACAAGAATTCATAACAATCAACACATTTCTTAAGATTAATAACGACACGTTTTATTGATTGAATCCAGAAAGTTTACAAGAAAGAAGTGAAATCAAGAGTACAACATTGTTTTGGAATTTCTCTCTCCTCAAAACTTTCTCAACACTCCAAAAATTATCTCTCTCTTTCTTTCACCTATTCATCACTTTATATAGGGTATTACATAGTGGATGACAGCTAAGTTGACCTTTATTTTCAGATCTGATTTGTGGTATTTCGCAAGCTTATAAATGTTAATTTCGCAAATAACCTAAATTTCGCTAGATCATCACCTTTGCCAGAGAAAGGTTGAAAACCAGTTTTAACTATTGTAATGCAAAAATTGAAACCCCGAAACACAGATGCTTTTATGCTAAACCAAATGATTCAACATATTGTGACTTTTTCACATATTATTTCAATTACAACCCCTCATGATCCTTTGATAAAGCCTACCAACATGGACTAGAACTTACTCCCGCTAAATCAAAAAGTCACCCAAACTATAAGGGTTCACACAATATGAGATCAAATATTAAGGTTATGAAAACCGAAATCAAACATCCCATAAACATATATAACAATAAAATAAAGCATTCAAGCACAGGCTATGTAATCGAAAACTATCACAAGAAAAATTATAAACTAATAATTTTATTCATAAATAAGATAGTTTTATTCATAATAGACCTTATACAATTATTGAAATAAATCAAAAACTGATGTCTATCTTTCTGAACTAATTATTGGAAGGGACATTCCTTGTGATCAAGTACTTTTGATGCTCTTCTTCAATTTCCGATTCTTGGTTCCAAAACTCTAATTCAATCTTTAGAATTCCTTTAAGAGTTTATGGACCTTTTCGAGCAGCAAAGCCCAACTGTTTCTGAAAACAATCAAGTTGTTTACCAAGAGTTTTAAGATGAGCTAGAAGATACTTTTTGTCAGAGTTCGGTGAAATCCTTTCAACCTCCTTATTACTGGATTGACCTCCAATCATTTGACATATAGTCTTTTTTAGAGACAGTCGTAATGCTTCTCATGTTATCAAAATCATCTCCGGCGATGAATTCACAAATCTCTGTAATTATACATGGAAAACCTATATTCCTCTTTATTCCTGAGGAAGCAATAAAATCTGAGATTTTGATCATTTGATTGACAATGTTTCCACAGATATCAATTTGAGAATCTCCTTTTAACAGAAAATAAACAAATTCTGCGAAATCTTAGTCCCAAGCTGACTTATCTCTAGTGCTTGCAAATAGGGTAACTAAAGCAAGTTTAATGAATACCCTTAGGTGGAAGGGTATATCTTTTGTTGGTAATCTACCATTTTCCCAATCTGTCTATCTTCTAATGAGATGTGTTGTAATGGTATCGTTCTCAATTTCAACTCCAGTGATCAAGTGATCACATTTCACATTGTACTCAATAGCATTAGAAATTGTCTTACGATCAACATAGTAGAGTCCTTAACCAACAAGAGTAACAAAGGATAGATTTTTATGATCAACGTTATGAATATTCGCATAAAAAACTCTTACCATATCAGGAATATTTTTCAAGGTCAAAAATCTTTCCCCAGTTTCGATCTTAGACAAACTACACATAATCCTTATCTTGGACATCTGGATCGAATTTCTTTTCAGTGGTAAATTCCATCCTCTTGAGAGTTTTGTATTTCCTATAACATGAGATATCAACGAAACGAGTAAATTCATGCTTGTTATCAATACTGTTAGGAAATATGATCCTATCAATATCATCGCATCTGACTCCCTCACCAGATGATGTGTATCTTGATTTCCTCTTTCTCATACTTGAAAAAATATGAAAATCCCTAGTTACGGTTTCGATCAATATTTCCCAATATGTTTGTAAACATAGCAAGAGATTATCTTTTATAGGAAGAATAGATATCAAAAACTGGAAATAATTAGTTTTAGGAAATTCTACTCAAATCGGAAACTGAGGCTTGTGGGGAAACAATTCCCATTTTATATCTAGTCATTTCTTTTGGAAAACTGATTTTTCATGGTCTGGATCTTTATCTTAGATTGATTCTATGTTTCTGTCCAAAACTCTGTTTACTCTTTTATTACCAAAATTTGATAACATCATTTGAAATTCACTCAAGAATTTTCCACTAGAGTATGCAGAGATAAATTTGAACAAAATATGATATTTGTTAAAAATATCATTAGAATCATAAACCCTAAAATATTTCAAAATATCACTTGCTTCATTAAAACAGCTATGAGGTGCATGAAGCAATCCATTGTTAATAAAATTATTAAATGAAAAATCATTTCTAGTAAGGTTACACGGTTTCCAAAATCGCATCCTAGGTAGCAATACATTGACAGTCTTAGATCTGAAAATGTACATATATATACTTTGATAGGATATCCAAAATATATTTAAGATTCCAGATTTTTCAAGAACACAATAGCCATGGTTCATATAATAAAAAAAATTCTGAGAGGAATCTTATGCATTTTCGAGATACAACCTGTCTCATAGAGCATTGTATCATTGTCGCAGTCAATATTAAACACAATGATATACAATCCTATGGAATCAAAAGAATTATGTAAGTCATTCATGACATACATAGATATAATCCCTGTTCCTAAAGTAATTAGGAATACGAGTATTACATAATTCATTCGTGTTTTCCACCACAAGTTTTTGAAGTAGTCAAATCATGCCGTTACGTTAACTGAATCAACCATTAGATTCAATTTCTTATAGGTTGGATCGCATGAAACACATATTGTTAGATATTTTCATGTTTGCCAACTCTGATACCAATTGAAAAGACGAGGGTACCCAAATATACCTCAATCTAAAACTTTTCCACCTATAAGTCCTTTCTCCGAAAGTGATTGTCTATGGACCAAGTCGAGACAATACAACTAATCGGTTCACACTTTGTGTGATCGTCTATGGATATGAGAACGAGAAAATACGACAACAAGATAACTTGTGTGATTGATTATGGATACAAGATCGAGAAAATACAACAACGAAGTATGTTTACTTGATAATATGTTCGACTTAACCAAACACAATAGGATTGCTATCAAGTAAATAGGAATCAACGCTTGTGTATTTTACTTCTAATTATAATAAAACAATTATAATTTTGGAAAGAGAAAAGTAAAAGACACAACAAGATTTTGTTAACGAGGAAACCGCAAATGCAGAAAAACCCCGGGACCTTGTCCAGAATTGAATACTCTTAGGATTAAGCCGCTATACAAAATGAAAACCAACTTCGTATAGTTGAGACCAAGCAACTAAACATATAGTTCACCTAGTTCCATTTGTATCCCTGCGCCTCCAACTTACAATAAGTCACACAAATGGAACAATTCCTTTGGTTCGTATTCCAAACAGTAAAGGAACAAAAAATATGTTTGGTAACAACACTTTTCAATCAAGTGATATGAGTTTGACAAAAGGTTCTTCTGTTTATCCCAATAAACTCCTTTTTTCGGGCCTTAGATCTATTTTTTCAACAACTACCAAAGTAATTGTTAAGATTTTGCAATCAATACTTTGAATCACAAAAAAACGTATTGATGCCGATCTACTCAAATAATCAATCCAAATCTATCACAAAGATAAACCGATTATAGTTGGATCCCCACTACACCATTTTTAGGAATTAGCAACGGATCATGGCCGTTGCTGACTGGAATCGCAATGGCATATTGTCGTTCCAAAACACGGCGTTGTATTTTTTCGCAACGTCATAAGCTCCGTTGCGAATCTTGGTCAGCAATGGCGATTCGCAACGTACCGTGCCATTGCGAATTTGTTTATTCTCAACCAAGGTATGCTGTTGCTAAGCTGTTTCTAATTACAGGAATACCCCTACCCAGAACTAAAATGTTATTGATTCTTGTTCTAATTTACTGGTTCTGGTTCTAATTTAGCAACAGATTAAAGACGTTGCTAATATTTTGCAAAATAAAAAAAAGGTCAAGTCTTCATTGATCTGGTCAAAATCCATTTCCCACCCCACATTTCCCCCATGCAGTTACCCAGTTCTCATATTCAGCATTCCACAGATATACAAACTACAATGTCATTCAATGGACATACAAAACTGTATTATATGATGAAAAAAGGATTCTTAATTCAATTGAAGTTAACAAAAAGTTTGAGTACTTGATACAAATGTATACCAAGTATCACAACAAACTAGTGCACATATAGAAACTTAGTTATGAGGAGATACAAGTTCAGTTCATAGAAAGTTATGAAATTCCTAAGTTGTTCTTTCTTAAATCACTATAAGGAGATACTACATAAACTTACAAATCTTGCAGCTGCTCCTACATAAACTTATAAATCCAGTATACTTCAACTGTGTTGTTATCTTATCTTCAAACTTTGAACTGCATAAAGTTATAAAATATTGAGTTAAAGACTAATATATAAGCAAATCAAAAGAACCAAAATACTTCGCACTAACACATAGCTCATGCAAGAGATTGATACTATCAAATTACTCTCAAATTTACATCAGCACCCACTGTGGAAACGGCTACTAGTTTACCATAAAAGAAAACCACCTCCTTGGTTTCTCTTCATTACACAGCAAAACTAAAATGCTACAAAAAATTTGGACACCCTAATTCAATCAAACGCAACAAACATCTAAAAACTAACTAAGTTTGAGTAAACTAACCATACCCAAATCACGAAAACAACATAAACCTTAGAAACTGAAAGAAGAAAGAAGAAGATGAATACCCATATATAAATATGAAAAGAGAATCTTACATTTTTCATGAAGTTGGCAAGCATCTCCTGTAACTGTGTGACCATCTTATGAGTATTCAAGAGTTGATCTTCCACTCATAAACGGGAAACACTCTCTTCTTGGCACTTGATATCATTCAGCTTTCGTTGCTCATGCAATTTATCAGTAATTTATCAACAATAAACAAGAGATAGTATAACCAGGGGATCTGCAATTAGGTGATCAGGTTCGCTAATTACTCCGTGCTTAGGTTTAAAGAAGGCAAAACTAGAAGGAAAAGTGAGTAGAGTTCAAGGATAGTTACACTCTGCTGATAAACGAAGACCCGAATGATGAGTACCCAAACATCAGATTCAGAATTGAGAGTTTGAATAGAACAGATCCTCCCAACTGCATGAAATGGAAATCAAGCTTTCAAAAAGGTCCATATACCTGGAAAATGCTCACAATCATTTCGAAAATACCAAGCATTGCAAGAAGTTCCTTAAGATTTTTTTTTTAACATAAAATTCTTGCATATACCGAGGATATACAATTTATGCAAGTAAATGAAAGCATCAACCTCTTTATCATGACCATCAAAAACTATAAAGGTACAAAAAATTGCTATAGATATCGACTTATCAATATTGTTATCCTCCGGATCTTAAGAAAAAACTATGATATACCCTAGAAATATCTAGTGGACTCTCACTAGTGACAAGATATGGATGAATTTGAGCACAAGATGATTTCTGACCTCTCCAATATTACTTAGTGCATAACCAAGCGTTCCAACTATGATAAGCGCGTCACAAAGAAGATGATCCGACCCACCTGGAAATGATTTCAGTTAGTACACGGACAACTGAACAAACAATATGAATTAATGCGATACTTCAGTTATTGAAGTCGCTATATAAATATATTCACTCGCTCACTTAATCAACTGAACTGAACTAAGAAAATCAATTATCTGATGACCCACCACCGTACGAATCCGAAAAGAGCACTAAACAAAGACCCACCACACATAGCTGCACCAAATAACTAACATAGACTATATCTAGTCCCAATGAATATCCATGTTAAGGTCATAACCCATGGTGTTGTCCAGCAGTCCAACCATTTGAACTCAGCCATCTCTGCCTAGGGCTAACCATAACAACACACAACCACTTGCATTTCCAACTGCAGCTGCACAAATCACTGTCTAATACCCACACTGTCAGAGCACCTTCCTCAACCATTTGAACTCAGCCACAACATCAATTTCAGTAAGTCTCGCCAAACTCTCACTGCCTGTTTTCTTTACTTGCAGCTCCTGAATCTCAAATCCACCTTCTGCAAAACACAATTCACAAACCTGTAGTTCCATTGCAACTGCATTTCTGTTCAAAACTACAGCACCACCAATTTCATTCATCATCTCAGCTCAAAGTATTTACTAGCCTTCTGCAAACGCACAACTGCAACGCTAATCCATCTCAGTCATTCATACCAGCAACACCATCTCATCTCTGTAGTTGCACCCATATTTACACTTTTCCATTTTTAGCATCACCATCAAGACTGCCACTGCAACCATCTCAAGCCATTACAACTCCATTTCAGCTTAATAGCTGCAACTGCACTACCATCTCCTTCCTTGATCTCTCTCAACATCAAGTCACAACAACAGATTCTAAAAATACTAACAACAGTACCACCAAAAGTTGCACATTGCAACAACTCCAAAGCTATGGCTTCATTTTTAGTCATGGCTCAGGATATTAAGTTTCCCTGTCCATAACTCCATATATGGAAATAAACATAACATACAAACCATTTTTGAAAACAAATAAGCTGAGAACCCATTAACAGTTGGAAAATTTACACAATCACATAAACAGAGAGTCCATGTTATTGAAAAGTACTTGTACAATTTGGAAAAAAAATATACCCATACCCACGTAAAAATAACTTGAAAGTGGATCTCACTTTGAGAATGGTGTGCTCAGTGACCATGGTTATGCCCATGACAGGCCTCCAAATTTTTTAATTTGATCTTAGAAGGATCTTTCATATCTTATGCCCATGCCAGGCCTCAAAAGAACGTACAAACATCCCTTATTTTCTAACCTTCATTAGTATTACCCTTTAAAAATGGGATCACAAGGAGGACAAATATGGAACAAATTGGGAAGGGCATATGAAACATGAGCTGGACACTTGTGATTTTGGACATGGCATACAATACAGGATATGTGACATAAAAATCTATGAGTAGAAACGGTTATTTTTTTCAAAAAAAATTACATCACCTTCTCACATCGGTGTTCGCAAGACAACCATCAAAATCAAACGCGGCAGTCTTTCCTGAATCACAAAGACCTTCATCCTATGAAAAACGTAAAAGATGAGATCATTAACAAAATTATTAGTGGAAAATAACACATTATTGCTACCATGTGGATGAAATCATACCAAATTAGTGTGTACTAAATACTAGTGAAGCAGAACCATAATGGAAAGAATAGAAAGGAAGCCATAATGCATATTTCATTTGCCACTTCTATGTGGTGAAACCAACAGAAAACCTACTTTTTCTTAAGCAAAATAGTTACAAAGTTGTAATGTTCTCAATCCAAAGTTAGAACTAACAACAAACCATCTGAAGATAAATGTGTCATTAGTACAGGATTGTACAGAAAATCAAAATCTCGCAGATGATACTACAAGATCTAGAATTATTTAACTAAGGCATCTTAAGATTGCAACAGGGACCAAAAGTAGAAGAAAATTTGGGGAAAGCATCTCACTTTATCCTGAAAGATAAGTGTTTGGAAAGCTTTCTAATGTACATTCCTATATCACAAAAATAAAAAAACTCACTTGAATAAAGAATATAGAGAGGGATACGAATTTAAGTGATGCAACATATAAATGAAGACCATGTATATCACAAATCTTGTACTGTTTCTGTACATCGGAAATAGAGAAAGCTATCTCCAACTCAACTACCTAGTAATAAATGCATATATTTTGAATTATTTAGCGGAAAGAAAATTCATCCCTAACTCAAAACAAAATCAATGAATAACCATCTATTTACCTTCAGTTTATTGGAACTACTTTCCTTGCATAGTTTCATATGTTTTACAAAACTAAAATGCATAAAAATGATAAGAGAGATGCTAATTAAAAACAACAACTAACGACATATTTTTCTTAGATAAGATCCTCAGGGTTGCTTTCTTTCACTACTATTCCACAAGGCAGGGAGATGCTCTACTTGAGCAATGCAACGATTTTCATTGCATTTCTCGTTCTCTGGTCTTGAAAGTTTAACAGGTCATGTTAAGTCCTCCATCTTGTATCATCTGAACTCAGCCTCAAACTGATAATACCCCTGCAATTTTGTACGCTTCTTAATATAATAGTCGGTGCTTATCAAAAACAAGATAAGTAGTAAAAGTCGGGCTATGATACAAAAAGAACCGACTGAGTCTAATAAAATAAACAGACTAAAAGTCATCAATAAAAAAAGGAAGCTTTGTTTAGTCTAACCGTTCAGAGAGTAGGCCCGTAGGTTAGTTTTCTTTCATGTGATACATTAAATTTCCATGGGATTAATTCTTTCAGGTTGGAGCTTGGGATGTTGTTGATGTATCCATTTGTTGTTGTGGAGGTTCAGCTGACACCTCTAGTCCTGCTTCGACACATCATCCACCAATCTCACCGGTTCAGTTGGACTAATAGGCGTATGTTGTTGTTCTTTAGTATACATGAACTTCTCCATATCTCGTATTCCCGTTTTCATAACACTTGTAACTAAAAATGGCGAGGAAAAAAAAGAGTAGGGAGAAGACAATGAGATTTGGTGTGTTCACAATTCACATGCTTTGGGAGATAGATAGGAAGAGAAAGTAGAATACCTGCAGCAGTTCCAAAAGTCCAAATCCAAAGAATCTTCAAACCATGGATTTTGTCTTTGAACATTTTCTTCTTCTTCTTCTTCTTCTTCTTCTTCTTCTTCTTCTTCTTCTTCTTCTTCTTCTTTCTTCTTCTTCTTCTTCTTCTTCTTCTTCTTCTTCTTCTTCTTCTTCTTCTTCTTCTTCTTCTTCTTTTAGTGAATAGCATGTCCAGTCTAGTTGACAATGACAATGACAAGATTTAATATCAATCTGAAGGGAAGCATTCAACAAACAATTACTTGGCTATGTGCGACAAACATAATAACATTTTTAAATTTCAGGAACATTACCTCAAATCCAATTGTAGCACAGGATATTTTGATTTCGTAGCAGATATGATAAACATATTATTTTGAAATTACAACATAACCAAATGTTGGTACAACCAAATTACTTCAAATCTAAGATATTAAAAATCAGTAATTACATCTTATAATGATTTCTACTACAACATGGAGAACAAACCTTATCATCTGTAAGTGTTGGAGTCTCTTTTGCGCGATTCTCATCCAAATTGAAGATATCTTGAGTATGAAATTACCTAGCATTAATACGAAACGATACCGACATCCACTACAACCAGATTACTAGTACTAAGAAAAACAAATTCAACTTGAAAACAACAATAATGTCTGTTTATTTTCATGATAGATGCACAAATTTCTCTTTAGTCTCATTTTTATTAGGTTTCACTCTTGTTACAATATCCAAATCAGTACAACCAAAAACTTCACAAAAAAAAAAAAAAAAAAACAGATCGACCCACAAACTTCAGTTCTTCAACCTTGACAAACCCTAAAATGGTAAAATAAAATCTTATTAGATTCATATATGAAACCCTAAAACCAAAAGAGAAAGAAGAAATTGAAAAGCTAAAATCGAAAAAGACTGAAATCAAAACCTGAAAATAGTACATTCAAAAATGAAACCCTAGAATCGATAAAACTGAAATCAAAATCCCTAAATCTAAAGTAAGAGATTCACAGATGAAAACCTAAAATCGATAAACTAAAATAAAAAAATAGATTCACAGCTGAAACCCTAGAAATCAAAATCTCTAAACCCTATAAACTGAAACAAAATGATTATGAAAGATACTTCAAACCTGGTTAATTTCAGTGGTCCTTCAGATCTTCTGTGGAGAGGAGATGAAAGACAGATGAATTAGAGGTGTTCTGCTATGGAGAAGAGAAAAATGAGAAGGAAATCTCGATAAGTAGGGTAGATAGACTGAAGGGCGGAAAAATAAAAGAGAAGACTTGACCGAAGGTTGACTTGGGCGTAAAAATTAGTCCTTGTGTTCCCGACCCCACACACACTCTGCATGCCTGAGCACACAACAGTTGTTATTCGCAACCGAAAAATTGCGGCTGCAAAATTAGCAACATCCCATTCCGTTATGAAAAATTAGCAACAGACATTAGCAACGAAAAATTAGCTACGACACTACTACCGTTGCTAATCTGGTTTGCTAATTCCTTAAAATGGTATAGTGCCCAGCCGATCAAGTTTTGCGCACACCAAAGATTATGAACCCAAATCAGAAATCTTCTCCGTCTTCAAATCTTCTTAGATCTTCAATAAACACATGCACACAATCAACTTGAATCTCTTGTGAGCAATCACACACAGAATGGAGTCTGTTAATAATGGATTATCACAAGACGTCTTTAGATCTACAAACAGTCTAAAGATCTCCCATCGAAACTTCGATCTAGTTTGAGTGAATCTTATATTAAAGATAAGATTCTCAAGCATAAACAAACTAGGGGCAATCAAATTTCAACAACCGTTAGTCAATCAAATCAATCGAAAACTAATGATAAACAACAATTATCTAGTTTCCCACCAATGGTACTCGTAGAGCTTCCCAATCCCAAAGAAGTCTTTAAAATGAGCGGTCGTAATAGATTTTTCTTAATTAGGGTACTTTCCTATACGAATAAATGGCTCCACCAGTAACAACACAACTAGGTAGTTTTCCGGCTTTGAGGATTAGTTTGCTTGAAATGCAAACTTCAATATTTATAGACCAAGGAAGTTTGGACACCAAGGAATTTCCAAAGCCGAATATTCTCAAAGATATGCAATAATGGCAAGAACGGTTTTCATAATTCCTGGAAATGCACTGTCCAAATATTGACCAAAAATCTCAGTAGAAAATCTCCAACTAGTAAATGCATATTACTAATTTTTATTTTCTAAAGATATGCATTTTAATTGTTGGAAATTAAAAGCATGTAAAACTAAAAACCTTAATTAAAAGATTCTCAATTTATTTCGATCCGGGATTCTCCTTTAGCTATTAAAGAATATCTTTGAACAATAAAAGGTAAGAATTACTACACGTGTTCAAATTTTGTCGACATCTTTACTTTGTAAATCATTTTTCATATTTACAATCTTGGAACCGATTTGCCACACTTCCAAACGAGTTTAAAATTGGTTCATTTAACTTCCAAGAACTATGTGATTGATTATCCTATCAAATCACCAATTATGGGTTTCACGGTTCTACCAAAATAAGTTTCGGTTCTACCTCCATGTGGGTACTAGAATTAGTCACACTACTTACCAAAATTTGGTTGAATAGGTCCTAGGATCGGTTCCCACATATATATGGTATCTAAATTATTTTTGTTGCACATGTTCAGATGATCGGTTCCCCAATAACTAAAAACTTGTTGCACCTCTTACAAGGATCGATTCCCCTTTGCTTGTGATCGGTTGCACCTCTTACTTGGATAGGTTCCCCAATGTCTAGAGTTGGTCATACCAGTTACAACAAATCGATCGTACCATCTCAGGTGATTACTTAAGATCGGTTTCACTAATAAAAGTCATACCAATTCAAAAGTCAGGCTTTATGAATAGTTTTACCAAGATACATAAACAAGCTATGAGCGTTTATACTAAACACACATATTGGTAATCCAAAGATTTGGAATGAATAATAATACCAATAAGCCTAGCGATTTCCCTTTTGATTCATAACACAAGTTTATGAATTGTACTTCCTTTAAACGGCTAGGACGAAATCTTCACCCATACAGATGGTATTTTCAATGATGCTGTAGTAAGATGATTCGTTCAAGACTTGTGAAAGCAGATTTTTAGACTTAGTTTAAAGCAAAAATATAACAAACTCAAAATTAAAAAGTGTCGTGAGATTTACGGAGAGTCTGGGGCTAGGATTCCGCTATTTACCAATTCCAAAGTGATACTAATTACAATCATGCAATTTCACACATTCAATTTGATTTTAAACTATTGCAAATGTAGATTTTTTTTAGAAACAACAAATCTTAATCCAAAGCATGGGATATTAAAACCCTAGGCTAAGCATATTCCATCAATAGAAAATACAATTGTTTAACAAAAATCATAAAATCTGTTTTCAATCTAGGCAAATAATCATAATTAAAAATTGCACAAATTAAATAATTAAGAATTACCACTTTTTCATTGGCAGGATAGCTTCCTCCATCGCCCCAAGGATTGGGATTAGCCCATCATTGTGTAAACTTGCTCAAAATATCGATTCATGCTCAAAATTTGTTTACAAAGATGAAATATAGAGAAAATGGTTAAAACCGAGTGTTTGCAACGCTTATAATTGTTGAAAAACACTGTTACAGAGAACGATAACAAATATGCGTCACTGACACTGTATCAATACGACCCCAGAAATCTGTCGTTGTCACTGTAGCATGAACGACTGTCTCTTGGCGTCTTATGTTCTTCGTGTTCTTCACAGCAGCAACAGGAAAATATTCTCTGCAACTCAACCAAACGTCTCTTTTGTTGCTCTAAACTGTACCAAACTCTCCGTAACCCCTATGTACTACACCAGAACCATTTATATACTAAAAATGACCCAAATCCCTCGCCATAACTCCTCCAAATCTTCGCAGTGAGAAAAATATTATTCTCGGGAATTATTTCCTTTTTCATCTTCTTCACGCTCCTGTCAGCTGTAAATTATCCTTTTTTTTAATATATTTCATGCTCCAAATGGTGGCATAGGTTCTCCAAACACACGCATCACGCTCAAGCTCTCCAAAACTCATCCAATCCCGTAAAACACTTCTCCCGTTGACATGCTGCCCTGTTTTCTTCTCTTGGATTATCTAGCCAAATTCAATCGAACCAAAGGCCTATACCAAGCCTAATAAGCCCAATCACAACATCCCAAAGAGTTTCAGCCGTTGAATTTCTCTAAAACAGTCTAAAGAGCGAACCCTAAATTATGCCAAAACCTGTGAACAGTTTCCCGCCAAACTGGAAATTCAAACGATGAAGATGGTGTCCCCCTAACCAAAATGGGGGTGCGAATAGCAAGTGCCCAACTGAGGTGCCCCTTATCTAGAGCGAGGGTGCCTTTAGTAATTTTCTCCGGGGGGTCCAAATAGCACTTTTCGAGCAACTTTTTCGACACAAATGTATTTCTTCAAAAACACCTGCACAAACATAAAAACACCATAATAAGTACAAAATCAAGCACTAACAATAGAGACACCGAGGATAATTCAGACACAAAAATGTGTCTATCAAATACCCCCAAACTTATTATTTTCTAGTCCTCGAGCAATTATATTCTATAAAATAAAATAAAATCCCAAACTTATTATTTGCCGAGTGTTGTCTCGGGAGGGTTTACCAGAGGTATACCCACAAAACCTTTACTCGATACCCTAGCTATCTATGCAGAACCTTGGAAGGTACTAAAGAATCTCCTTGGTTGACATACAATCATTGACTATAGGAGGAGGTACCCTGATGCGAAATTCCAATTGATGTACACAAGTTTGCACTTAAGCATACTAAAATTCATATCTAAGTGACAGAGCTCTACTCAGATAGTTTCTGGACATCATAACCGGAGTCAACCAATCACATGTAAAGATTAAGAAGATGGATGTAGAGAAAAACGTAGATGGTTTTGATGTTGACTAAGGTGAACGGTGTTTCCCATATCTGTCTGAAGGCCTCTACCAAGGTGAACCTATCCTAATGGACTGAGATACCGGTCTGACTAATATCAACACAGCTAGCATATACAAAGGGACCAGCGGTCGATAATCCTAACTCTAGGTCAACACAACTGACATATACAAGGGCACCAGCGGTCGACTTTATTGAATTTATTCCGGTTGGTCTGATGGTCTGGTCTCATTTTTTTTTTTTGGGTGGTATCACAATCACTCTATTTCACCTATCAATGGTAACAACTTGATTTGTGGGCCCACCAAATTACTAAGGAACATATATTTTTAAAAATAAAATAAATAAAAACAGAAGTGAAAAGGATTCAACTAGATATGGAGAAACTACCATGTTTTTTTTCTCTCTAACACCTGAGCTTTGTGCTTTTATGAATAGACTCTATAGATGTTTCCATCTAGTCAGATTGGTTCCTCAACTCCTACAACTAAGATGCTTCCATCCACTTAGATTGGTTAGTGCCAACCTTAATAAACATAAATTTCTAGGCTCTGGAGTTTATTTATTGAAACTAAAAGATAACAAAAAGTTCCTTCCCCACCACCAAACTTAAATCTAACATTGTCTTCAATGTTTCTAAAGATGAAATTAAAAAGCATGAACAAGAAGAAACTGTTACCACTTGATGGATGGAAAAATAAATAAGGAAGGATATTACCGTAAGCATGAGCGTGGGTGCCTCCCAGAAAATGCTAAATTTAAAGTCTTTATTTAGACATCAAATACCTTAAAAAGGATTGTCACCTTCCAAAATCATATACCAATAGCCGAAATAGCTGTGGGTCCTCAGAACCAAATAGAGCATACACAAATGAAAGACTACCATCTTGGATTAGAAAAATGAGCAGACGGAGCATAACTTAATCTAGGGCTTTTATCAAGGCAACTAGATTTATCTGGGGTGTCTCTTTGGGCTCTATATAAGTGTCTAGGGAAACAGGTTCAACCGAATAACATGTCTCTAAGATCTGGGTTTCTTCATGGACAATATCTGGAGGATCAGGTAGTAGAGTTTGAAGAAACTCAAGTAGTATCTTAGACGTACAAAGCTCGATTCCCAAGTTAGGGAGTTCAATTAGGGATACATGACGATCACTAGAGTCATCATTACCCCCAAACTTAGGGTGAACAATATCCTCAAATGGACCAAAATCTATGGGATGGATTCTAGGGTCCATAAAGTCAGCACAATAACTGGCTTCTTTGGGAGACTGTTCATTTAAACGAACAACATCATCATATAAGGGATTATCAAAGAAAATCTCTAATATAGGCTCATCAACTAAGGTGTTCATCATGGTTACCTTATCTGAATCACTGAAAGGTTCATCAAATAATGGATTATCAAACATACTGCAGGCTAAAGGATCAGGAACTAGAGTGCTAATCATGTTTACCACTTCTAAATCATCTATCTCAGAAGACTTAATGACATTAAATATATTTAGCTCAGTAGTCATATTACCAAAAGATATGTTCATAAGTCCGGTTCTACAATTGATGAAGGAATTAGATGTGGCTAAGAATAGGCGGCCTAACATCACCGATATTTGAGCACTTGGGTCCTGAATAGGCTAGGTATCTAGAACAACGAAATCCACTGGGTATATGAACCTATCAACCTCAATAAGAACATCCTCTATGATACCACGAGGGACTTTGACAGACCTATCAGCTAACTGAGTCATTTTGGTCAGTTTCAACTTACCAAGACCTAGCTGGGTGTATACATGATATGGGAGTAAGTTAACACTAGCTCCTAAGTCAAGTAAAGCTTTATAGACCATGTGATTACCAATTTCACAAGATATGGTGGGGCATCCAGGGTCCTTATACTTATGGGGTGTTTGGTTTAGAAGAATTGAACTTACTTGACCAGCTAAAAAAGCTTTGTTATGGACATTCATCTTACGCTTTCATGTACAAAGATCTTTAAGGAACTTGGCATAAGCAGGAATTTTCCTAATTGCTTCTAATAATGGAATGTTGATGTTCACCTGCTTAAATATTTCCATTATCTAGTTGAAAATTGACTCCTTCTTAGTTGGGGCTAATAATTGTGGATATGGGGATCTAGGCACAAACTCAGACCTATCAGGAATTTCTTGGGACTCCTTAGAAATTGTTTCAGTGTCCTCAACTATGGGTTCTTCTTGGGAAGTAGAAGGTGGAACTATAGTATGTCTACTAGGCATGGCTACCTTATTGTCTATTTTTTTACCGCTCCTAAGGGTTGTTATAGAATTCACATGGTTTGATAATTTCTCACCAACTAAATATATTTGATGAACTCCTCTACGATTGGGCTGTGGTTGACTAAGGAACTTGCCTTTCTCTTTTTCTTTCAAAGACTCGTCAATTAGACCTACATGGGTTTTTAACTCGGAAATATCCCGAGAGTTAACCTGGACCATCTTTTTATTTTTGTCTAGACCGTGTGCAACCGGTTGCTGAAATTCTATAGTGTTCCGAGTTAACAAGGCGAGAGACCTTTTAAACTCATGATTTTCTTATCTGAAGGGGTTTGAAACTGTGTTGGTCCTAAAGAATTCTTAGCATATCTAAAACCTGGGGGAATAACCTGAGAGTTACTAGACTGACCTTGACTCTGTCCCTTGGACCAAGAAAGGTTTGGATGGCTTCTCCAACCAAGGTTATAGGTTTCTGAATATGGGTCAAACTTCTGATGGTTCTCAAATCTAGTGTTATTATAAAGAGCATGGGCTTGCTTTTCAGTAGTCTGTCCTTCCCAAAAAGGCTCTACTTTACTACTAGAGTGACTCAATTCTAAAACTTCCAACCATTTGGCTATGGCTGCTATTTTAGCATCTGACTCATAAGATCCTTCTACCCTATTGACATTTCCTCTACTTAGAAGAATTGTTTTGTGTGGTTCCTTACTATTTTCCCATTGTTGGGTCTTATCGGCGATTTCATTCAAAAATGTCATCACCTCATCAATAGTTTTATTCTCAAACCCACTTGTGCATAAAGACTCAACCATGGTTGTTGTCGAATAATCTAAACCCTCATAAAGGATTTGAACTAGCCTAACCTTCTCTAAACCATGGTGAGGACATTGAGATATTAATTTATTGAACCTTTCCAAATACCTATATAGATATTCTCCCTCTTGTTGAGAAAAAGTACAAATATGCGTCCTAATAGACGACGTTTTATGCCTAGGGAAAAAATACTGTAAAAAGGCAGCTGTAAGTTGGTCATAGGTTTCAATTGACTCAGAAGGCAAACTATATAGCTAAGCTTTGGCTTTAATGGGAATAACCTAAGTTTCAAAGCATCATCATCTAGGTTTTTAATTTTCAGAGTACTACAAACTTCCTCGAATTCCCTAATATGAAAATAAGTGTTTTCACTTTCTTTCCCTAAAAAGGGAGCATCTGTAGGGTCCCAGGTTTCAGTTCATAAGCTTCCTCGATTTCAGCTAACTTGATACATGACAGACGAGAGGTCCTAGTTGGGTTTAACAAAGCTTTCAAATTTGTCATTTTTGGCAATACCAAAGGACTAGGAGTACTTTCTTCACTAATTTTCAAGTTTTCAAAGCTGAAGTTTTCGAAAACAGGGCTCTAAAAATAAGAGTCTTCGAGCTCCCCGCCTTCACAAGAAGAACTACTAGGTTTGTCACTAATCAAACGACCTAGAGTGTTTCTTTTCCAAGCCCGTTCTCTAATGACCTTCGACATACACTAGAAAAAATAAAATAAAAAGAAAAGGCCTAAAAGGAAGGGAAGTTTTATGCAAACACAAATAAGGCTGACTCCACCATAGCAAACCTACTGATTTCTAGAAAACAAAAAGCATGATGGCTCCACTTAGATTGTTTCTAGACCAGATTTTAATCCTTCGAAAGGGAATTCGTTATAATTTAAGCAAACCCCTGTGGAATCAATCTGAGTTAAAGTAATCTAAATAGAGACGAGGGAAGCTTGAAGGATCTTTGATACCCAAGGCCTCACCGGCATTACAAGGCGGCGTATTCAACTTACAGAAACCATCATGAACTTCGAAGTATGCTTAAAAGAGTAACCAATATTTTAAGAATGACTTTCCTATTAAGCTCGTTACCCTATCGGTCTCGTTCTAGTCAATATTTTAAGCTTGGGTTCGCGTTCAGTATCGTTTTCCTAAGGCGAGGAAGAAGATAACGGTGATGAAATACGAACCCTTATCTTGTATGTCCAGGCCTTGCCCTTTACTAGGAAATTAAAGCAGCCGTATTCAGTTCCTCGACATATATGCAAATGAAGAAATATAGTAACCCGCTGACAGGGTATTCGCGAGTGTTTCGACAAACTTACCTCCCGTTCCAAACATGGGATGAACCGTTGTAGTCGACTCGTGCCACAACTCCTATGTCATGTATGAACCCCGAGGGGCCGAGGCGATATCGTAATCGTCGTCCTTCTCTGCAAACAGTTTATATTTAATTTTACCCTTCCTTAGGGTTTAAAAATAAAAATAATATCCCAAAGTTTAAAGTCCAAAGTCCAAAAATAAAGTGCAAAAGAAAAAGAAAATTACAAGAATATAAGATATCCTAATACAATCAAAATAAAATAAAATAAACTTTTTTTTTTCTTTTTCTTTCGGTCTTTTCGCTTTGTCTTTGACTCCAAATCTTTAAGTATCCACCAAAAGCTTTGGAAAAAATTTCTTTTGCTCCAAATTCCAAAATATGTAATGCAAAGTCAAAAACCCAAAAAACATAAAGTATAACAAATAAAATAAAAACAAAAACCTAAAAAAATAAATCTAAAAACTCTAGCCTAAAGACAAGTCCGCGTCGGCGGCGCCAAAAATTGATGGTATTTTCAATGATGTTGTAGTAAGATGATTCGTTCAACATTTGTGAAAGCAGATTTTTAGACTTAGCTTAAAGCAAAAATATAACAAACTCAAAATTAAAAAGTGTCGTGAGAATTATGGAGAGACTGGGGCTAGGATTCTGCTATTTACCATTTCCAAAGTGATAGTAGTTACAATCATGCAATTTCACACGTTCAATTTGATTCTCAACTATTGCAAAAGTAGATTTTTTTTAGAAACAACAAATGTTAATCCAAAGCATGGGATATCAAAACCCTAGGCTAAGCATATTCCATCAATAGAAAATACAATTGTTTAACAAAAATCATATAATCTATTTTCAATCTAGGCAAATAATCATAATTAAAAATTGCAGAAATTAAATAATTAAGAATTACCACTTTTTCATTGGCAGGATAATTTCCTCCATCGCCCCAAGGATTGGGTTTATCCCATCATTGTGTAAACTTGCTCAAAATATCGATTCATGCTCAAAATTTGTTTACAAAGATGAAATATAGAGAAAATGGTTAAAACCGAGTGTTTGCAACGCTTATAATTGTTGAAAAACACTGTTACAGAGAACGATAACAAATATGCGTCACTGACATTGTATCAATACGACCCCAGAAATCTGTCGTTGTCACTGTAGCATGAACGACTGTCTCTTGGCGTCTTATGTTCTTCGTGTTCTTCACAGCAGCAGGAAAATATTCTCTGTAACTCGATCAAACGTCTCTTTTGTTTCTCTAAACTGTACCAAACTCTCTGTAACCCCTTTGTACTACACCAGAACCATTTATATACTAAACAGGACCTGAATCCCTCGCCATAACTTCTCCAAATCTTCGCAGTGAGGAAATTATTATTCTCGGGAATTATTTCCTTTTTCATCTTCTTCACGCTCCTGTCAGCTGTAAATTATCCTTTTTTTATCTATTTCATGCTCCAAATGGTGGCATAAGTTCTCCAAACAGACGCATCACACGCTCAAGCTCTCCAAAACTCATCCAATCCCGTGAAACACTTCTCTCGTTGACGTGCTGCCCTATTTTCTTCTCTCGGATTATCTAGCCAAATTCAATCGAACCAAAGGCCAATACCAAGCCTGATAAGCCCAATCACAGCATCCCAAAGAGTTTCAACCGTTGAATTTCTCTAAAACAGTCTAAAGATCGAACCCTAAATTCTGCCAAAGCCTGTGAACATTTTCCCGCCAAACTGGAAATTCAAACGATGAATATGGTGCCCCCCTAACCAAAATGGGGGTGCGAATAGCAGGTGGCCAACTGAGGTGCCCCTTATCCAGAGCGAGTGTGCCTTTAGTAATTTTCTCCGGGGGGTCCAAATAGCACTTTTCGAGCAACTTTTTCGACACAAATGTATTTCTTCTAAAACACCTGCACAAACATAAAAACACCATAATAAGTACAAAATCAAGCACTAACAATAGAGACACTGAGGACAATTAAGACACAAAAATGTGTCTATCACATAATCACAATAGCATTCATACGATTATGTCGATGTCTTATATACGAAGTTCAAAAGATAAACGTTATACTTCGTATTGTAATTCCTTAATACTATGTATAACTAGACTATAATCATTCAAAGCTTCGCAGTTATGTTTTTAATATGCGCAACTTGAAAGATACGTTAGGAATGAAATAGTTCAAGTCAAATATTACTAACCTCAAGTGGAAGTATGATGTCGTCGTTATAGCTCCTTACTTCTTCATATTCTTCAAGTCTTCACGTAATACTTATAAGTCTCATATCCTAGTAACTTTCTAGCTAAACTATACGAAGTTGACTCTAGTAAATAATCAAGCGACTCTTTAAATGATTTTTGATTCACTAAAATATGATAACCAAACTTGACATACCAACGCTTGGTGGGTTCAACCGAGCAATGCCCTAACACGTTTAGAGATAAATATGCTTCTATTGCAGATATGATAAGACAAGGGAGATGGTTTGAAGATTTCAAGAAGCAGCTTAATATTAATGAGCAAATGGAATGGGATTGGCTAAGAAGGGATCTGGTAAATGTTCCTGTTTTAACAGAGAATGATGATGAAGTGAAAATTTTGGATAACTTTAGCTCTAAAGCTTGCTATGAAGCACTAGTAGGTGATAGGTGTTGTAAAACACCTAATTTTATATCTAGTATTTATGATTTCTTTGCTATTTATTTTGTGAAATATGTATCTTATGTGTGAATTGGAGTTGATTAGGTGCAATGGAATCCTTTGGAGAAAAAGAAGAATAAATTGTCCTTTTGGAGCGTAAAGACAAAGAGGGAATTCGCAGGAGGAATTTGGAGCAAGAATATGCGTAATAAGTAAGTGAATAGGCTGTCGGTTTGGCGAAGCTGACAGGTTAAATGAGATATGGGCATCCCTTATCCAAGTCAGTGGGGTGTCTATATCAATTTCCTCTCTTAGACACCCTAAAATTGAGAGACCATCGATTTTCTCTCATTCATGTTGGTGGTTGTTTTATGTGTGTCTGAAATTTAGAGAATTTTGATAAAGAAAAGTGAAGTGAGGATGGCGGCTCAGAGAAGAAAGAAATCTGAGACTGAGGAGAAAACGTTGAGATTCAAATTTACATGAAGAAGAAGTTAGAAACAAAAAGGGGGTTTTTGATTCTGTTGTTGATGAGTTGAAATCTGGTGATGTAGAAGTTGATTTCTGGAAAAAAGCTAAGGAATTCAAGAATCAGAAGAATGGGTGTTGATGGAATTCAAGTTTGAGTTGGATCTGTGATGATTAGGGCTTGAAACTGTTATGAATTCGAAGCTAAATAGGATGAAATTGATGGGTCTCTGTGGTTGTTGCTGTTTTAATATTAGGGTTATTGTTGAACTTGAAATCCAAGAACTGTGTTACTTAGGTTCGATTCAATCTAGTTTGAATTAGTATTTTCACAGAAATTGAGGTTAGGGTTCTGTGTTGGTGCTTGAAATGAAGGAGAAGATGATTTGAATCGAAGTGGAGGCAATTATGAAGAAAATGGAAGAACTGATTTCTGCAGCTGTGCTCAGGGAGATGGTGAATAAATCCTTATGTGCTTGAGAATGGGTCTGTGGTGCTTGTTGATTTGCAGAGATTGAGATGGTTCTGATGTGGACTCTAATACAGAGAACAAGAAGATTGTGAAGATGTTTTTAAATGGGTTCTGCAATGGAATTGTGTGTTGGTGCTGGGAAGGCCTTGTGTTGTTGCTGCTAAAGTGGAAACTAGGTGATGTTTGAAATGGCCGTGTACTGCTGGTGGTTTGAAGTTCAGATGGTTTTGAACTGAGTTTATTGGTGCTGCAATTGGAGATGGACTGTGTGTTTCTGAGTACTAAGGGGAATATTAGGTTGCAGTCTAGTTTGAGGTAATGGAGCAGTTGTATGTGCTGAGAGCTGGGACTGTAAGTAGTTGCATTGTGTTGAGCAGCTGTAACTGAATATGGTTCAAGTTAAGTGCAGATGTGTTGGTTTAATGAAGTTGTATTTGACAGTATTTGGCCTGGAAGTAAGATGTTGCAGGTGGCTTGACTGAGAAGGAGATGCAGTTATGCAATTGCAGTTGCAGTTGCAGGGGAAGCTTGCGTTGCAGTATTGCAGAAGAGGGAGCTACAGATGCTGTTGTTTTTTAAGTTGCAGGGGTTGTATGCTTGGTGGCAGCTATGGTTTTGTTGCATTTGGAGATGTGAATCTGAAGCTGAAGTTGGAAGCTGCAGAATGGTTAGGGTTTGAGTTGCAATGGAAATGATTCAGGTGGTATTGAAATGAGATGTGCTGTTGTTGTGGATAAGTTGATGCTATTGGAGCTGGAGCTATGAATCTAAGAAGGTCCAAGGAGGTAATTAAAGGAGCAGCTGAGAGTGAAGGCTCATGATGTTGTAGGTGCTGACTGGTGTCTGCATTGTAGGGAAGTATAAAATAAGTTGTGAGATTGCTCTGGGGTTGGCAGTAATGGATTGCAGGTGGTGCTGTTAGTAGATGGTTCTATGGCTTTATGCAAATGGCAGCTGGATGGTGGAGTTTAGTTTGATTTCAAGGTGCTAGTTCAGTCGCAGACGAGAGAACTGATGCTTTTGCAGGTGGGCTTTTCAAGGAAT
This sequence comes from Papaver bracteatum, assembly GCA_023529315.1. Classification (NCBI taxonomy): domain Eukaryota; kingdom Viridiplantae; phylum Streptophyta; class Magnoliopsida; order Ranunculales; family Papaveraceae; genus Papaver; species Papaver bracteatum. The sequence continues at coordinate 461,569 of JAJJWX010001338.1, forward strand.
GCGCTGCAGGAAGTATTGGTTGTGTCAACAAGGATTGAACTGAGTATGTAGGGCCATCTTGGCCGTGACTGAAGTATGGATGTGCAAGCTGCAACTGGCCTAGGACAAGTCACTCAGATGAGTCATTTAGTTGACTGTCACCTGACTTAGATGACTCGGTTGACTAGACTGAGTTGACTCGTTGACAGGTGACCGGGTGGACTTTGCCGGTCACCTGAAATATTTTCCGGTGTCGGATTCCGGCCATATTCCGACCAAAAACACAGTTTTCCGGCGAACATTTTTTGGGTCATATTTTCACATGGGGTTTTCACACACATGAGTTTAGTGGACTTCTTGGTATTGGACCTTGGGCTTTGAAGACCTAATTTGGGAAGTTGGGAAGCTATAAAATAGAAAAGTTTATATTCTTTTGGGGATCACATATCTTGATTCTACTGGAGTTTAGAAGGAGAGCGATTCTACTAGGGTTTGCTTTCATTTATTTTTCATGTTCTTCATTTTATTTTTGATAATAATTATGTTGAATCCAAAAACTATGAGTACCTAAACTTCATATTATTGGTTATGGGATAAAGTGGATTTCACAAATGATATTTGATTCAATGATATAGTTTTGTCTCAATACTTTATTGTTTATGATTCATGGTTTTTTTTTTTTTTATGATTTGATTGTTTATTTGGTTGAGTCTGGAATCAATCCGATTTTCTTTCATATCTAGAGCTATATTAGGGTTTTCAATACGAAAACGTTGTTTATCCCTGATTCTAAGTAGCATAAATGTGGGTAGTGCTTGTAGTGATATATCCTACTAGTCACATATGAATCATAACTTGGGTTAAATCGAATTAGTGCTTTTACACATTTTGGTTGCCTTGATTAGTCTTATTCCATAGAACTCATTGCTTTTAGGGAGTTAAATCTAATTGTGCTTTTACACTTTAGGTTGCTTTCTAGGAAGAATTCACATATGCATCTTTTAATGTGGTTGTGATGAAATTAGGGAATTAGCGGGATACTCTTGCGATCAAGGTATCCTAGGACTTTTAGTAAATGAGAGATTAAATTTTCAATTCTAGTTATTGTTGATAATTCGAGTTTGTGAATGAAACTATCCCGTGAACAATACTTTCTCCTTATTGATTATTTTTATTATTACTTTGCTTTCAATTCATTTGTATTGCTTTGATAAATCAAAACCCCCCCTTGGTTACTAAGAAACTGAAATTTTTTATAACAACAAAAGCCTCTCTGTGGATACGAACTCTTTCTTATCGCATACTATTTTTATTTTAGGAAGTAATAAAGTGAAATTATATTTGACTGGATGACAACCGACCAGATTTTGGCGCCGTTGCCGGGGAGGGAAACAACTTGTTATTAAGTTTTTAGTTTCTTTTACAATTTTTGCTTTTATCTTTGCTTTTTGTTTCTTGTATTGATTCTTACTTGTTTGCGAGAATTGTTTTCTGGTACCTAATCCCTGGCTTCTAAGGATTGGAACTATCCAAGGTGCGGGATTGCTACTCGAAGAGGCACAATACTCCAACCAAGTCAAGACACGGAAGAGTAAGAGTTAGAAGTGGAAGAAGAATTACAAATAGAAGGAGAACAAGAGGTTCCATTTGTAGAAGAACCATTAGTTGAAGAAGAAGAAGCAATGGAAGACGCAAATCGTACACTCAAGGATTTGGCTTCTCATAGGCTTGATGCACAACGATGGTGTATTCAAACCAACTCAATATTCGAGATCAAGCCGGGGTTGCTTAGAGAGTTTCCAAAGTTTCATGGCATGGCGAATGAAGACCCAAACAAGCATCTTATGGAGTTCTATACCATTGTCAAGGCTATGCTTCCAGCGGAGACTGAAGCCGATGGTGCAATGATGAAAGTTTTTCCATTTTCTATGGTAGACAGTGCTAAGGATTGGTTGTATTTTTTGCCTGCCGGAAGTGTCACTACATGGAACGGGTTGAAGAAACTCTTTTTAGAGAGGTATTTTCCTGCGTCAAAGGCCACTCAAATTCGCAAAGAGATTTGTGGAATAAAGCAACATGCGGGAGAGTCTTTGTATGAATGTTGGGAGCGATACAAGAGATTGGTGGCAAGATGTCCTCACCATCAATTCAACGACGCTATGATAATCCAATACTTCTACGAAGGTCTTCAATCAAGTGATAGATATCTTCTTGATGCAGCGGGTGGTGGTGCACTAGTGAACAAGACGGTGGCCCAAGCTACCGATTTGATTGAAACTATGGCTATAAACTCGCAACAATTCTACACAAGAGGTGAACCAATGGTTAGGGGAGTGCATGAAGTTAGTGATTCATCATCATCACACCGTGATCAAAGGATGGACAATATGGAGGACATGATTCAAAAGATGACTGAGGTTATATTACCTTCGTATGGTGAAGAGTTGGATCAATCTAATGCGGTTTTTCCAAACCCACAAAGACGGTATGATCCCTATTCCAACACCTACAATCCGGGATGGAGATATCATCCAAATTTCAGTTATGCCAACAAGCAAGGTGTGGTTCAACAACCTACTTTCAACCGTCCGAGTGGATTTCAACCGCAACAACAACAATTTCAATCACAACAGCAATAATTCCAACCGCAACAACAACAATTTCAGCAACCACAACAACCGGTGCAAAATAAAGGTTCTGATATCGATGCAAAGTTACAAATAATGATGAAAGGTATTTCTACCATGTTCAAAGAAAGACAACAAGAAACCAAGAGTGCGATTAAGGATTTGCAGACTCAAGTGGGCACCATGGAAATTGATATCAACAAGTTGAAAGCACAAAATAGTGAGAGACTCCCTTCTCAACCCATTAACCCAAAAGAGGGTGTCAATGCCATTACGTTGAGAAGTGGTACACAACTTGAGCAACCCAAAGTTGCTGATTTGGGTGAAGAGGAAGTTCCAAAGGAGCCGGTTTTGGAGGAAAAGAGGGATGAAATTCCCCAAACACCCGAGGTACCTATTCCTAACTCTAAAACTCCTATTCCTACTTATGTTCCTCTTATACCTTTTCCTCGCAGATTTCCAAGTTCTAAGAAGGCGGAACTAGAAAAGGAGATTTTAGACGTTCTTAAGAAGATTCATATGAATATACCACTCATTGATGCTATCAAGAAAGTTCCCAAGTATGCAAAAGTGTTGAAGAACTTGTGTACCAATAAGCAAATGCTTAAAGGAAATGAAGTGCTAAGTGTGGGGGAGAATGCTTCGGCAATCTTACAACACAAACTCGCACTGAAATGCAAGGCCCGGTATCTTTGACATTCCAGTCACAATTGGTAACACCACTTTTAACAAAGCAATGTTATACTTAGGTGCATCCGTTAATGTTATTCCGGCATCCATGTATAAATCACTTAATCTAGGTCCTTTGATAAAGGCTAAAATTGTGTTGCAATTAGCCGATCGCTCTAATGTCTACCCAATGGGTATTGTTGAGGATGTTCTTGTGCAGGTTAATCAACTTGTATTCCCTGCTGACTTTTGTGTGTTAGAGATGGATGAAAGTTCACCGAACTCGTCTCTTCCATTGCTACTTGGGTGTCCCTTCATGAAAATGGCTAAAACCATCATTGATGTAGACAAGGGAACATTGGATATGGAGTTTGATGGAGAAATAATACGTTTTAACATTTTCGAGACGATGAGATATCCTAGTGATGTCCACTCTTTTTTTTCCGTTGATGTTATAGATGCATTGGCGCAAAAACTGTTTGAATTGAATGGTGATGATGCTTTGGAAACTGTTTTAACTACATCCATGGATGACGATGTAGAGTGTGGTAATGAAGTCAAGGAAGCCCTTGGTGATCTTAACTCACCACAAGGATGTCCGAAAACTCATAATATCTCTTTTATTTCTTTACCATGCAGTGATGAAAAGCTTTTACCTTCTATTGTTAAATCTCCAAAGTTGGAATTGAAACCTCTTCCAAGTCACTCAAAGTACTTGTACTTGGGTGATAATGAAGAGTTACATGTGATTGTTTCTAACGAGCTTAGTGAATTATAGGAGAAAAAACTTCTAAGGGTGCTAAGGAAGCACAAGACGTCCATAGGATGGACAATCGCTGATATCAAGGGTATAAGCCCTGCCGTTTGTATGCAGATTCGTTTGGAGGACGATGCAAAGCCTACAAGGGAAGCGCAACGTCGTTTGAACCCTCCCATAATGGAAGTTATGAAAAAGGAGATACTCAAGCTTTTGGAAGTGGGTGTTATCTACCCCATATCCGATAGCAAGTGGGTGAGCCCGGTACAAGTTGTACCAAAGAAATCAGGTGTAACGGCGGTAGAGAATGATGAGAATGAACTTGTACCAACTCGTGTGCATACCGGTTGGAGGGTTTGTATTGATTATAGAAAGTTGAATGCTACTACTAGGAAGGATCATTTTCCTTTACCTTTTATTGATCAAATGCTTGAACGTTTAGATGGACATGCTTATTATTGTTTCCTTGATGGTTATTAAGGTTACAATTATATTGTGATAGCACCGGAGGACCAAGAGAAAACCACTTTCACTTGTCCGTTCGGTACTTTTGCTTATATAAGGATGCCTTTTGGCTTATGCAATGCTCCAGATACCTTTCAAAGGTGTATGGTAAGTATCTTTTCCGAGTATGTTTAAAATATCATTGAAGTGTTTATGGATGACTTTAGTGTCTTTGGTGATTCATTTGACCTTTGTTTGAACAACTTGTCATTAATCCTTGAACGATGTGTTGAAACAAACCTTGTGCTGAATTGGGAGAAGTGCCATTTCATGGTAACTCATGGCATAGTTTTAGGCCATATAATATCTTCTAAAGGTTTGGAAGTTGATAAATCTAAGATAGACCTTATTCGTGCTCTAACCCCTCCCACTACGGTGAGGGAGATACGCTCTTTTCTTGGACATGCAGGTTTTTATCGTAGATTTATCAAGGATTTTTCCAAGATAGCATCACCACTTTGCAACTTATTGCAAAAAGATGTGATTTTTTAACTTTGATGAAAAGTGTATGGCGGCATTTAATCGTTTGAAAGAACTTTTGATTTCATCCCCTATCATTAAACCACCGGATTGGAGCAAGCCTTTTGAGCTAATGTGTGATGCTAGTGATTACGCGGTTGGTGCGGTACTTGGGCAGCGTGTGGGGAAGATACCTCATGTTATTTATTATGCTTCTAGAACGTTAAATGAAGCCCAACAAAACTACACAACCACTGAAAAAGAGTTTTTAGCTATTGTATTTGCATTGGAGAAATTTCGCTCTTATCTAATTGGTGCAAAAGTTGTTGTTTTTATGATCATGCAGCACTTAGGTACTTGCTAGTGAAGAAAGAAGCGAAACCGAGGCTCATACGATGGATTTTACTCTTGCAAGAGTTTGATATTGAAATCAAAGACAAGAAATGAATTGAGAACATCGTTGCGGATCACTTGAGCCGTCTTGCTGTGGATAAGGAAGCTATCCCATTGCGTGAAAGTTTCCCGGATGAGCAACTATTCTCAATTGCAATTGTAGAACCATGGTATGCGGATATTGTGAATTACTTGGTAACTAAACAAATCCCAAAGAACTTGTCTCGTGCTGAGAGGGACAAACTTAAGAGGTTAGGGAACCAATATATATGGGATGATCCATACTTATGGAAACATGGCAGAGACCAAGTAATAAGAAGGTGCGTTCCCGAATCTGAGTTTAATTCTATCTTGTCATTTTGTCACTCTTATGCTTGCGGAAGACATTTTGGAAGTAAAAGAAACGCTCACAAAGTTCTTGAAAGCGGTTTCTATTGGCCAACCTTTTTTAAGGATGCATATATATTTTGCACAACTTGTGATAGGTGCCAAAGAACAGGCAATCTAGGTGCCCGAAATCAAATGCCACAAACTTTTATTCAATTTATTGAAGTTTTTGATGTATGGGGTATTGATTTTATGGGTTCTTTTTTCAACTCTCATGGGAATTTTTACATCTTACTTGTTGTTGATTATGTCTCTAAATGGGTGGAAGCTAAGGCCACTCCTACCAATGATTCCAAGGTTGTTTCATATTTTGTGCAAGCTAACATTTTTGCAAGGTTTGGAATTCCAAGAGCCATAATTAGCGATGGGGGTTCTCACTTCAAAAACAGAATTTTGCAAAGCTTGTTGAAGAAATACAATGTGTCACACAAAATTGCAACACCTTATCATCCTCAAACAAATGGACAAGCCGAGGTTTCTAACCGGGAGGTGAAATCCATACTAGAGAAGACGGTGAATCCAACAAGGAAAGATTGGAGTTTGAGACTAAATGATGCTTTGTGGGCTTATAGAACCGCATACAAGACACCTATTGGGATGTATCCCTTTAGGCTTGTGTATGGTAAACTTTGTCACTTACCCGTGGAGATTGAGCATAAGGCGTTTTGGGCGATTAAGCAATGAAATATGGAGATGGATGGTGCTGGAAAGCAAATTAAGCTACAACTCCAAGAGCTGGAAGAGCTTCGCAATGATGCATTTGAAAGCTCTCGAATTTACAAGGAAAAAACGAAGGCCTTTCATGATACTATGATTTATAGAAAACAATTTTGTGTTGGGCAGAAAGTGCTTTTGTTTAATTCTCGCTTGCATTTATTTCCGGGTAAATTAAGGTCACGATGGATCGGACCTTTTATTATTACTAATGTGTATTCTCATGGTGCAGTAGAAATTCGTAGCATAGCTACAGGAAAGGAACTTAAAGTTAATGGGCACTGGTTGAAACCATATTATGAGAATTTCACTTCCTAAGTGGTGGAAGGATCCAATTTTGTGGATGCACTCCCTTTGGAGGAGTCATAGAAAGCGAGGAGCAAGTCGGGATGACGACTTTAAACCAAGCGCTAAGTGGGAGGCAACCCACCGGTTTTGTATCTTTACCTTTATCTTTTAATTCTTTAAGCATTTTATCTTTATTTTCTTGTTTTTTCATATCATTTGAGGAAATTTCCCACCTTGAACTCTCTTTGGACGATTCAATTTTACATTGAGGACAATGTAAAGTTTAAGTGTGGGGGAGCATTTATATGTTTGTATAGTTTGTTTTAGTTTGTTTTATGCCTTTTAAAAAAAAAAAAAAAACCAAGAATATTTTTTTTGTGCTTTTTGAACTCCGAAATCTAGAAGCTTGTGCCTTTAGGATGACACCATTAGTGGATGGAACCATTTTGATTGCAGGAGTTGAGGAACCAATTAACTAAAAGGGATGAACATAGCTCAGAAATCACAAATAAAATGATAGTTGTTACCATATCTCGGAATATCACCATATCATGTTCTCTATGTGATTTGGTGGGTCACTAAAAATCGAGTTGTTATTACTGCTAGGATGAAATAGAGTGATTGAGTTGCTAAAATAAAATAAAATAAGAGACCGACCAATTAGACCAAATGGAATAAAAATGACACTTGGGAATAGCAGTATGTGTGAAACGTTATCCCTGTCTCCGTCGCCTAAACAAGCGTGGAATGCAGGATCCAAGGCAACTATCACGTACTTGCTGACAAGAAGCATGCGCTTGGATCCAAAAGATTAATCATGCTGTCTAATAATAATAAAAAAAAAAGTGAAAAAGAAAAGAAAAAGAAAAGAAAAGAAAGTATTATTTTTGGTGAATAAAGTCACTCCTGGTTCCCTTGTATATGTCAGTGAGTTGATGTAAAAATAAGTTTGTTGACCACTGGTTCCCTTGTATATGCCAGTGTGTTAACACTAGAATTCAGACCAGTAGCTCAATCCAATAGGATGCATAGGTTCATCTTGGCGGTGACCTTCAGACATATATGGGATACATCGATCACTTGTGAACATTCGCCAACATCTACATCTATATCCATCTTCTTAATCTTTTCATTGTGATTGTGGTTTGTTAGTTTCCGAGTATTGTGGCTTGTTCGACTATCTAATTAAAGATTTATTTACTAATATATGAATTGAATTTTTGCAAGGTACCTCCTCCTGTAATCATTTTGGATTCGTTCATTGATTTGTCACAAATAGACGGAGTTGGAAATATAGGTTTTGTAGGCATACCTCTTGTAAACCTTCACGAGACTAAAACTCGTCCACTAGAGACACCTAGGGGTTCAAAGGCTTGTTATTTATGCTTAAAGTGACCATAACCTCAACGAGACGGAGTTGTATGTATTTGTTTTAGAATTGTTTTGTTTGATTTGCTCGAGGACTAGCAAAGTCTAAGTGTGGGGGAATTTGATAGGTGTTGTAAAACACCTAATTTTATATCTAGTATTTATGCTTTCTTTGCTAATCTTATGTATGAATTTGAGTTGATTAGGTGCAATGGAATCCTTTGGAGCAAAAGAAGAAGAAATTGTCCTTTTGGAGCGTAAAGACAAAGAGGGAATTCGCAGGCGACATTTGGAGCAAGAATATGCGTAATAAGGAAGTGAATAGGCTGTCGGTTTGGCGAAGTTGACAGGTTAAATGAGATATGGGCATCCCTTATCCAAGTCAGTTGGGTGTCTATATCAATTTCCTCTCTTAGACACCCTAAAATTGAGAGAACATCGATTTTCTCTCATTCATGTTGGTGGCTGTTTTATGTGTGTCTGAAAGTTAGAGAATTTTGAGAAAGAAAAGTGAAGTGAGGATGGCGGCTCAGAGAAGAAAGAAATCTGAGACTGAGGAGCAAACGTTGAGATTCAAATTTATATGAAGAAGAAGTTAGAAACAAAAAGGGGTTTTTTGATTCCGTTGTTGATGAGTTGAAATATGGTGATGTAGAAGTTAATTTCTGGAGAAAAGCTAAGGAATTCAAGAATCAGAAGAATGGGTGTTGATGGAATTCAAGTTTGAGTTGGATCTGTGATGATTAGGGCTTGAACCTGTTATGAATTCGAAGCTCAACAGGATAAAATCGATGGGTCTCTGTGGCTGTTTCTGTTTGAAGATTAGGGTTATTGTTGAACTTGAAATCCAATAACTGTGTTACTTAGGTTCGATTCAATCTGGTTTGAATTAGTATTTTCACAAAAATTGAGGTTAGGGTTCTGTGTTGGTGCTTGAAATGAAGGAGAAGATGATTTGAATCGAAATGGAGGCAATTATGAAGAAAATGGAAGAACTGATTTCTGCAGCTGTGCTCAGGGAGATGGTGAATGAATCCTTATGTGCTTGAGAATGGGTCTGTGGTGCTTGTTGATTTGCAGAGATTGAGATGGTTCTGATGTGGACTCTAATACAGAGAACAAGAAGATTGTGAAGCTGTTTTTGAATTGGTTCTGCAATGGAATTGTGTGCTGGTGCTGGGAAGGCCTTGTGTTGTTACTGCTAAAGTGGAAACTAGGTGATGTTTGAAATGGATGTGTGCTGCTAGTGGTTTGAAGTTCAGATGGTTTTGAACTGAGTTTATTGGTGCTGCAATTGGAGATGCACTGTGTGTTTCTGGGGACTAAGGGGAATGTTAGGTTGCAGTCTAGTTTGAGGTAATGGAGCAGTTGTATGTGCTGAGAGCTGGGACTGTAAGTAGTTGCATTGTGTTGAGCAGCTGTAATTGAATATGGTTCAAGTTAAGTGAAGCTGTGTTGGTTCAATGAAGTTGCATTTGACAGTGTTTGGCCTGGAAGTAAGATGTTGCAGGTGGCTTGACTGAGAAGGAGATGTAGTTATGCAATTGCAGTTGCAGGGGCAGCTTGTGTTGCAGTATTGCAGAAGAGGGAGCTACAGATGCTGTTGTTTTTTAAGTTGTGGGGTTGTATGCTTGGTGGAAGTTGTGGATTTGTTGCATTTGGAGATGTGAATCTGAAGCTGAAGTTGGAAGCTGCAGAATGGTTAGGGTTTGAGTTGCAATGGAAATGATTCAGGTGGTATTGAAATGAGATGTGTTGTTGTTGTGGATAAGTTGATGCTATTGGAGCTGGAGCTGTGAAGCTAAGAAGGTCCAAGGAGGTAATTAAAGGAGTAGCTGGGAGTGAGGGCTCATGCTGTTGCAGGTGCTAACTGGTGTCTGCATTGTAGGGAAGTATAGAAGAAGCTGTGAGATTGCACTGGGGTTGGCAGTAATGGATTGCAGGTGGTGCTGTTAGTAGATGGTGCTATGGCTTTATGCAAATGGCAGCTGGATGGTGGAGTTTAGTTTGATTTCAAGGTGCTAGTGCAGTCGCAGACGAGAGAACTGATGCTGTTGCAGGTGGGCTTTTCAAGGAATGCGCTGCAGGAAGTATTGGTTGTGTCAACAAGGATTGAACTGAGTATGCAGGGCCATCTTGGCCGTGACTGAAGTATGGATGTGCAAGCTGCAACTGGCCTAGGCCAAGTCACTCAGATGAGTCATTTAGCTGACTGTCACCTGACTTAGATGACTCGGTTGACTAGACCGAGTTGACTCGTTGACAGGTGACCGGGTGGACTTTGCCGGTCACCTGAAATATTTTTCGGTGCCGGATTCCGTCCAAAAACACATCTTTCCGGCGAACAATTTTTGGGTCATATTTTCACATGGGTTTTTCACACACATGAGTTTAGTGGACTTCTTGGTATTAGACCTTGGGCTTTGAAGACCTAATTTGGGAAGTTGGGAAGCTATACAAGAGAAAAGTTTCTATTCTTTTGGGGATCACAGATCTTGATTCTACTGGAGTTTTGAAGGAGAGCGATTATACTAGGGTTTGCTTTCGTTTATTTTTCATGTTCTTCATTTTATTTTTGATAATAATTATGTTGAATCCAAAAACTATGAGTAGCTAAACTTCATATTATTGGTTATGGGATAAACATTGTCGACTACATTGTGAGTAGCTAAACACTGTCGACTAATATTTAGTCGGCGAGGTTCTAATCATATACTAAGCCGACTACAACACTGCCGGTATGGTTGTATTAAAGAAAGATGCCGGCTATTAACTCAGGAAAATTAGGTTTCTGTGACATCAAACCAGAAGGGTACAAGTCTAAGAAAATGCCGACTAAAGAAAAGTCGGCAAGGTTGGTTATTGAATACCTTTCCAGCCCTGGTTATTGTCTAACAGTCGCCATGGATGTATGAAAATTCGGCAAGATATTCATCATGAGACCATGCCGGCTCTTACAAAATATCAACAGCCGACGTGGTTTTAAATTATCGACCTTGTCGACCAAAACACATAAATCATAATTTTTTGATAATCTAATCTAATATAACAACAATCATACAACACATCAGAATAATGGGTTTGAGTTTAGAAATCACTTACAATCTTCTTTTCGTCGGTGGATTATTCTTCTCAACATTCTCAGGGATTGCATTCTCGGGTTTACTCATTCCAACTTTTTCCTAACTTTTTCCCTCTGATTTGGATCTTTTGATGTTACCTGTTGAATCTTTGTTGCTACTGGATCGTTTAGAATCAACCATTTTTTTTTGTAGAAAATCAAAATTGAAATTTTGGGTTGATGTAATAAGATGAAGGAAGGAGAAGAGGTGAGGGATTAGAGAAGATAGATTAGGAGAAAGATTAAACATTTTTAGTATTTAAGTTTAGGATTTAGTTTTAAGTTAATTAGTGCAGGGGTACTAAAGTAACTTCGCCAAGTTTTGACCTCCCCTTAGTAAGGGCACTATGTCCATTTAAATCTGGGTATACCTCAATCAAGCCAGGATTAGTTATGGTAAGCATTAAGTATGCCTCAACATGTTACATTCTTTTACATGGTAAAACATTGTTGGGCTAAAAACATGGATGGGCTATAGCCTAGGCTAGCCCGTTACTGGGTTCCATCCCTGCTCAATTTATAGTCATAGTAAATGGATTGAGTTTCTTGGCAAGGGCCAGAGTTGTGGATCTTGTTTAGTTCACACTCATATGTATCCATTTTTTTTGGGACTACTCAAATATGGAGGGGGCTACTTTGTGATAGGAATGTCTACCCTATATTTATAAGGGGTGTCCTAAAGTATGGAAATGACTACCCTACCCTTAATCTAATTAAAATTAAAACTAATCTAATAAATATATATACACACACAAATATATATATATATATATAACCTAATCTAAATCATTAACAGAACAAAATCAAAACTATAACAAATCCATTACTTTTAATTTTTCACAAATCCGTTACTATTAGAGGGTTCATTTTCTTCACTTCTTTCCGCTTCATCGTCTCGATTAAAAAAAAAATTCCACAAAACCATTACTTGGTTGAAAAATGAGTAGTAATCATAAAAATGAGTTGAAAATGGAAGTTGTAGAGAGAAGTTTAGCTAGGAATTATGTGAAACAGTTTGTCGAACTAGCCTAACTCAGCTTTAATGGAGTTTTTTCTTTCAGAGAAAAGTTCGGTTACCTCGCAAAAAAAAATTCATAACCGAACTTTTAAGTTGCAGAGAGAAGTTCGGTTACGTCGCATTTTTTTTCTCCTAACCGAACTTTTCTTTGAAAACCTATATATTAAGTTTGGTTACGTCGCAACTTTTTTTTTCCTAGCCGAACTTTTCTCGGAAAGCAAAAACTCCATTAAAGATGAGTTCGGCTACCTGTGTCTTCAGAACCATTAGCAGAACTACACTTGCAGATGAGTTCGGCTACCTGTTCTTCAGATGTCGTAGCCGAACTTTATTTCCATGGTCGAAATCAGTTTATAAAATTTTCATTTTTTCGAAAGTTTTTCCCAATTCAAGCAACATTAACTAAATTTGAAGTATACCTAAGTACCCAAAACCCTCATTTCGAAATAAACCATCTTACAAAAAAAAAAAAAAACTTTCTTCTCAAAAACTATTCTTTTGAAAACACCCAACTAATTAATCTAACATCACTAATTAATCATTACACTGACACTAATTAATCATTGCACTAACTAATTTAATTACCAATGGCAAGTTTGGTATTCAAAAAAATCTTAAATAAGGGGTGACTCATTATTACTTCTAATATCCGCCCAAAAATCGAAGAGTAGTCCCTTCTATTTTTGAGTAGTGCCCAAAAATATTAGGGGAGGACCTTCAAAACTGAATTTCCATTGTATCATCATCATTAGGGGAGGACCTCCAAAACTGAATTTCCATTGTATCATCATTCAGGTTCCTGACAACTGAGAGCAAAGGTCGGTTCTGGGCAAATGACAGAAGAAGGTGCTGGGCCTGAGTGATGCAGTTGGAAAACGGGTGGTTTTGGAGTGGAAGGTCTGTTTAGAGTTTAACGTAGTTCCCGTTATCGCTGCTCGTCAACCAAGTTAGAGTATATAAGAAAGATTTAGAGCAAAAGAAAACACTAGGGCAGGGGAAATTATCGTGATCGTGAGTTATTGAATTCGCAGTATAGGTTGCATCCATCAGATAGTTCGGCGGATTCTTACTTCTTTTCACGTAATTGCGGAAGCGAAACAGGTATTCCACGATGTCATAATTTTTAATACTATTTTTTTTTTGAAGCATATAATTTTTAATACTATGTTTTGATTTTGATTAGTCTCATGTATATTTCGTAGCAATTACTAGCTAGACCAATAACCCTAGTTCGTTTCATGAAAAGTATTCATGGATCGTTAATCTCTAGTCTCTGTTCTTGCAGCTTTCTTATTTCAAACTTTATATAGGGTTTTGTTTATCTCCAAAGATGTCGTCGAGGCAAGTAATCAAAAAGATACAGTGTGATATATTAAACAAGTTTGTCGAAGTTGGGAAGGTACCCTCTCTACCTAAGGTCTCGTATATGGAGAAGTTTAAGAATGCAGTCATACCCTTTGGAAAGAAGAACAAATTTATAGAACCCATTCGGTGTAACCGAATTCCATGCTGTGGAGCTTATCCACCTTATGAAGAGACGGGATCAGCAAAACATAAAACTAGTTTTAGAGAATTGCTGATCAAAAAAATCAAATTTTGGCGTAAATAGAAAAACACCGAAGCAGAGATTATTGGAAGGAAAGTGAATGGAGTTTGTTCTTATATCAAGGTAGAACAGAAAAAAGGTCGAGTACTTTGTAATCTTAATATGCCTTGTTTAGATAATACTGCTATATCTTTTCTAGTAGAAAACATGGTATTTGCCCTTTTCGGTCTCTTTGTTTTTTTTTTTTCTTCTCAAATTTAAAACAACATGTAACTAAGCAAATTGCTAAAACATTAGGTTCTCGCATATTACTAGCTATGAAGAGGGAATTGTTTATAAACCTTATCAATTCTTCTAAATTTTCAGAAGTTAATCCTAGTGAAAGACATTCATCACGCTCTTTCATTTGTAAAAAACAGAAAACAACAACATCAACAATGCTTACTCAAATTGCCACTTTTGTTTAGATATCTAGCAAACTGCAAAGAAACACCTTCCTGAAATACCACACAATTCATATTGTTTTTCCCTTTACCTTGTTTTGGATTTCTTTCGTGATTACCGGTCTAGAACGACGTCAATAAGGTGATCACCCTAAAGAACACCCAACTTTTTTTTTTTGTTCTAATCGGTTTGTATAAAATGTTAGTGATTGAGATTTGAGAATAATTGAAGGTTATTAGAGCATCTCCAACAGAAGGTGCAAAAAATCTTACATGAAATTATTGTTTAGTCCTTTTATTTATGGGGTCTATCCAGAGAGTAAATTTATGACCACATGCCTAGAAACTATCTTCAAAGAAAATGCAAGTGGAACATCTATCCAAAGAAAATGCAAATTACTATCAACTCTAGCTCTCTGAGGTGGCAAATAAGACGGTGTCCATTGATTCATTTCAAATTTATCCTTGCTTCTTCATTATAGCACATGGTCTTTTAGCCATGCAGGATGCTTTGTTAGGAATTTCAACTCTATTAAAGCATTCGCAGGCACAAGTTAGGATGCTTTTCTCAGTAAGATCAACAAGGATATGGAGCCAATTGTAAGGAATAAGGTGAGATTCGTGGAATGACGTCCTTGAGACGTATTATACTAAAAAAAAAAAACATATTTTGACAAGTGTTCTAACAATTGCAATTGCATTTAGGAAAACAAGAACTATCACAGCGTTCTAAACTGCACAACACTTTGCTGAATACTTTTGTCCTTCTTGGAGATGATATCATAGTAAACCATTAAGCAAGTTTTTATAAAACACAAAGGTATAGCCAGTGAAAATTACAATCATCACAACAAAAACATGTGAGAACTGCAGTTTTCACTGTTGGAAATAATTTACAATTTCGTATGCAACTGAGAAATAATACTTTGATTACACTGATAATAGTAACAAACAACTCAAGAAACATGAGAAAAATACTTAACACTCACTGATGTGTTATTGTTATACCGGAGATGCACTGATGATAGTATTTAAAACTTAGTAGAGGCACGTATGAGATACGCTGAGCTAAAGGTAATATTGCCCGCTACTCCTACGAGATGCTATAACAATTAACAAATTACCTCCAGGATACAACTATTGTTAGTTCTCCTCTATGTGTAGCATACACAGAGAGAACCCTTAGAACTTGGCAGCAAATAATGAAAACAAAAACATAAATCGAAACTACAACCAGTTTCAGAGAAATGTAAAAAGTAATTTATGTTTCGTAAACTAACTATGTTTTTGTAAATGAGAGAAGTAGTATTACAAAATTATGTTTCTGTAAACTACAACTCGTTTTTTATGTTTCAGTAAACTTAAATAAAATTTCGAAAGAATAAAAGAAGAAGAAGAATTTAGAGAGAAGAGTTAAGAAAGGTATGGTTTCAAATGAAATTCTTCTCTCGTATTTATAGCAAAAAACATTTCAACGTTCGACCAAGAATCCAATGTGCGACAGACTGTCCGTGATTCACGCTTCAGCTTTTGTCGGACGAGTAAAAGCATCCGTTAAAAATACAGTAAAATGTTTTTGTCGGAATTCAAATTTTTTTGAGATTCTTCTCGAGGTGCACAGGTGTTACAACGACATTTTTTTCAAAGATGCTTCACGAGGTTTTTTGCACACGGGTCGGACACCCAAAACCGAGAAGGCAAAGAATAAAATTCTTTATATGTGTGGGAGAAACGTGTGGAAAAATTCAGTAAAAAGATAGGGTCGGATAAACCCACACCCACACCCACACCCTCTCCCTCTCCCACGCCCACGCCGAGCCGAGCCGAGCGAGCGTGCTTCTGTGCGAAGCACCGCGCGAACGGGAAAGGCAATAAGAAATGCAATAAGGTTTAGGCAACCTTGCCATAGTCTAGGGCTTTCCCCATACACAAAGGTCTAAAGACCCAAAGGGCCATACCCTTAAGGCTAAACCAATGCTATTTAAGTCTAAAACTCTAAGTGTTTTAGTCTATATGGGACTAATGTTTTATTCATTCACATGAAAAAACATCTAGGGAGTAATAGGTCTTGGGATCAAAACATGGTCCATGCATTTTTTGATTAAAACAAAACATTGTTTTTTCTAACAATCCCCCACATGAATAATAAAACATTTCGATAAAACACGAGAAAACATAAGGCAACAATATAGGCTAAGGTGTCCCAAGGATTGAACCTTAACTTAGTGAGAGGTTACCTGAACTGCTTGTTGATACGGTGAACGCAATGTCTTGAACCGCCAACAATGAATGCAATTCGAAATAACGACCACACTTGATGCCTCAACCGAAGAAAACAGGTGCCAAGCTCTTGCGGTTGTGCCCATTTTGGCCGTGGGCTAAAATCCCGGACTTAATGAATGTCTCTAGAGAATCAGCTCAAATTCTCATAGGAAGCGGCCCCACTTCCAACATCCACAAAGGTGAGTCCATAAAGAGTGTCCTGCCACACCCCGCTTTAATCAAAGCCATGGTACCCATTAAGATCGCAAAAGATCATCCTTAATTCTGCAGGTAGCACTATCGCACAGTTACACCATAGGGAGGGACAAAGATAGTGCTTTACCCAATATCACCATAAATTAGTTGTCTCATTGAACCTTGATTTTGGAAATCCAATCACAAGGTTGAGTATCCTTCATGGTGATTTAATCAATGAGCTTAAGTCCCATCCCCCTCGATGTAAATTTAACTTCCTCTCTGGTTAAGCCTTTCGTCAAAGGATCTGCAAGATTATCTTTGGATTTTACAAAGTCTATCGAGATAATACCAGTAGAGAGTAGTTGTTTCACCGTCTTGTGTCTTCTTCGTATATGTATAGACTTCCCGTTGTATACATTGTTCTTTGCGCAACCAAGAGCAGCTTTACTGTCACAGTGGATTGCGATTGAAGACACAGGCTTGGGACAGAGTGGAATTCCTCCCAGGAAACATCGTATCCATTCAGCTTCCTCTCCAGCTTTTTCCAAGGCTATAAATTCAGACTCCATAGTGGATTTAGCTATACATGTCTGTTTGGTGGACTTCCATGAGACAGACACACCTCCAAGTAAGAAGATGTACCCACTAGTAGACTTGCACTCTTTGAGTCGATATCCAGTTGGCATCACAATACCCTTCCAAAGACAGCAGGATACTTCCCAAAACTTAAGCAATAGTTTGAGGTCCCTCTCAGGTAACGTAAAACTCTAAAGAGAGCATACCGGTGATCTGCCCCTGGGTTGCAAGTATACCGCTTAATCTACTCACAGAGTAAGCAATATCAGGTCTTGTACAGTTCATCAAATACATAAGACTACCAATAATGCGAGAATACTCAAGTTGATCAATACCCTTACCCTTGTTCTTTTTCAGTTTACAAGTGGGATCAAAAGAAGTAGATGCATGTTTAGCATTTTCATAATTAAATCTCTTTAATACGGTTTCAAAGATAATGAGATTGACTAAGACTATATCCATCAGACGTCTTTCGATTTTCATCCCTAAGATTACATCAGTAGGGCCTAAGTCTTTCATGTCAAAATTATCTCTAAGCATGCTTTTAATGTTATTAATAATATCAAGGTTACTTGCCTAATATGAGCATATCATCAACATATAGGCACACAATAACATGAGAATCATCCACAGATTTAATGTAAACACATTTATCAGATTCATTAACCTTGAAACCATTAGTTATCATAACATGATCAAATTTTTCATGCCATTGTTTAGGTGCTTGTTTTAAACCGTAAAGAGATTTGTTCAACTTGCATACTTTGTTTTCACAACCTTTTACAATAAAGCCTTCAGTTGATCCATATAAATTTCTTCATTCAATTCACCATATAAAAATGCAGTTTTAACATCCATCTGATGTATATGCAAATCATAAATTGAAGCTATAGCAATCAACATCCTAATCGAGGTGATTCTAGAGACTGGTGAATAAGTATCGAAGAAATCTAATCCTTCCTGTTGTCTATAGCCTTTAGCTACCAACCTAGCTTTATATTTATCTATAGTTCCATCTGTTCTAAGTTTCCTTTTGAACACCCATTTACAACCTATGGATTTACTACCAGGAGGTAAATCTACAAGCTCCCAAGTTTTATTTTGCTGAATGGACTCCCATTCATTTAATGAAGCTTCTTCCCAGAAGGGAGCTTCTGGAGAAGTCATAGCTTCTTTGTAGGTTTGGGGTTCAGACTCTACCGTTAGAGTCAAAAAATCTGGGCCAAAACTTGTTTCAGTTCTTACCCTTTTACTTCTTCTCAGTTCAGTCTCATACTCCAAAGTTGGAGTTTTACTAATCGATGGAACATCCGGGAGGTCATCATGGACCCTTTTTCGAGGTCCAGACCTTAAAGGAAAAATGTGTTCATAAAACACAGCATCTCTAGATTCCAATATGGTGTTCGACCAATGTTATTATGGTCAGGACTGATGACCAAGAACCTGTATGCAATTGTATGCTCAGGATACCCTAAGAAAACACAGTCAATTGTTTTAGGACCTAATTTAGTTTTCTTGGGATGAGGAATGGCCACCTTGGCCAAACACCCCCACACTTTAAAGTATGCATAGGAAGGTTGTTTACCATTCCACAATTCATAAGGAGTTTTATCAGATTTTTAAATGGAACTCGGTTCAAAATATAGCAAGCGAAAGGATAGCTTCCCCCACAAGTTCGAAGATAACCCTGAACTTGTCAACATAGCATTTACCATATCTATGAGTGTTCTATTTTTTCTTTCAGCTACACCATTCGATTCGGTGAATATGGTGCAGTTGTTTCATGAATGATTCCATTATGTTTACAAAACTCACCTATGGGTATCACATACTCACCGCCACGATATGACCTAAGAGTTTTAATTTTAACTCCTTTTTGGGTTTCTACTTCAATTTTATAAAATTTGAAGGCCTCTAAGGCTTCATCTTTACTTCTAAGAAGATGAACCTGACAATAGCGTGAGTAATCATCTATAAAAGTGATGTACCATTTTTTACCACTTCTTGTTGGTGTTGATTTCAAATCTCCTAAATCCGAGTGTATTAGTTCCAAAGGAACTGTTTTACGTTCAATCCTTTTATTAAACGGTTTTCTTGTATATTTAGATTCAACACAGATTTCACATCTTTGATTTTTATCAAAGTTTATTTTTGGTATGCAACCTAAATTAGCAAGTCTTTCTAGAGATTTTAGATTAACATGCCCAAGTCTATCATGCCAAACATGTGAAGAGTCACAAACATAAGCAGAAGAAGATGCATTAACATTCAATTTCAAATCAGATACACTAAGCTTAATCATGTTATCGGTAACATAACCTTTTCCTACGAATTCACCATGCTTAGAAAGGACAACAATATTAGATTCAGCAACAATCTTAAATCCTTTTCCTAGTAAGATGGTTTCTGAGATAAGGTTTTTGCATATGTCTGGGACGTAAAATACGTCATTCAATGCGAGAGTTTTTCTGAAAGTTAACTTGAGTTCGACCTTGCCTTTCCCCTCCACTTTCGCGGTGGTAGAGTTTCCCATGAACAATTTCTCATCATCTCCTACTATGGCATAAGAGGAGAAAGCATTTCTGAATTTACAGACATGCTTGGTGGCTCCAGAATCAAGCCACCAGTCTCTCACATTAGTCACACTAGAGACAAGGTCGACTTCAGACACCATGCCGTAAAGTATCCAGGATCATCTACTAGGTTTGCCTTATTTTTCTGTTTTGGATCATATTTGATCCTTTTAGGGGCCTTACAGTCTTTAGCCATATGTCCAGGTTTTCCACAGTTAAAACAGTCGCCTTTGATGGTGTGCTTAGTGACACCACCCTTAGGCTTAAAATTGTTACCTCTGGGTTTTCGACGTCTGTTACGTCTATTACCAATTTTGCTGGATTCTCCAGGAGTTTTCTTTGAAGCAGCTTTATCATCCAAAACATGAGCTTTGTAAGTCATGTTTTTGCTCAGCAACATGCTCTTGTCCTTGCTGCACATAAGCTCCTCAACCTGGATCTTTTTGCCAAGCTCCACCATAGTGATTTCACGAGTCTTGTGTCGTAGCCTCCTCTTGTATTCGCTCCATGAGGGTGGAAGCTTTTCAATCACAGCCGATACTTGTAGAGCTTCATCAAAAGTCATGCCTTCAGCAAGAATCTCGCTGATGAGGAGTTGAAGTTCAACGAACTGTTCTACCACAGGCTTTTCGTCAGTCATCTTGTATTCTAAGAACTTAGCCATCAAGAATTTCTTACTTCCAGCAGCTTCAGCATGATATTTTTCTTCTAGAGCTTCCCATAAATCAAAAGCATTAAAATCTTCTTTTGCATTATAGAAGTCATACAAGGAATCATCAAGACAATTAAGAATATGATTCTTGCACAAATAATTCTTCCTATTCCACCTGTCCAATTTATCTTCATTACCACGGCGATGAAGTTTTCTCGATGGTTTTTCTAAAGCATATCCATCTAACCTTTGGTCATTTAGGAAGAATAGCATTTTAGACTGCCATCTCTTAAAGTCCTTACCACTGAACTTTGGTGGTTTTTCTACGGTATTTTTTCCCATGTTCTTACAGCAATTACAATATCACAATATTACAATATTACAATCAGGCAAGGTATTACCTTTAGAATGTTGGAAATAATTTACAATTTCGTATGCAACTGAGAAATAATACTTTGATTACACTGATAATAGTAACAAACAACTCAAGAAACATGAGAAAAATACTTAACACTCACTGATGTGTTATTGTTATACCGGAGATGCACTGATGATAGTATTTAAAACTTAGTAGAGGCACGTATGAGATACGCTGAGCTAAAGGTAATATTGCCTGCTACTCCTCTGAGATGCTATAACAATTAACAAATTACCTCCAGGATACAACTACTGTTAGTTCTCCTCTATGTGTAGCATACACAGAGAGAACCCTTAGAACTTGGCAGCAAATAATGAAAACAAAAACATAAATCGAAACTACAACCAGTTTCAGAGAAATGTAAAAAGTAATTTATGTTTCTGTAAACTAACTATGTTTTTGTAAACAGAGAAGTAGTATTACAAAATTATGTTTCTGTAAACTACAACTCGTTTTTTATGTTTCTGTAAACTTAAATAAAATTTCTGAAAGAATAAAAGAAGAAGAAGAATTTCAGAGAGAAGAGTTCTGAATGGTATGGTTTCAAATGAAATTCTTCTCTCGTACTTATAGCAAAAAACATTTCAACGTTCGACCAAGAATCCAATGTGCGACAGACTGTCCGTGATTCACGCTTCAGCTTTTGTCGGACGAGTAAAAGCATCCGTTAAAAATACAGTAAAATGTTTTGTCGGAATTCAAATTTTTTTGAGATTCTTCTCGAGGTGCACAGGTGTTACAACGACATTTTTTCAAAGATGCTTCACGAGGTTTTTGCACACGGGTCGGACACCCAAAACCGAGAAGGCAAAGAATAAAATTCTTTATATGTGTGGGAGAAACGTGTGGAAAAATTCAGTAAAAAGATAGGGTCGGATAAACCCACACCCACACCCTCACCCTCACCCTCTCCCTCGCCCTCGCCCACGCCCACGCCCACGCCCACGCCGAGCCGAGCCGAGCGAGCGTGCGTGCTTCTGTGCGAAGCACCGCGCGAACGGGAAAGGCAATAAGAAATGCAATAAGGTTTAGGCAACCTTGCCATAGTCTAGGGCTTTCCCCATACACAAAGGTCTAAAGACCCAAAGGGCCATACCCTTAAGGCTAAACCAATGCTATTTAAGTCTAAAACTCTAAGTGTTTTAGTCTATATGGGACTAATGTTTTATTCATTCACATGAAAAAACATCTAGGGAGTAATAGGTCTTGGGATCAAAACATGGTCCATGCATTTTTTGATTAAAACAAAACATTGTTTTTTCTAACAATCCCCCACATGAATAATAAAACATTTCGATAAAACACGAGAAAACATAAGGCAACAATATAGGCTAAGGTGTCCCAAGGATTGAACCTTAACTTAGTGAGAGGTTACCTGAACTGCTTGTTGATACGGTGAACGCAATGTCTTGAACCGCCAACAATGAATGCAATTCAGAAATAACAGACCACACTTGATGCCTCAACCGAAGAAAACAGTGCCAAGCTCTTGCGGTTGTGCCCATTTTGGCCGTGGGCTAAAATCCCGGACTTAATGAATGTCTCTAGAGAATCAGCTCAAATTCTCATAGGAAGCGGCCCCACTTCCAACATCCACAAAGGTGAGTCCATAAAGAGTGTCTGCCACACACCCCGCTTTAATCAAAGCCATGGTACCCATTAAGATCGCAAAAGATCATCCTTAATTCTGCAGGTAGCACTATCGCACAGTTACACCATAGGGAGGGACAAAGATAGTGCTTTACCCAATATCACCATAAATTAGTTGTCTCATTGAACCTTGATTTTGGAAATCCAATCACAAGGTTGAGTATCCTTCATGGTGATTTAATCAATGAGCTTAAGTCCCATCCCCCTCGATGTAAATTTAACTTCCTCTCTGGTTAAGCCTTTCGTCAAAGGATCTGCAAGATTATCTTTGGATTTTACAAAGTCTATCGAGATAATACCAGTAGAGAGTAGTTGTTTCACCGTCTTGTGTCTTCTTCGTATATGTATAGACTTCCCGTTGTATACATTGTTCTTTGCGCAACCAAGAGCAGCTTTCTTTTGTCACGAGTGGATTGCGATTGAAGACATGAGCTTGGGCAGTGGAATTCCTCCCAGGAAACATCGTATCCATTCAGCTTCCTCTCCAGCTTTTTCCAAGGCTATAAATTCAGACTCCATAGTGGATTTAGCTATACATGTCTGTTTGGTGGACTTCCATGAGACAGACGCACCTCCAAGTAAGAAGATGTACCCACTAGTAGACTTGCACTCTTAAGTCGATATCCAGTTGGCATCACAATACCCTTCCAGACAGCAGGATACTTCCCAAAACTTAAGCAATAGTTTGAGGTCCCTCTCAGGTAACGTAAAACTCTAAAGAGAGCATACCAGTGATCCTGCCTGGGTTGCAAGTATACCGCTTAATCTACTCACGAGTAAGCAATATCAGGTCTTGTACAGTTCATCAAATACATAAGACTACCAATAATGCGAGAATACTCAAGTTGATCAATACCCTTACCCTTGTTCTTTTTCAGTTTACAAGTGGGATCAAAAGAAGTAGATGCAGGTTTAGCATTTTCATAATTAAATCTCTTTAATACGGTTTCAGCATAATGAGATTGACTAAGACTATATCCATCAGACGTCTTTCTGATTTTCATCCCTAAGATTACATCAGTAGGGCCTAAGTCTTTCATGTCAAAATTATCTCTAAGCATGCTTTTAATGTTATTAATAATATCAAGGTTACTGCCTAATATGAGCATATCATCAACATATAGGCACACAATAACATGAGAATCATCCACAGATTTAATGTAAACACATTTATCAGATTCATTAACCTTGAAACCATTAGTTATCATAACATGATCAAATTTTTCATGCCATTGTTTAG
The DNA here is from genome assembly GCA_023529315.1 of Papaver bracteatum. Lineage (NCBI taxonomy): Eukaryota > Viridiplantae > Streptophyta > Magnoliopsida > Ranunculales > Papaveraceae > Papaver > Papaver bracteatum. The sequence goes on from JAJJWX010001338.1 coordinate 485,411, forward strand.
GTGCTTGTTTTAAACCGTAAAGAGATTTGTTCAACTTGCATACTTTGTTTTCACAACCTTTTACAATAAAGCCTTCAGGTTGATCCATATAAATTTCTTCATTCAATTCACCATATAAAAATGCAGTTTTAACATCCATCTGATGTATATGCAAATCATAAATTGAAGCTATAGCAATCAACATCCTAATCGAGGTGATTCTAGAGACTGGTGAATAAGTATCGAAGAAATCTAATCCTTCCTGTTGTTTATAGCCTTTAGCTACCAACCTAGCTTTATATTTATCTATAGTTCCATCTGTTCTAAGTTTCCTTTTGAACACCCATTTATAACCTATGGATTTACTACCAGGAGGTAAATCTACAAGCTCCCAAGTTTCATTTTGTTGAATGGACTCCCATTCATTTAATGAAGCTTCTTCCCTCAGGGAGCTTCTGGAGAAGTCATAGCTTCTTTGTAGGTTTGGGGTTCAGACTCTACCGTTAGAGTCAAAAAATCTGGGCCAAAACTTGTTTCAGTTCTTACCCTTTTACTTCTTCTCAGTTCAGTCTCATACTCCAAAGTTGGAGTTTGACTAATCGATGGAACATCCCGGCAGGTCATCATGGACCCTTTTTCGAGGTCCAGACCTTAAAGGAAAAATGTGTTCATAAAACACAGCATCTCTAGATTCCAATATGGTGTTCTGACCAATGTTATTATGGTCAGGACTGATGACCAAGAACCTATATGCAATTGTATGCTCAGGATACCCTAAGAAAACACGGTCAATTGTTTTAGGACCTAATTTAGTTTTCTTGGGATGAGGAATGGCCACCTTGGCCAAACACCCCCACACTTTAAAGTATGCATAGGAAGGTTGTTTACCATTCCACAATTCATAAGGAGTTTTATCAGATTTTTTAAATGGAACTCGGTTCAAAATATAGCAAGCAGAAAGGATAGCTTCCCCCACAAGTTCGAAGATAACCCTGAACTTGTCAACATAGCATTTACCATATCTATGAGTGTTCTATTTTTTCTTTCAGCTACACCATTCGATTCTGGTGAATATGGTGCAGTTGTTTCATGAATGATTCCATTATGTTTACAAAACTCACCTATGGGTATCACATACTCACCGCCACGATATGACCTAAGAGTTTTAATTTTAACTCCTTTTTGGGTTTCTACTTCAATTTTATAAAATTTGAAGGCCTCTAAGGCTTCATCTTTACTTCTAAGAAGATGAACGACAATAGCGTGAGTAATCATCTATAAAAGTGATGTACCATTTTTTACCACTTCTTGTTGGTGTTGATTTCAAATCTCCTAAATCCGAAAGTGTATTAGTTCCAAAGGAACTGTTTTACGTTCAATCCTTTTATTAAACGGTTTTCTTGTATATTTAGATTCAACACAGATTTCACATCTTTGATTTTTATCAAAGTTTATTTTTGGTATGCTTTGACCTAAATTAGCAAGTCTTTCTAGAGATTTTAGATTAACATGCCCAAGTCTATCATGCCAAACATGTGAAGAGTCACAAACATAAGCAGAAGAAGATGCATTAACATTCAATTTCAAATCAGATACACTAAGCTTAATCATGTTATCGGTAACATAACCTTTTCCTACGAATTCACCATGCTTAGAAAGGACAACAGTATTAGATTCAGCAACAATCTTAAATCCTTTTCCTAGTAAGATGGTTTCTGAGATAAGGTTTTTGCATATGTCCTGGGACGTAAAATACGTCATTCAATGCGAGAGTTTTCCTGAAGTTAACTTCAGTTCGACCTTGCCTTTCCCCTCCACTTTCGCGGTGGTAGAGTTTCCCATGAACAATTTCTCATCATCTCCTACTATGGCATAAGAGGAGAAAGCATTTCTGAATTTACAGACATGCTTGGTGGCTCCAGAATCAAGCCACCAGTCTCTCACATTAGTCACACTAGAGACAAGGTCGACTTCAGACACCATGCAAGTAAAGTATCCAGGATCATCTACTAGGTTTGCCTTATTTTTCTGTTTTGGATCATATTTGATCCTTTTAGGGGCCTTACAGTCTTTAGCCATATGTCCAGGTTTTCCACAGTTAAAACAGTCGCCTTTGATGGTGTGCTTAGTGACACCACCCTTAGGCTTAAAATTGTTACCTCTGGGTTTTCGACGTCTGTTACGTCTATTACCAATTTTGCTGGATTCTCCAGGAGTTTTCTTTGAAGCAGCTTTATCATCCAAAACATGAGCTTTGTAAGTCATGTTTTTGCTCAGCAACATGCTCTTGTCCTTGCTGCACATAAGCTCCTCAACCTGGATCTTTTTGCCAAGCTCCACCATAGTGATTTCACGAGTCTTGTGTCGCAGACTCCTCTTGTATTCGCTCCATGAGGGTGGAAGCTTTTCAATCACAGCCGATACTTGTAGAGCTTCATCAAAAGTCATGCCTTCAGCAAGAATCTCGCTGATGAGGAGTTGAAGTTCAACGAACTGTTCTACCACAGGCTTTTCGTCAGTCATCTTGTATTCTAAGAACTTAGCCATCAAGAATTTCTTACTTCCAGCAGCTTCAGCATGATATTTTTCTTCTAGAGCTTCCCATAAATCAAAAGCATTAAAATCTTCTTTTGCATTATAGAAGTCATACAAGGAATCATCAAGACAATTAAGAATATGATTCTTGCACAAATAATTCTTCCTATTCCACCTGTCCAATTTATCTTCATTACCACGGCGATGAAGTTTTCTCGATGGTTTTTCTAAAGCATATCCATCTAACCTTTGGTCATTTAGGAAGAATAGCATTTTAGACTGCCATCTCTTAAAGTCCTTACCACTGAACTTTGGTGGTTTTTCTACGGTATTTTTTCCCATGTTCTTACAGCAATTACAATATCACAATATTACAATATTACAATCAGGCAAGGTATTACCTTTAGAATGTTGGAAATAATTTACAATTTCGTATGCAACTGAGAAATAATACTTTGATTACACTGATAATAGTAACAAACAACTCAAGAAACATGAGAAAAATACTTAACACTCACTGATGTGTTATTGTTATACCGGAGATGCACTGATGATAGTATTTAAAACTTAGTAGAGGCACGTATGAGATACGCTGAGCTAAAGGTAATATTGCCTGCTACTCCTCTGAGATGCTATAACAATTAACAAATTACCTCCAAGATACAACTACTGTTAGTTCTCCTCTATGTGTAGCATACACAGAGAGAGAACCCTTAGAACTTGGCAGCAAATAATGAAAACAAAAACATAAATCGAAACTACAACCAGTTTCAGAGAAATGTAAAAAGTAATTTATGTTTCTGTAAACTAACTATGTTTTTGTAAACAGAGAAGTAGTATTACAAAATTATGTTTCTGTAAACTACAACTCGTTTTTTATGTTTCTGTAAACTTAAATAAAATTTCTGAAAGAATAAAAGAAGAAGAAGAATTTCAGAGAGAAGAGTTCTGAAAGGTATGGTTTCAAATGAAATTCTTCTCTCGTACTTATAGCAAAAAACATTTCAACGTTCGACCAAGAATCCAATGTGCGACAGACTGTCCGTGATTCACGCTTCAGCTTTTGTCGGACGAGTAAAAGCATCCGTTAAAAATACAGTAAAATGTTTTGTCGGAATTCAAATTTTTTTGAGATTCTTCTCGAGGTGCACAGGTGTTACAACGATATTTTTTCAAAGATACTTCACGAGGTTTTTTGCACACGGGTCGGACACCCAAAACCGAGAAGGCAAAGAATAAAATTCTTTATATGTGTGGGAGAAACGTGTGGAAAAATTGAGTAAAAAGATAGGGTCGGATAAACCCACACCCACACCCACACCCTCTCCCTCTCCCTCTCCCTCTCCCACGCCCACGCCGAGCCGAGCCGAGCGAGCGTGCGTGCTTCTGTGCGAAGCACCGCGCGAACGGGAAAGGCAATAAGAAATGCAATAAGGTTTAGGCAACCTTGCCATAGTCTAGGGCTTTCCCCATACACAAAGGTCTAAAGACCCAAAGGGCCATACCCTTAAGGCTAAACCAATGCTATTTAAGTCTAAAACTCTAAGTGTTTTAGTCTATATGGGACTAATGTTTTATTCATTCACATGAAAAAACATCTAGGGAGTAATAGGTCTTGGGATCAAAAATGGTCCATGCATTTTTTGATTAAAACAAAACATTGTTTTTTCTAACATTCACCAACTACGAGTTTAGGTATTGCTAGTACAAATTTCTGTTGTCACAACTAAAACATGTTAAATTTGGAGTTTTCACAACTGAAACTTATGAAAGAATGCAGTTCACCAATTGCAATTTCAGGTATTTCTGGTGATAATGTTTATTTTCACTTCTGTCTGAGGTGAAAATTGTACTTGTCACAACAATAAAATGAGAAATCTGCATTTTTCACATTTGGAAAAAGGTGAAAACTATAAATTTTACAAAAAAAAATCAAAATGTGAAATCAGAATATTTCACATCATTTAAATCTTTACTTAGCAAACAAAATGTAGTGTCATTGAGAAGTAATATTGCAAATTTTGACTTGCATAATACGTTGGGGATTCCGAAGAATAGAGAAGTGTGAAAGTCAGCAGCTGCATCAAATCAAAGATGGAATTATTGTTCTCTTCTCCCTTTTTGTTGGATAAACACATTGGTCTGCAGAATGTAAGGATCTCCACTTAAATTACCTAAGAACTCAAAGTTGATTTCATCGTGTGTTGGCCCCTGCGAGGATAACTGCATGCAGCAAAATCTAGCATAAATAAATTACCAATAGTAACAAATAGCCAATAGTGCTGAATATGGATTACTATATAAAATTGAGCTATGGAGAAGAATGCTTACATCGTAGGCCGTGACAGTACCAGCATAGTTGCCACATACAAGCTTAATTTGCATATCAATCTTGTCAAATAGGTACTCATCCTTGGATTGAGAACCAGCTGGCTTTGTGAAATCTGCGTGTTTCACATTTGGGAAAAGGTGAAAACTGCAAATTTCACAATAGCGAAAAGTGATTTTTTCACATCAATTTGATGCTAGGAGCAGACATATTGGCTTAAGCCATTTTTTCATTTGTTTAAGAAGAAACAAAATATATATGATACGAGCAAGAAACATATGTGATTACAGTAAGACAATGCTTCAATGATGGTAAGTGATGTTGCACCAAATAACTAAACTACAAAATCAAGTGATAAATGTAATTATTTTTAATTAACTAAAGAAATAAAAATCAAATAAGGCTGCTTCAATGATGGTAAGTGATGTTGCAGCAAATAACTAAACTACAAAATCAAGTGATAAATATAATTATTTTTAATTAACTAAAGAAATAAAAATCAAAGAAACACTTAACTTATGGGTAAGTTGGTTGCATATTAATTAATGATCTGTATACAACAAGAAACTCAATTTGATGACCTCAAAATGGGGTGAAAATTGGGTTTTGTTTGATCGTGAAGCACGGCCGGCGATAACAAATCAAATCATCAAATAGCTAATATGAAGAAACCAAACGAAGAGAATAACAAGGAATCATCTGAAAATTGAAGCTCTTAAGGTGATATTGGGTTTTTTTCTTCTTTCGGTTCTGTTTTTTTTAGCTCAAGAGGAAGATGAATAATATGAAGCTAGAGAAGATTACGGGGGCGTGATTAACGAAGATGAGCGTAACTTTTGAGATTATCCCAAATATTTTGATATTTACTGTTTCCAAAGAAGTAATGGATGTAGAAAATATGACGCGGGTTGGGAGAATATGGCGGGGAGATAATAACGTTAATTGATTTTTGGGATTTTCCTATTTTTTTTTTTTTTACCGTAAACAAAATTTGGATAATTACTAATATGAAAATAAGATAATTGCTATAATAAAAGGTAGTAAAACTAGTAATTTTAAAACTAATTTTGTACTTTTAATATAGGCTATCTTAATGGTGGGTTTCTAATATAAAATTTTCAAAATTGGGCTAGAAATATTTTTCCCCTATCTCTAATAGTTATAGGTCCTACAAATTAGGAGGATGAAATACTAAATATAAAGGTATTAAAAAAGTCTTAACTACACATTCGGAATCACCTATAATTAATTCCAAGTCATCAATTTTATTTAAAAAATTAATTTTTAATATAAAATCATGCTAAAATAAATAATATTTTTTTTTTTTTATGTTTATCCAAATTAAAAATACATGGGATAACCTTGATTGTTGAAGATGAGTTTTAAGAAAATGATCTTATTTAGGCTTATGTTTGAAAACCCCAATAAATAGAGGTCTAAAAATGAACTCCGCGTAGGATTTTTTTAACATGTTGTTGGAGATGCTCTAAGGGTAGGGTGGGTATTTTTGAAGATATTTACTTACTTCATTGTATTATTGTATTTGATTTTGACCTCATATTGACTTAAAATTTAGCCGAAATCTTTCCCTCCACATATTCATTGGTTTTTCCTGTTTCTTGCCCTTATTTTCCTTGGTGATTTTGGGGCGACCCCAAAAGAATTAGGGGCGACACAAAATGACAAAATATGTCATAATCGGTAAGTTATTTCACAATCAGTAGGTTATTTCCGGGGCATTTTTTTAATGGCCAAACTACCATTTACAATCGGTAGATAACTATACAATCGGTAGTTAATCAACAATCGGGAGCAAATTTAGTTTGTATAACTTCCGAATATAAAGCATCCCCAAAATAAAATCCTATATCTTTTGAATTTTGATTATCCTATAATCAGTAGTAAATAAAGTTATCTTGACTCCCGATTATACAGTAGACCTTTGGCAAAAATGCTACCATAATCGGTAGGGAATTTAGGTTATTTAACTTCCGAATATAGAGTAGCCCCAAAATGAGGTATTGCAAAAAAAAAAAAATTTTGGAATTTTGGTTGAGCCTATAATCTGTAAGAAAGGAAGAGTTATCATGACTTCCGATTATACAGTGGCTCTCTTTGCAAATATCCTACCATAATCGGTAGTCAAGATACTTTGTATAACTACCGAATATAGAGTAGCCCCAAAATGAGATTTTGCAAAAATTCTCTTTTTTTTGGAATTTTGGTTGAGCCTATAATCGGTAAGAAAGGAAGAGTTATCATGACTTCCGATTATACAGTAGACCTCTTTGCCGAAATCTTACCATATTCGGTAGTCAAGATAGTTCATATAACTACCGAATATAGAGTAGCCCCAAAATCAGATTTTTCAAAAATCCTCTGGTTGATCCTATAATCGGTAGTAAATGAAGTTATCCTGACTTCCGATTATCCCGGCTCTCTTTGCAAATATCCAACCAATGCTGTCTCTTGAAGAAACCCTGTGGGAACAGACACGTTTTGTGAAAATTCTGGAAAACAGAATATAGAGTTGCCCCAAACTACCGATTATGGATTAACCTCCCGATTATGAAGGGGTATATAAGTATTTTCAACCTATTTTGTCTTTTGTGTCGCCCCTAATTCCATTGGGGTCGCCCCAAAAGACGCCAGACTTATTTTCCCAATTTCCCATCTCTTAATATTCTTTAAAATTAATCCACTTTTCCAATTGTTATTTTCACCATTTCCTATTTAACACCTACAAGAGTCACACCAAAGTAGTTGAAGTCGTTCCTCGGTGCTACTCGGTTGGGGAGCTTGGAGCGAGGAGCATTAAGTTCGGACTTGGAAATCGTCAAAGCTCAGTCTAATACACGGGATCTATTTATTAATAATTTATATATTGTTGCCCATAAGTCATGATTTGTACTTAAAATTTTAATACTATCATGTAATTAAGTGTGTAATATTGTTATATTTAATGTATTTATCATGTATTAGAGGTTTTTCTATTTTATAACTGTCATCTAAGGGTTATGAAAATTTTATTTTCTGATTTTAGTGCGTGCAAGGCCAACTTGGAAAAATCGTTAAATCGTTTTGCTCAAAAATCGGTCCAAATCGGCCGCCTTAATCGCTAAAAATTGGAAATGCCTTGGAATCGGAAATCGCCTCGTTCATATAGCCTGTAGCGATTACTCGGTGAGTAATCGGCCTTGGAGAGCGATTTTGACTACACTGAGTCATACTAATTGTGACTATAGTTTTTACTGCTTTTATTTATGTTCTTCTTCGTTAGTCTCTTCTTTTCCATTAAATACAACCATAAAAAAAAAAATCAAAAGCTTTGATAGATTTAATTAAGATAAGGAATATGCGGCACCGTTGCGTGAACCCCTATAACCAAATGATTTAATTAAGATTTAAAAACAAAATCCAAAAATTAGTTGATTTAAACGATATCCATCATGAGGACTACTGAGTTCTACATCAGCTTGCCTCCACAACAACTTGTACATATGCCATCCTCCGCTCCAGTACCAAGTGATCCCTCTCTCCACGACAACTTTTTCCGGTGGGTACTTAGTTTACCAACTGGTGATGACGACTGCGAGGAAATTGGGATTGGTTATCTTCGGCGGGTACTTAGTTTACCAACTGGTGATGACGACTGCGAGGAAATTGGGATTGGTTATCTTCGGCGGGTACTTCGTTTGCCAACTAGGGATGACAAAGTCTCGGAACTGTTGCATTCAAAAAATTATGGGTTGCTCTTATGGGTAGTCATTCTAGAAGAGCTAATAGTCTTAGCCTTCGCATTCACATTCTACCACTCTCGAAGTAGAGTGTATCACCACACCTCCAACAAGCAGCTGACATCGGAATCAAGTAGAAGCCGGATGTGTCATACAACCATGAAATCTCATATCACCAACAAGCTAGAGAAGCCCCTAATCGCGTTGCCTAACATGTTTCTATGTAAGTTATGCTTGAAAAAACCGAGAAAAACCTCTAAACCAAAAGCGAATATCACCCGACCACAGCCTTTACCTCTTAGGCCCCTAGGAGATAAAATCTGTTTTGATATTCCAAATATGTAAGTTCGGTTTCTTAAATAAATAAATTCCAACCTTCAAAAAAAAAAAAAAAGAGGACTACTGAGTTTAGCCATTAGTAGCATCCAAAAATCAATCATCTATGATCGATACCCCAAAACTCGAGAACCACACTCAAAATGTATTTTCGTACCAAAAACAGATGTTCTTCAACTGTACACAAAATGTAATTTTTGCACCAATGGAAATTGAATCGTTCGTATCTATCGTACATAATCAAATATTAGTTATCCAATTTGGACGAGTAGTTCTTCATACAGCAAAATAAAACAAAATCGAATTTGAACACTTGACTACATATTAGGTTTAATTTAACTTTTTCTTTGGATTTGATTTTGCATGAACAACCACTTGTTTTCGTGGAGGCATTTTGGGTAATAAATTAAGGTTTTTCCTATTTCCCAACCCTATTTTTCCTATTTCCCATCAATTAACAATTTATAAAATTAACCTACTTTTCAGTTCTGATTTTTCCTATTTACCACTTTTAAAAATCAAGTTGAATTTGACTATGACTATTACAATCCTTGTTCATCTCCTTATTCAGAATTAACTTTCCCTTTTTATTAAAAAATCATCAAGTTATAAACCCTAGATTTGATTTCGGTAATTATGGTATCCTAAATCGTATTGTTTTTTTAACCATTCAGTATTGGTTTAACCATTTAAATCTACAAACCATTTTGAAGACGACCAAGATATCACAGACCATTTAATTATTAATTATTTTCGAAAAGACTAATTAAACGAATTAAGTATATGTAACAGTTTGATTGGATTTCATATCTCCACTAGCTATACGTTCACCCTTACTTATTAAAATAAGTGGTGGGAATCTGATACATTAGCCATGGCCATGTAGTTTGATCACTAATCATTCATTAATTTACAGACCTATTGCTTTTCGTTAGTCAAGCCATCTCCAATCCTTTAAAACACTAAGTCCTATGAGCCCCACGTCGCACGGTGATTGTGATACTCCTCTCAAATTAAATTAGATAAAAACTTTGGGCATTAGTAAACCCGGAGAGGACACTTGGAAATTCATTATTGGTCAACACATTAAAATTACATTGACACTCGGTTTACACCTGGTTTTCAACCAGGCGTTATTAATATTTAGCTGGGCGTTATTCACTCTGTGAGCAGAGACGTGGGTATACACCACTCCCGATACAAACTACATGTAAATTAGTGTTTACACTTGGTTTACACTCAATACTTAACTGGACGTTTGTAACGTCGGCTAAGTATACAATACATCCGTTGGTACATTCTGCGATACTTTTCTTCCTTATCAAACCATAGTTTTTCCGCAAAAAAACTAAATACCAAACTTTAGGAAAAAAAAAACCTAAATACTGCAGGAAAAAACATGGTTCTAAAAACCTAAATACTGCAGAAAAAAACATGGTTCTTCCACATCAAATACCAGACTTGAATAAGCAAGTGACTAGGCTTGCTAGGAAGCTCAGTCTTTAAATTCTGCTCCATAAAACCTTTCGAACCTTTTATTTTAGCCAACTCAAATAACTTCGAGCAAATTTGAGATCTAAGAAGCTTTTTTCTGTTAAAAAACAGATCTCAAAAGAACTTCTGAAAACTGATATATGAAGAAGACGACGGGTTATGAGCCCAGTTTTTGGCCCGTCACCGATATACGAAATGACCCGATCGAACTACATTTATAAAAAAAATAACAAAGCAAAAATCACCCGACTTTCAAATTTGTGAGTTAACCGAGTCAACCCCTTTCTCAAACTTAAATTTTATTCTATCTCTCCATCTTGAATAGAAATGTTACTACTTCTTATCAAAATAAAGAGGACGGATCTGGTCACACGTCTAATATGACGTTATATGACTCGAGATTCTTATCATTGGATTTAAAAATTTAAACGGTCCTGATATCTTCGATTTACACATTTAGTTCCGGGTTTTTGATGGATCACCCGTGATTTTTATTTTTAATTCGTTTTATTCTCTCTTCGACAAATCTTATTTTTCTTCCTCTTCTATTTTGCTACTATATATTGAACTTAAGTTTGTCTGCCCGTACATTTGGTTTCTTTTACAACTTTTGAGTGTATAGTCTATCGTCTCCTGTGGAACCAAAAATTAAAGATATAAAATCAACTTCACCCGTCACAGATTGAACCATTTCTACGAGAATAACTAAAATACTACAAACAGTGCTCCAACATATGTGCACGGAAATTCTAGCTCACCTGTATCTCTGGGTGACGATTTATTAAGCTCTGATTGAAATTCGGCAGTTCTGGCGAATTTTCGGAATCAAGAACACCAATAATATTCAACTCTGAATCAAACCCACTCTCTAAAAACCACTGAAACTCTTAAAATCACTTCTATCTCGTCCATTCATACTGATTTTTGGGCAACTATTCACTTCTTCCTCCCTATATCTCGTCCAAAAATGTTGTCCAAATTCAAAAACCACTTATACCCAAGATTCTTAACAGGTATAACTTCTAAAAAAACTACTAATCCTCCTCAATCAAATAACAAATTACTATTATCCCCAAAGAATGATAAACTTCTATCCAATTTGCTTTTTGCTGATTTTTTTTTTTTTGCTTTGTTGCGATAATTTTATCGATGGATATCAAATTATTGGTCATTGATTTGGCATTTTTACCTCTGAAGATTACATGATTATGAAGGAAGCGAAATTTTTATGTTTGTGAAAGAGAAGAGAAAGAAAAATAGGATTTGTCGAAGAGAGAATAAAACGAATTAAAAAGAAAAAGTCACGGGTGACCCATCAAAAACCCGGAACTAAATGTGTAAATCGAAGATATCAGGACCGTTTATACTTTTAAATCCAAGGGATGAGAATCTCGAGTTAGATAACATCATTTTTTTTGAAGCATAAGATTTATTAAGATTAAGACGAAATTACACGGGGGTACCTTGTACCTACAGAATATTCCATTACAATAGGACTAATAAACGATGATGTTATATAATCCCAGATGGTTGTCGATAGGTTTGCTAATGCGATGTCGTCCACCGCTTTGTTTGCTAGTCCGTCTGCCGCTTGATTCCCTTCTCTGTAATTGTGCTTTACGATGAACTGTGGAATTTGGGCCATTATAGATTTGATTTACACTATCATATTGATTAAATACCAAGGTGGTTCGGTGGTTGAGTTTAAAAATCGCTGAAGGTTTTCCGAATCCGTTTCGAATTGTACCTTTGGACATTCGCGATCTGCAACCGTTCTTGTCGCGATAAGCATGGCCCAATTTTCGTCGGTGAGGGCGGTGATTATCCCTAGAGGTTATGCAATTTCTAAGATTGTGATAGCTTCGTCATTTCTGCAGATGATACCCGCTCCTGCAAGACCTGGATGACCTCTAGCCGCCCCATCTGTGTTGATTTTGATCCAGTTTGCTTGAGGTTTGCTCCATCCTACTAAAATTATGGTTGAGCGTGGGATCCTGTGTGCAAGGTTTGTAGATAATTCCATACCAGGTAGCACCGGTGGGAGGTTGTGTTGAACCCATGTATATTCCTGCTGAAGTTTGATAGCCATTTGCATTATAGTTGTTGGGTTTGTTTGCTTTTGGTTGTATACTACATCATTTCTGGCTAACCAAAGGGACCAGAAAAAAAAAGCAGAATGTTGTAGTGGCTTCATTTTGAGTTTTTGTTTGAATGAGCTGGGCTATAGTTGTTTGAAGGTTTACGGATGAAGGTATGCCTTGAAGGGTGTTTTGTGGAGTGTGATCGCTGTCGTATGCGTCAAAAATAATTTACACTTTCTTACTACTCAAAATATAAATATAGCAAGGGAAAGAAAGGATCGATCCCACAGAGAGGTCTAGGTTGTCATTATATTTTCGGTTCCTTATATAAAACACCGAGTATTTTTCTGATTTTTATATACTAAAATAAAATAAAAGCAAAACAATAAAAAGTAACACGCAAATCAAGGTAGTGATAATATTGGTTAAGGATTCATCTTCATTCACAAATATGTTTTCTTCACAATAACTAGAATTGATATTTAATCTCAACTTTTATCAAAAGCCCTAGGATACCTTGATCGCAAGAATATCCCGCTAATCTCCTTTTGTCATCAACAAACACATTAAAAGATGCGAGTATGAGTTCTATCTAAGAGAACAACCTAACGTGTAAAAGCACTAATCAAGTTTAATTCCCTAGATGCATTAAGTTTTATGAAATCAGGCCAATCAAAGCAATCGAACGTGGAAAGCGCACTAATTCAATTTAACAAAGGTTATGGTTCACATATGATTATAAGGATGCATCACTACAAGCTATAACCATATTCATGCTACTTGTAATCAGGAATCTATCACTTTTACGTATAACAAACCCTAATCTAGCAATAGAGATGAACACAAACTCAACTGATTCGCGACTCGATCAAACAAGCATTCAATTCATGTAACAATATAAACAGTGAATCATAAACGATAAAGTATGGAGACAAAACTAATTTATCATATCAAAACCCATATTATGTGAAATCCAATTATTCCATAACCAATAATAAAACTCTAGCTCATGTTCATGGAGTTCATAACAAGAATAAAGATAAACACTATCATGTTCACAAACCCTAGAAACAAAAGTAGAAGAAGATATAAGATAAAAGATAAGATTATAATCCCTTTTATATGTTTCTCAATTTCCATGAAGGATACTCCTTCCAAAATTAGGTTTTGTCTTCAAAGTCCATTAGATAGAAATCCACCAAGCCCACAAGTGAGAGAAACCCGTGTAGAAATTCTGTCCCAAAATCTCTCGCCGGAAAACTGGGTTTTGGCCGGAAGTTGACCAGAATCCGGCGCCGAAAAGTTGCCGCCGGTTAACCGAGATGCTTCTCCATCGACAGAATATTCCGTTGAGATTCCGTTATACTTAACTGTCAAACTAACGGTCTTTAACAGTTGACCGGGTCAAAGAAGAAGTCACTGAGTTAGCCATCTAACTCAACTGAGTCAGGGCTGACTGGGTTACTAGGCCACAGTTGCACAAGCCATATTGGCTCTACCACTCTCTCCAATTCAACATCAGCTGCTCTTGACTACAATACCTAGCTGCAATGCATTCATTTCTCCCCTGTAATGCCAACCTCAACAAGCACACCACTGCAACAACACCAAGACCAATTTCACTTGCAACTCCTTCTCAAATAACACCATCTGCTCAAGTCCCAGAACCATGAACCATTGCAACCAACATAGCAACATAGCTCTTTCCTATAACCTCAACTTCAGTTCGCTTCACCGATTTGGTCAACACGATGCACCATCTATTGCAGCTTCACACCTGCTTACTAGTCCCTCCAACCTGCAACGCCTAACTGCAGTCCAATGTCACCACCATTTTGCAGCTGCACACATGATCTCCACTGCAACCACAACCACCAACTGAATCACATTCATCCGTAGCCATCTCCTAGCTCATTGCCTCCATAGCCAACTCCAACTGCGCCTAGCCATCTTCCCTGCACAACAGCAATTCCATCTCCAATTCTCGATCATCTCAACAAATCCAATGCTTCTTCTCTCGGCTGTTTTAATACACCACTTCCAAATCAATCCCATCTTCCATCGAAACAGCGTCAATACCTTGTTTAATGCTTTCTCAAATCGAACCCATCTCACTGCCAAACTCAGTTCAATTCAAGTCATACATTCCATTCTTCTTAGATTCAACAGCACATGAGCTTCACTAGTGCACCTATAGGTCCCAATGTCACAACCATTAACATCTCCATGTCCTCATACCACCTGACTACAGCTGCAACATCACTTCTTGCGCATCAGCAGCTCTTCAGTCCTGCTTCCCTGTAATTCCAGCAACGACCAATATGCAAATCCCTCTCAATCAACAACATTCCTTGACAATCAACACCTCCCAGCTACTCACTGTCTTGTCCAGCTACTTGCAGTTCAACTTGCCATCAACAGCATCAACATAACCTGTAATCCTCCAACTCTCTCGGCTGCAACCCTGAAATTTTCATTCACTTCCAGCTTCCATTTTGCAGCATCAGTTCATAGCTCCATCTCAGGCATCACTTGAAATTGCACAAACCTCATTCTCTGATCACTAACATCTTTGAACTCCAGTTCATCATCATCTCCAGTTCCTGCAACATGAACCCAATTATGTAGTTCAAACAGCCAACATCAACCATTTAAGTTCCATTCCAACCATCATCTTCTGTTACTCTCATCCACAACCACAGACCCATGAGAATCATCAAAAACCATCTCCCTTGACCTGCACTCTTCTTTGCAACCACCATCTTGTAATTTCCACTATTCCCAATTACAGCCATCAACACTAACCATCATCCCTTGTTCAACTCACATCAACATCAATTTCGGCCAAGCCTTGAGGGTCACCAACAGCACCAGCATCTCTCAAATTCAATTTCACCATAAACCCAATTGCAGCGCGAACCCATTAATTCATCCTTGCTTCTCTCAATTCACATTTCACCGAACCCTTGAAAATCAATAGCCACAAAACCCATTTTAGAACATCACCCATCGGAGACAATTTCAGTTCTTCTGTGACATCAAGAACACTGCCATCTCTCTTCTTAATTTCTTATCATCTGTTGATTTCAAGAAAACCCATAGATCCCCTTTTTATCTTCGAGAACACCAACCCTAATTTCTTTATCTCTGATTCAACAGTCCATAATTTCATTCATTCACTCACTGTCTTAAACATCAAAGGCTTGAGATTGAAACCCTTATTCTACTCGTTCTCGAACACGGATTCATTCATCATATCGAACCTATCCCTGAAATTCCGTTAAATTCATTTTCATCAGCAGCTCTCTTCTCTGCCTATTTCGATCTGTTTTCTCCCTTAAAGCAGCAACTCTTTTTTTTTTTTTCTTTCTTTTCTTCTGTATTTCGGCTGCAGATAATTGAGAAAGAAGCAATTCTTCTCGACCTAATTAGGGCTGTTTGCACCCCAAATTAGAGCCACCCAGATGCGGCTCCCCTTAACTTCGGCTGGTCAGTCTTTAATGCTTCTCCAAATAGAGTCGCCCCTTAACCTTGGATGGGCTCCAAATAGTATTTTCCTAGGAAATGACGATTTTGCCAATTTTGCACTTATTTCTCCCTCTTTTGCTCCAATGACTCCAGAGTACCTAATAACTCAAAAGTGAACATAAGATACATAATTCACACGAAAAATAGCAAAGAAAGCATAAATACTAAATATAAAATACGGTGTATTCTACACCGATCAGAGTGGAGATTCGGGGGAGCAGAAGGTTCCACGAATCTGTAGCAATCGAATAATGTAGTAGAATGTGTGTTTCTGTTTCAGGATCTGACTTGCATTGGGGACATAGGTTTGAGTTGGTAATGTGAATTCGGTTAAGGATTTGGAGGGTTGGAAACCCTTCATTAAGTGCTTTCCACAAGAAAAGTTGTACTTTTGGTGGACAGGGTAATGTCCAAAGGTAGTTGGATAGTGGTAGTGGGTGGTGTTATAGTAAATCCGAAGTGTCTGTTAGGCAATTGTATCCTGAAGCCGTTGTATACTTCCCTGATTTTGTGAAAGGCCAAATTACTTTATCTGGCAGGTTTTCTTGTGGGAGGTGAATGTTGACGATTTTCTGTACTATGGGTGGGGGAAGGATATTCAATTTTTCATGGTACCAAGACCTGGTTGAAGGGTCAATGATATCAGCGACTGATTGTATGGGGTAGCAGAGAGAAGGTTCAATGTTATTTTCAATATGTGGGATCCAGTTTGCTTGGATCGGGGTATTTGAGCCGTTTCTTATTTGGTGGAAGAGGTGTTTTTTCAAGGTAGGTATGAGGGAGGCCATATGTCTCCATTGGTTACTTATGGAAGAGGGGGAGGAGGGATATTTTGAAGGATGGGTTGATGTTTAAGGTATTTCTCATTGTAAAGCAAAGCCACTACCGAGTTTGGATTCTCATGGATGTTCCAGATTATCTTCATAAGGAGGGCCTAGTTATGCTCTTTGCTGCTGCGAATTCCCAATCCTCCTTTGGATTTAGGTTTGATGAGCTTGTCAAAGCCTATTGGATGTAGCTTCCTGGTGGTTGAGTCGTGTCCCCAGAAAAAAATTCTTGTGATGCGATCTATTTTTTGATGGATATGTGCAGGAAGCATTTGTGTTTGCATAAGATGGTTGGATGTAGGTGTAAGATAATGTTTTATGAGCACTAGTCTTCCTACCTGTGGTAAATATTTGGTCATCCATCCTTTTTCCTTGCGAGCCAGTCGCTGAAGGAGGGGGAAAAATATGTTGAGATATTTTCCCTTGTTTAAATTGCACTCCTAGGTAGGTGGGTGAGGTTGAAGTTGTTGGCATGCCGAATTTTTGTTGTAGATCATCTACTTGTTGTTGGTCGAGCTTCGGGTGGTGAATTATCGTTGATTTTGAAAAGTTGATATGTTGACCTGCTGAGGTGCTATAAGCATGGAGAAATAGTTTGAGATGATTTATGCCTTCTGTGGTTGCTTTATAGGTTATTAGTAGGTCATCCGCGTACATGAGATGCATGATTGGGGGAGCTTTTTGTGAAATACGGAGTCCTTCCATCGTTTTTTGTGTTTCTAGATTCCCCAAATTTGTTGACAGGATTTCTGCACAGATGATAAAAAATATATGAGGAGAGGGGATCCCCTTGCCTTATTCCTCTGGTGGGGGTAATATATCCGTGCGGTGTTCCATTGATGTTGACTGTGTAGGTTACTGTGGAGATGCTTAACATGATGTAATCCACAAAGATTTGCAGAAAGCCTAGCTTGGTGAAAGCTCGTTTGATAAAACCCCAGTCTAAAGAATTGTAAGCTTTTTTTATATCAAGCTTGAGCGCTACTTTTGGGTCCTAATTGGTTCGGTTTGATGATTTTTTGTAGTGGAAAAGCTCGCTGGAGAATGCAATGTTATCATTGATTGATCTTTGGGGAACAAATGCACTTTGATAAGGGATAATTATGAAAGGGAGAATAGGTCGTATGCGATTGACTAGTATCTTTGATATAATTTTGTATGAGACATTTCATAGTCCTATTGATCTATATTGTGATGGTTTAGAAGGGTGTTCTACTTTTGGGATTAGGGTGAGGTTGGTGTGATTCATGAGCGGGTGGATGTTAAGGGAGTTGAAAAAGATACGCACCATATCAATAAGTTGTGGCTGGGTTGTTTCCCAGAAGACTTTGAAGAATCTGCTATTATACCCGTCAGGTCCCGGGGCGCGTTCTGAGCCAATGGAAAAAAGGGCCTGCTTGATCTCCTCGGGGGTTACCTCCATTGTAAGGAGAGAACATTGTTGGGGAGTTAGACGTGGGGTGATGTCTTCAAACAACTTTTCATCGATCAACGTACTTGGTGCTGTATATTGATATGTGAAATGGTCAAGCATAATATTGATGATAGTGTGTTTATCATGGATCCAATTATTTTGTTGATATTGGAGTTGTTGAATGTTGTTACAGCTTCGATGAATTGTTGCTTTGGTGTGAAAGAAAGTCGTGTTGCGATCCCCCGTTTGTAGCCATTATATTCTGGATCTTTGTTTCCAGTAGGTTACATGGAAATCTAGCAGGGTGAGAAGATCTACATGAAGCTGCTTTTCCACAAGAAGCCAATGGTCTAGAGCTGGTCCTGTTTGTGTAGCACATTGATGTTGCGCCTGCTTGATTTTAGCCGTCGATTTCTTGATAAGAGTGGGTAGATTGTCAAAGTTAATTTTACTCCACTCCATCAAGGTTTCACTGGTTGAGAATAACTTCAGTTGGAGGTTTAAGTGAGGGTCTGAATCATGTAATATGTCCCAAGATGAGTTTACCACTTGATGTAATTGAGGGTGAGATAACCACAGATGTTCAAATTTGTAATTCTTGTTTCCTTGCCAGTCTAAAACTTTTGTTTGTAGCATAATTGGTGCATGATATGAAGCAATTCGTGGTAGATGCGTGATTGCTGCATGTGGGTTGGCAGTTCTCCAATGTTGATTGGATATAGCTCTATCGAGGCGCTCCTGGATATTGTCTTGGCCTTGCTGGTTGTTTGTCCAGGTGTAAGGGTCTCCTCGGAATCCTAAGTCTAAAAACCCTTCTGGTCGATTAGATTTAGGAAAGGTTGAGTCTGAGCATAAGTGATTTGTCTGCCGCCTTTCTTTTCCGATTGGTCCATGATTTCATTGAAATCTCCGATTAGAATCCATGGAGTGGTAGTGGAGGGGAATAAAGTTAGGAAGTCTTGCCAAAAATCTTTCCTGGCGAGTGGTTGTGGTGGTCCATATATACCGGTAAAAATCCAAGGTTGGCCTGGGGAAGGGGGGGTCACGATGGCGTGACTATAACTGTGGAATTTCTGGAGGATTCGTAGATTTACATCATTATTCCACATGAGGCAAAGTCCGCCTTTTCTGCCAATTTTAGGGACGGAGCAATGATTCTGGAATTGTAGAGTTTGAGCGATGCGTAATATTTGATTGTTGTTGTCTAATGTTTCAGATATAAATAGGATGGTGGGTTTATACATTGAAATTAGATCTCGCAAGTGTTGCGTTGTCGTCGGTTGGTTAATGCCTTGGCAGTTCCATGCCAAGATAGACATGGTGAAGGGTTGGAAACTCGTATGTGAAGTGCGCTTAGAGAGATTGGTAATGGTAATGGGTTTGGATAGTTAGGTTATTTGTTTGGGTTTTTGAATTGGCTAAAAGAACGAGGTTTTATGTGTCTGATGGTAGTTTGGTATTAGTGTGAAATTTGTGAAGGTTGTAGACGCAGCGAAGGGGAAAGATATCAGTAGCTTAATAAGCAAAAGTTAGATCAATTAAAGTTACAATACAACTATAACTGAAAGGTGTGCTTTATAATGCAGCACTTACAAGGAAGATTACAATATATAGAAGATGGAGAAGTTTAACTAAGTTCGACTATTACAGAATCGACAGACTTATTACACATTTAACTTTTCTACTGTGCGCGGAATGCAAACAAAACTACAAACTAAAATAGCAGTGATAAAGCAAAATAACAGCTTGGAATGGAGGATAAAAAGCAATACTTTAAGTGGACTTACCTGGGGGCTTAGATTGATCAGAGGAGCTTAGGATTGGATACTGTGGATGAAATTTTCATTTGGACACAAATATTTGGCAGGTAAAAAACAACTCAAAAAGCATACCAGAAGTAAAAAGGAAAGAACCTCTATTAAGACAACTAAAAACAAGCCCTAAACTATCACTAGAACTCACAACAAATAGAACAATATTGAACAAAATTAGGACAACACAGCAGAAACACAACCCCATAATCATAAAAGGCAATTAAAAGGAAATAAGAAAGAAGAAAAGGTGAAGAACTCACTACTATAAACAGAAAATTATAGTAAGGAACAAGGATCTAAAGAAAACATAATGTATGCAAGGAATTACCAAACAAGGCTTCATAAGAAAAAAAACATATTCCTTTTTCGAAAAGATACACAGGGGAGCATAAGCAATGTCACAATAACAAAAATAGTAGTATACTACATCAATCCAACTGAAGCAACTACTACACAAGCATAAGAAACTCTTTTTTTTTTTTTTTTTTTTTTAGAATAATCTCATACTAATATTGAAACAGATTCACGAGTTATTACATAGAAGGCAAGCGAGCAACAAGCTGCGCCGCAAGCCCTTTTTGAATGGAAAACCCTATCCTCTTAAACACAAACTCTCTAGAATAGGGAGTCATGACATTACTGTGCATGACTCTTTGAACTCTCGCTAGGAGTCCAACCGCCTCCGGAGCTAAATACCCAAAAGTGTCAAAGGCAAAGGGAATAAAAGCATGTCCATTATCAATACAAGCCTTTTCATGCTTCGTTATCTTACCCGAGGCAGCTTTCAAAGCTGCTTGTCCAACTGTGAAAGAGCCTTGCCTGATGCCTACTAATGGAGAAACCCCAGTAAGATCAACACACGTATGTTTTCCGTTGGCCCACCCAAAAATAAGAACATCTGCTGGCATGAGTGTTGATCTGCCTTCAAGAAGATCCGTCAAAAAGTTGACCGGCGCCTCTTTCTTTGCCGAAATACCAGCCCTCCATAATACATCATATAATATATCTCTCACATGATCATGTCTATATTTGAAACCAAGATCCACCTTACAGTGAACAACATGTTCCCCATATGCGTCTAGGCATCCTGTAATACAAGCAGGGCAACGAGAATCAGAAGGGTATAGGGGGATCTTTTTCTTTTTTATATTTTTTTTTCTTCTTCTTTTGGAAGAGAGACACAGAGAAGCACAAGATCAAATACAAAAATGAAAACAGTAGTATACAACATCATTCAAATTGAGGCAACTACTACAAAATCAAAGGAACTCCTTTTAAGAACAGAGACACAGAGAAGCATAAAATCTATTACAATAATTAGAATAGTAGTAAACAACATCACAACTGAGGCTACCACTACACAAGAAAAAGAAACAATAAGAATTGGTCAAAAGTCTACCAGGAGCAGCAGACACAATAAGAAAGGAACACAGACTATTGGGAGGATATCAAATTCCTTCAATTCAAAAATCCCTAAGAACTCATTTTAAGAGACTTCATTTTAAAACACAAATTAAATACTTCAAATTCAAAGAAATCACATAACCAAGTTTTAATTTTCTTTTCAGACAAAGAAATCCAATATGGAGACTCTAAACTGGAACACCATATATCAAACCAAGGAATACAACTCTTATAATCAAGTAGGCTTAACATAAGATATGAAGAACAAAATTTTAATGTCAACCTTAAACAGGAAATCGTGATTACGATTCAAAGAAGATAACAACAACATGAAACTATCAAACATAATCAAACAGAAAAGAAATTAAAAACCTTAACCCAATAACCATAGAAGAGGCAAATCAAAAAGGAATTAAGATATATTAAGAAGAATTGGACAAGATAAAACTAAAACATAGACCTTCTTTTAGACACTAAAACAATTAGATTTACCCTATCAACAATAAATATCTAATCAAACTAAAAAAGAATAAAATTCCAAAATACCTTACCAAATACTGTGTCTTTCATCAGTTCCTCAGATCCACAATCCCTAACTCTTAATTATCTTTCAGCCCCCAGGGGTCCTGTTTACTCTTGTCTGAAATTTGTAGCTATGGATTTGATTTTGAAGAATGAATCTAGGGTTTTGGAAGAGAAAGAGGTTAAAGATCATATATATGCTATTAAAATTGGTTTTTCTGTGGGTGATATGGGTTAGGCTCAAGATCTGATGGTATTGATTAAATAAAACTGAATAACAGAGATATAAAACGAGAGATCATAGTCGGGAAAGATGGAAATCGGTGGATTTGGGGTGACTCAATTATCGCCCGATTTCTTTCTCTTCGTGGAAACTCTTGTTAGCTTCAGACCTGCCTAACATCATATTAAACGTGTGACCAGATCCGTCCTCCAACATAAATACACCATATAGCGTTAGCATCAGCAAGAACAGTTGCGTAGCTTTACTTATTTGAAATATTACTAAGAACATAACAAATGGATAGATAAATTGCAATTGTACTAACACCTAGGGTTGTCAATGGGTCCGGGTCCTCCCGGGTATCACTAGACCCGGACCCTACTTATAAAGGTCGGGTCCGGTTCCTAACGGTTCCGGGTCCGGTTCCTAAATTAGTGGACCCAGAACCGGACTCGTTTAAAGTCCCGGGTACCCGTCGGTTTCGGGTACGCGTTGGGTATTAAAAAAAATCTTAAAAACTTAATTTCTTTCTCTTTTTCACTTGAATATAAATTATTTTTTATAAAAATTTATTATTATTTCTTTATTAATATACTAAATAAAGATTAAATGTAAGAAAAAAAATCAAAAATCAAAAAAATCGAAAGTCGAAACTAGCAAAATAAGTATAATTTTGCTAAAAAGATGATTAAAAGGATAAATTAATGGGTACCCATTACCCGTGGGTACTCGACGGGTATTACCCGTTTGGACCCGTTAACATTCGGGTCCAATCGGATAATTACCCGTCAGGTCCTAAATTGTTAATGGGTCCAACTTTAAGACCCAGAACCGGACCCGAATCTAGCAAGTCCGGTTCCGGGGAATGGATACCCATTGACAGCCCTACTAACACCCAAACAATATATGTACATTAAAATTAAAAAAATGAGGAAAGACAGAAATGGACATTATATACGTATTAATGCAAACCATATAATTCATATAATAGAAATTTACAGAAAAACAAGGCAAGGGAAAAATCATTTGTGGACTGATCTTTTCTTTGTTTTCTTCTTCGGGGAACTTGGTTAAACCTGTAAAAATCTCATATGAATTAGTACTTTATGGTGGAAATGGTGGTGTTGTTGTGCAATAGATATTGTACCGGCAAATGGTGGTGGGATCACTAAGAGAAGGACACTGGGTGTTATTATCTTCTAATAACCAGAATTTTCATACATGTACTTAACCTCTTAAGAAAACCGAACAAGTAGGGGTCATGCAATTGGTATCGTTGCACGTGTCGACAACTAAATGGACCGATAAACTAACTTTTATAAGTGATGTTGCCAAATATAGCTACATGCAAGAAAATCTTAGCTCCACGTGATCAATTATTATCGAAACTCATGAGCCTAATTAGCCTTGCAAAGCGACTCTCAGTGGTATTGCTGGGTGCACTTGACTACCAGATAAATGAAATATAATACTCTCTCCGTTTCAGGAAAAAGTGTTACTTTCACTTTTTCAATTTGTCATATTTTTAGGCTAAAATGAAAAAGTAAAAGTAATATTTTTCTTGAAACGGAGGTAGTATATTACTTGGGCATATCTTGGAGGTGCACGACGGGGAGGTGAAGTGAAGCCTTATTGTACATAATCAAAAGTATGGTTAAAATAAAAAGCGAACGGGGCGAGGCGAAGCCGTGCCATAAAAAAATCATAAACATGTATTGGGACTGGACGATGCAAAGCCAAGCTATAACAAATTAAAAATCGTACGCATGCATTGCGATGGGGAAAGGAGAAACCGAGCCACACCAAATCAAAATTTCTAAGCGACGGGGAGAGACGATGATCTAAAATTTGATGTCCACCATGCCAAATCAAAAATGTATCTCGATGGGGTGGGACAAAGTCGTCCAACACCAAATCAAAAATATGGTAAGGGTGATATTCATTTGTTCTTCTCAAATCGGGGAGAGTCGAAGCCACGTCACACCAAATCAAGAATATGGTTAGAGTGATATTCATCTGTTCACAACAAATCAAATCAGGACGGGATGAGGCAAAGCCGTGATTTAGCAGATCAAAAACATGGTTAAAAGAAAACAATGCCCGATGTGTAGCAGACACGGACCAAATGATAGTGAATGGTTTGGGGTCCGCCTGGTACGTAGCACGGGCACATAATCTAGTAATAATATATTATAAGATGGCGCAGGCATGCAACAACAAGGTGAGGAGAAATGATGAAGGTCGGTGGGTGGATATGAGATGGAGAAGAATAAGAGGCGGTTAGAGATCTTTGGAGTACATAAAAAGCCAATGGATAGGATTTAGGATATATCAAAATAATTTTAGTGGTACTTAGGAAAATTGGGGATATGAATTAAGGAGGATGGGAAATAGGAAATATAGGGTACGAAATAGGGAAAACCTAAACTAACAATGAAAAACAAACTAGAAATTGTTAAGATATGGTCAAGACTCAAGATATTGTATTATATGGTTATAACTGCATATATATTCTTGCTGTGTATATCGTAGATATAAATGGATGTATCTTTTAATTGCCTTATCGAGTCCTGTAAAGTTGTATAAATCAGGCTTTTGCCTATCAATTAAATACACAGAGTAAATCTCACAACAACATTAGAATCTCTATGCTCATGTTTACATGGCATCAGAGCTAGGATAGATCTAACAACCAGTTTTCCGCTGCAACACAATCCTGAGAAAACATTAGTCACTGCCTTTTGATCAAAATTCTTTTCAAAGTATAAACCCTACATTCAAAAACAAGGTAGCCATGTCAAGAGAATATTTTCAACCTATCACTATTTGATTTGATGGAACCAACTACAATCACTAGTCATTTCTCATGAGGAGTTTTCTTAAAGGCAAGAGTATGTGGAAGTATGTTGATGGCACACAAGCTTCTACAACAAGTAATTCTGGTATCACAATAACTGATGGCAAAGCAAAAGAAACACAAATAAAGGATTCAAAAGAAGAATGAGAGACTAACAATCACAAGATTCTCACTTGGATTGGAAACATATTTATTCCTTCTATAAGCATGCAACTCACTAGTTTTGAGGTAGGCAAAGATGCATGGGACTTTTTTTCAAAAAGGTACACACAAATCAACTTTGATCAGAGATATAAACTTGAACAAGATATTAGATCTATGAAACAATCACATGATTAGTCTGTCTCTGATTTTCATTCCAATATGTCTTTAATTTGGAATCAATTAGCACTCATGGAACCAATATGGACTGTAGATTTGGAACTATGGCATAAGTATAGAGAAGAAACACGATTAGTTCAGTTTCTAATGGCTTTACGTGATGAGTTTGAGTCTGTTAGGGTATCCGTTCTTCATCGTTCACCTCTTCCCACGGTGGAAGTTGCTTTGTCTGAACTTCTTGCAGAAGAAACAAGAAGAATCACCAGAGATATTAGGAGTGTTTGTTGTGCCTTTGCGTCCCAGTTCTAATAACTTTTCAAGAAACTCAAATTCTCCAGTGCAACGTGATATGTCTCAAGTACAGTGCCATAACTGTAGGACTTTCGGACACTTTGCAAGGAATTGTAATCTCTCATCGACTAATTCCTCATCTGCTAGAACAATACCTGATACACCCACAACTCAGTGTAGATATTGCAAGGAACTTGGTCACTCGTCCAGATTCTTCACTTCACCGACCTCAAGAAATATGAGAAGGCTCAATGCTAATGGAGGAAAAAAATTCAGCACACCAACCAGATTTATAGTAGCTCTAGTGTCATCTTCAACAGTTCCATATACTCATTCATCAAACTCATATGCATTAGTACCTGGTAGCAGTTCAACACCAAACCTTGCTGATATTCAAGAGATGATTAAAAAATCACTCTCAATTGGTAACAATTCCACAGCTGTATATGCATTCTCTATCTCCTCAGGCATTTACTCAACTGAATGGTTTATCAACTCAGAAGCATCAAATTATATGACTTTTAATCAAAAGTCCTTTGAAACTCTCCATAATGTCATCACTCCTAAGATACATGCTGTTGATAGATCAACAGTAACTGCAAGTCGTATAGGATTGGTCAACAATTCTAATAATCTTTGTGTACCAGATGTGCTTCTTGTACCAAATATTACAATGAATCTTATTTCAGTTGGTCAGTTGTGTGATCAGTTATAAAACATATTTTTTTCCTTTTGGCTGCGCTATATAGGATCTCAAAACCGGGAAGCTACTTGGGATAGGCTGTAGAGTTGGTCAGTTGTATCTTCTCCAATCTCTTATTATTCCAGCAAAATCCAAAAGTCATGTCGTAGCTGCTACTCATACTAGATCAGTTTCAATATCTCCTTTCATGTCTTGGCTTTCTAAATTAGGTTATGTTTACTTTTCTCGCCTTTCATATATGATCAATAAAGGTTTACTAAGGGACACTCAAATAGAAAATTAACCTAATTGCATCTCCTGTAAACTGGCTAAGCAGCCAACACTTCCTTTTAATATCAGTACCACAGTTTCAAAAGAACCATTTGAACTTGTCCATTCAGATATTTGGGGTAAATCTCCAGTTACCTCCAAAGGTGGAGCTTTATACTATGTCAGTTTTATAGATGATTTTTCTCGTTACACTTGGGTCTATTTATTCTCCTCAAGAGAAGAGTTTCTGAAAATGTATGTTGATTTCTCCACCATGATAAAGACTCAATTTTCAAAACCAATTAAAACATTCTGTGCAGATCAAGGGGGGGAGTACATATCCAATCATTTTCGATAATTTCTCAAAACTCAAGGCACTGTTCTTCAAATTTCTTGTATTGAAATACCAGAACAAAATGGATTTATAGAGCGCAAGCACCGTCATATCATTGAAACACCCAGAACTTAGTTAATTTCATCCCCAGTTCCTTCAAATTTCTGAGGTGAATCTGTTCTCACAACAATGTATATAATTAATCGTGTGCCAACAACTATTAAAGGTGGTATTTCACACTACGAGTGTCTGTATGGAAACAAACCCAACTACTCTGAGCTTAAATTTTTTGGTTTCACATGTTTTGTTCTTTTACCTGAACGAGAACGAAACAAATTTAGTCAAAACAATGTCATGTGTATTTTTCTTGGGTACGAAGTTGAGCATAAGGGATACCATTTATATGATCCAGTTAACCGCAAACTGCGTGTATCACGTCATGTTACCTTATGGGGAAAGATTCCTTTTTGGGCTCTCCCTAACAGTAAGTCATCAAATTTTGAAAAGTTTACATATTTAGATCCCTTTTCATTAGAGGTCACTAGCCTTATACCAGAGTCCTTAGTAAACACTGAGAATTCCCAAATAATTCCTGAAGAACTCGACCACTCTATGACTCAATCTGACAGTGCGACTCAGGAACGAGATCCTTGTCCTGATGAGATTGTTTTGCCACCTCGTGATCGAAGACCACCAGCTAAGTATGCAGATTATCATTGTTCTTTATCTTCTATCTTGTCATTTTATGAACCAAAAATGCATGATGAATTAGATGCTCATAAAGAGGGAGGGACATGGGAAATGGTGGATCTCCCTCTTGGAAATTCAATTGTTGGAAGAAGATGGGTCTATGATCGCTGTCGTAGGCATCAAAAATAAACTACACTTTCTTACTACTCAAAATATAAATATAGCAATGGCAAGAAAGGATCGTTCCCATAGAGAGGTATATGTTGTCAAGTTGTTTCGGTTTCCTATATAAAACACCGGGGGTTTTCTGATTTTTATAAACTAAGCAAAACAATAAAAAGTAAACACGCAAATCAAGCTTGTGAGAATATTGGATAAAGGTTTCATCTTCAATTGTAAACAAGTATTTGAATGTATGAATAGAATTCATATTTAATCTCGCTATCATCAAAAACCCTAGAATACCTTATTGCAAGAATACTCCGTAAATTTCCTTCATCAACACACACATTAGAGCTGCGTATATGAATTCTACCTAAAGAATAACCTAACGCCTTGCGCTAATTAAGTTCAATTCCTAGGAGCATTAAGTTTTAGAAATAGGCTAATCAATGCAATTATCATACATTGCGCATGACAATTCGGACAAAGGTCAATTTCTACATATGATTACGAGAGTGTATCACTACATACCGTAATCATATCATGCTACTCATATTCAAGGTTATCGCTTGATGAAAACCCTAAAATAGCTATAGATATAGATTTATGTTCAATCAATTCTAGACTCAACCAAACAAACATTCAATCATATTGCAATACATCAATCATGCAATTATTATAATCAGAATAAAGTGAACGATGGTTTTAAGAGAAAACTAACTCATAAAGATCAAAACTTGTTTTCAAAATCCAACTACATCTTTAAACCGTAATCATATCATGCTACTCATATTCAAGGTTATCGCTTGATGAAAACCCTAAAATAGCTATAGATATAGATGTATGTTCAATTAATTCTAGACTAAACCAAACAAACATTCAATCATATTGCAATACATCAATCATGCAATTATTATAATCAATAGAAAGTGAACGATGGTTTTGAGATAAAACTAACTCATAAAGATCAAAACTTGTTTTCAAAATCCAACTACATCTTTAACCAATAATAAAAACTTAGTTACTCATGGCATATGAGTTCATAACAAGAAGGATGAGAAAACCTATCATGTTTCTAAATCCTAGAAAAAAAGTAGAAGATGAGATTTTAGGTGATTAGAGTCAATAACCCTTATATAGACTTGTTGTCATGTAACTTGTGTTGTCCGACCAATTTCCAAAACTAGGTAAGCCCATCTCCAAAATTCAATCTTTGGCAGCCCATTAGTCTAGCCCATTCCATTTAAGTAAACTTCTGGATTGGTGAGTCAGCTGAGTCGGACCGGGTCACTGAGTCAACTCGCTGTAGTAGAAATTTCAACAGAATTTTCTTTGTTTTTAGAACAATCTCTAGGCCAAATTCAGGCCTCTTATTTGAGCAGCTTCCCTGCATATTTTCATACACCAATCCTAGCATTCATCTATTGATAGGTGTCTAAAACACCTAATTTAATATCTAGTATTTATGCTTTCTTTGCTATTTATTTTGTGAAATATGTATCTTATGTGTGAATTTGAGATTATTAGGTGCAATGGAGCACTTGGGGTCAAAAGAAGGAAAATTGCCCATTTGGAGCGGAAAAGACAAATGACTGATTCACATGCGAGCTATACTGGGAGCGGGCTGACGTACGCAAGGAGGAGGTGAAGATGAACTGTCAGTTGCTCGAAACTGACGGTTGAGTTGAGCAAGGTATTAGGAAATCGGTTTCCCGAAACCGACAAGCCATATATGAGTTAGTAGCCTAGCACCCCTTATCTTGTTAGATGGGGTGGATAAATCCTAAATCCACCACTAGGTTGTAATCCTCAATTTAAGTTTCTCTTCATTATTACCATTTTCCTACAACACCTGAAATTGAGAAACAAAAGGCTGCTACTACTGAAACCGAGAGATATAAAGATTAGATCAAAAAAACATGCTGAGAAATTAGGAGGTGAAAGAGAGACTAAAGCAAAGTCCGTGAACTGGTGAAGGTTGACGGGTGATAAATTTGGGGTTCAGAAGAAGAGATTAAGACTATTGGGTTTGAATTAGATCTGGAATTGAAGCTGTTATGAAAGGGAGATTCACAGGTGAATTGGGAGTGTGAGATAATCAATCTTTTGTTGTTGATACGATGATGGAGTTCTGGTTCAGGGCAAGGTGGAGAAAAGGAGTTGTTGTGTGATGTTCTGTTCTTGAAGGGTCTTTGAATCTGAGTTAGCTACAGACGCAGTTTTGAAGATGTGATTGAATTAGAAGGTGGGTTTTACCTCAAGTGGCCACAGAAACAAGGGCTGGAAAGCAAAGGAAATAGAAGACAGAAAAGAAGGAGGAGGTCAGGTGGTGATTCTGGTGTTTGAATCAGAGATGAAACTCAAATGGGTTTTGTTTGAATTGGGGTTTGTAGTGATGAAAATGGAGATTTGGGGTGTTTGAATCACCTGAGCTGGAAGTAAGATGTGGCAGGTGATCTGGAGCTGAGATTGAGTATATAACAAATTTGGAGTGAAATTGCAGTTGCAAGTGGAGATAAATTGAGCTAATGGGTTGGTTATTTATGTGAGTTAATTGCCAGTTGATAAGGTTACAGTGATGAACCAGAGAAGAAGGGGATCTGATATGACAGCAGATTGGTGGTTAGGCAAGACAATACAGGGAGAACAGTTTTGGTATGAGCTTGTAAAGGAGGCCTGTGCAGAAAGTACAGTTGCAGAATGGTAGATGTGGATAATTGGCATTGGTGGTGTTACAACAGGTATTACAGGGGTGTTGAACTCAGCAGTGGAAGTAGCTGGGGCTAGGAGGTGGATGAATAAGCTGGAGTGCATGAAGAAGGAGCTGCAGGTACAGAATTCTGTTGTGCATTTCAGGTGGAGTTCTGAT
The DNA here is from genome assembly GCA_023529315.1 of Papaver bracteatum. NCBI lineage: Eukaryota > Viridiplantae > Streptophyta > Magnoliopsida > Ranunculales > Papaveraceae > Papaver > Papaver bracteatum. The sequence goes on from JAJJWX010001338.1 coordinate 516,110, forward strand.
ATTGCAGTGGAGCTGGTTGAGTCTCTGGTGAAGTCAGATTGCAGGATATGAATGATAATGGCTGTGTGTGCTTTGTATTGAAGCAATTGCAGTTAGTCTGTTGTAGGTGGAGCTGTTACAGTTTCTGCTATGGGAAATGAGTTCTGGTGCTAATGGGTGTTGATGGAATTGCAGCTGAAGTTGGAGTGCATTTCTGTAGAGACAGAGCAGATGCTGCTGTGAATTGGCATTGCAGCTGAAATAAAGGTGTTGAACTGAGATGGCTATTCTGAGTTTTTGGGCATTTGAGTTGGCTTGGT